>PVKZ01001439.1:0-397595 GCA_004027375.1 Macroglossus sobrinus | reverse complement strand
CCCCACACCAGTTCAGTTTAGGTGGTGTTGATTCAATGCCTGCTTTGTGTTCTGACTTTTTGCGGGAGAGAAAGGGGGATCAGATTGCAGAGAAATCCACCTCTGTAACTGTGGGAAAGCTCATCATGTGAAAATGAGTGTTGCACAGTCCCAAATAGGAAGAGGTTGGAGGGATAAGCTTTTCGGAAGATCCAGACTTTTGGGGAGAGATGAGAGGCAGTTGAGTACCCTGGTTAGTGGGCCCTCACATTGCCAGCGCCCATTTCCCAGCAAAAGGTTTGATTTCTCAAAACCTCAGTTTTCTTATCTGTAGAATGGGGATTATAATACTGCCTTCCTATAGAGTATTTGGATCAAATCAGAGCTTCCTAGTTCCTAGATAACAGATTTTCTCAGGCTCAAGGCTGCTGGTGGGGCTTGGGACAGCCCTGGGCTCAGGTTGTCCCCTCCAATTTGAACACTCCACCCTCGATCACGTACCCCATTGCCCCTCCATCCCACTGGCTGTGTGCTGAACAGTCTCTTTTCTCTGTACTGTGAAGTGAAAGCTTGCGAAGCACTGGACTAAATGAGGTCATACAGGCAGAGGGTCACCGGAGCTCAGATTCTGGGCGGGGCGGGGCAGTGTGGGGAGTGCAGGCACGAGGAGGGGTGTGTGTGTCCCAAATGTGTCTTTTTGTGGATCTCAGATCTCTGCTCTCAGTGTCAACATGTGGAGTAAGGTTGATAACTAAATTAGGGAGTTTTTCACCCAGTAACTGACAACTTAGTAATTAGAGAGATATTAATCGGGTGCTGTGTTGCTTGTTGATTTTAATAGAAAGAACAAAAAGTGGGGGAAGGGGCCTTTATTGTTGTTACTGTTTTTTTTCAAGTGACTGGTGGGAGTAGTGAACCAGCCGCCTCCCTTCTGATCCCCAGACTTGTCAGCCCTTCCCAGGCTCAGGTTAGAATTTGGGCATTCAGCCCTCGACGTTGAATGGCATTTTTACAGAGTACAAAGCATTTCGTTTCGTATCTCCTTGAAGCTTCTCAGTTGCTCCAAGAGTAAAGGAAGCAAGTGGTTTTTGCCTCATTGTGTAGGTTCTGGGAGGTTAATACTTGCTTCAGGCCACACAGCTGGTGAAAGGCCAACATCAAGGTTACAGGGCAGGCTGTCCATCTCCAAGACCCAGGTTCTTTGTTAAATTGCTCACACTAATCAGCTTGACAGTGTTAAGTGTCTCCTTTAATCACATGCATTCTGTTGTTGAATATTTCATGTGAAAAGTGCATTCCGAGCACATTGGTTTTCTAGACAGAAGAATTGGTAGAATGCTGTCTATAGGTGGAACAATAAGGGCTGCTGCTAACATAGCTCCAAAAAAACACCTCCCAACCCACCTGGGAAGTAAGTTAAGGGTGTTTTGTCAGTTTGTTCATTAACCTCTACTCTTGCTTAAAAAGAGGCCTGCCTGGGGGGCCTGCATCACTGGGGAGGGGGTGTTTGCACACAGGAGTAGCCTCTTCCGAAGAAGGAGAACCTGGGACTGCCCTATGATGACATAAGCTGAGCCTTCAGGTGGAGAAGGCAGGACTCCCTCCCTGTTTTTGTACTGCCTATGAGCCTTGACTTGACATTGCCTTGCTGTTTGAGGACGGCTGGTTAGAGGGCACCTTTGACCTGCAAATGACAGCTGCCCCAAGCCTTTTTTTTTTTCCTTTAAGAGTTTTTTTTATTTGGGTGAAAACTGCCGTTTCAAATCTGTTTGTCTTTCTTCTGTCTGAATATGTGCTGGATACACCCAGAGACTTCTTCCCGCTACTCATTTTGCTTGCCTCCCTGAGTTGTCCCCGTTGACACCACCTCTGCATAGGCTCCCATGTCTTCCTGCCTAGGCTGGCTGTTGGGACTATATGAAAACATCATGTAGTCAGTCAGCAAACCCTCCCTAAGTACCAAATCTGGGCTGGGATCTGTGCCAGGGACAGGGCCGACAATGACAGGTCAGGAACCGGCCCTGCCCCCAGGAGCTCACAGCCCAGTGAAGGGGTTGGGCCCATAGTGAGTGACAGGAGGGGATTGAATACTGTTTGCTGGGGACACAGAGGAGGCCAGGGTCTGTTCTTTCAAGGAATCAAGCTGCATCTAAGAGCTCAGTTGACAGGGGCTTCTCCAGGTTCATTTTGGGTGGAGAAAATGCTCAGATTGGATTCTTACATGTATTAGGTGCTCCAGAAGGGTCTGAGTTACTGCAGTGGTTCTCATGTGCTCCACGAACCAAGATGCATGTCCAGGAAACTTGTTAGAAATCTAAATTCTTAGGCTCCACCCCAGACCTCCTGAATCAGAGCTCTCTGAACAAAGAGCTCTCCAGGTGATTCTGATGCAGGTTGAAATGTCAGAGCCACTGAGTGAGTTAGTGAAATTTGTTTACTTACATACTTCCTTTTGACAAACCACTTTCCCTCTCCTCTCCCCCAACACACACATATACATACAACCCTCACACATGCACCCCTGGCTACACGCTGTCCCTGGAGTACATCATATATTCATTTTTTAACCCCTGTCTCACCAAACATGCCTCCTTTCTAGTTCGTTACACATGGTTGCGACATCATTCAGCCACTTCCTAGCTCATTTGGTGGAAATGGGGCCAAAGCCCTCTCAGGAGAAAAAGGAAACATCACTTTCTAAGCTTCCCTTGGTTCCATTGGTATGCTGTCTGGCCCAGGGCTGTGCATATAGTATGCTCCATGGGTATTCCTTAATGACGTCTAAGTGCCAAGCCATTTTCCCTCCTGTGCAATAAGCAGCCAGACAGATTGGGGCCTGGGCCCTGATCTGTTCACTGTAGCTGAAGTTAGCACTCTCAGGTGGTGACAGGCCTGCCCCTGAAGAGGATGCCAGTGTGGTTTGTGCTAAATTAGTTCCGAAACAACAGTTGGGTGATGAGGTCCTTCTGTATTAAAACTCCTCAGGCAGGTCACCAGGAAAGGTTGAAGGAAGGGCTGTTACTCAGACATCCATATTGGCAGTAATTACTTCTCTGGCTGACCCAAGCTTTCTGTGTAAATGTCCTCCTCCTCCATTCTTCCACTACACACACACACACAGACACACACACACACACACACACACACACACAAACACACACACACACACACACACACACACACACACCGACCACTTAAATTTTTTTTCTTCCTTCCATCCTTCTCTCTCTTTCCTTTTCTCTTCCCCCTCTCCTTTTTCTTTTTCTTTTTTTCCAAACTGTTCCAGTATAGAAAAGTCATCCTCTTTCAAACAGCTTAATGATTGGGATTATAAATGAGTTGACTCAAAGTCTGCTCCCTCTAAGAGCTGCTGCTGAGAAAGAGTATTTAATTCTGATTATCCAGTTCAATTAAAATTCCATCTACCCCAGCTTAATTTTCAAAGGGCTGTTCTCCCCAGCTAGCTGGTTCAGGGCTCACATTTATCACCTTAAGGTGTTTCTAGTGGGTTCCTTGGCCCCGGAGAAATGGAGAAGGGGTTGGTTATGAGAAGAGGATGGAGGAGAGAGGCAGAGTCCCTGCTTTCTTCATCCTGGGGCATTGTGTGGCAGGAGGTAGCTTCTGGTCTTCATCTAGCTGCAGAAGCGAGAAGGTCCTTCTGAGGCCGAGGCATCCCGTGCCCCCTCCTCAGTGATTCCAGCCCTCTTGTGGTTGAACTTTCAATTTCAACTGAACAAATTGTATATAGGCTATATACTCTGGCATTTGATTTTATTCACATGTAAACCTTTACTCAGCAGCCAGATGGTAATGTGGCACATAACAGTTAGCGCAAAGTTGGTGGGGGCGGGGGAAGGGGTGCGCAGTAGAAACCAGGTATGTGTGGGATTGAGGGGAATCTGTCAGATAAGTATTATGGAAAGAACATTTCCCGTGACTTTACATCACTTCCACATTGGCTTTCTTCTCAGCCCACTTTAAAGAGGATTCTGATCTGCCTGGACATTATTGAAGGTCTTTAATGCATTGTTCATTTAAGCACAATAGAATTTATTTCTTAAGTTGTGGAGCCTGTTAGCAGAAAGGCTGCCAGGTCTATTTGGATAAAATATTGCTCAGGATGTGTATGTGTACTGTTCTCCAGCAAGTCTGGATTCTAAGGAGTGTGTTTGGTGTCCCTCTAGAGTGTCTTGTGGCCCTCTGTTAGAAGCAGGGCAGCAAGGGCACAGAGAATGCCGACCTGCCCAGTTCTGTCTTGATGGGAGGGGAGACCTGAAATCTGCCTGCTGTCCCTGGGGGAGCCCTGACATCCTGCTGCCTAATAGGGCAGGAAGCATCAGAGTCTAGGCGAGCAGCTGTTAGGAAAAAGTGATTACTTAGAAATTCCTGGTGGACCAAACTGCTTGATGTATAAGATATTTCTCTTTCTTTTCTAAAAATTACGATATAATTGTCATTCATTGGGTTTTGTGTATTCAAAAAGTTGTATAACCATCATTATTTAACTCCAGAACATCCTCATCATCCCCCAAAGAAACCATGTACCCATTAGCAGTCACTCTATTCTTTCTTACCCCCAATTCCTAGCAGCCACTAATCTACTCTTTGTCTCTATGAATTTGCCTGTTCCGGACATTTCATATAAATGGAATTGTGCAATAAGCGAGCTTTTGTGTCTGGCTTCTTTCACGTAACATATATGTTTCAAGGTTCATCCATGTCGTAGAATGTATCATACTTCATTCCTTTTTATGCCTGAATAATCCTCATCTTTCCTTTTTATTCCTTTTTGTCGGTTTTTATTACATGGGCATTTTGCCCTAGGCTCTGGGAACCATTTTCCAGGCTGTGAGGCAGAAAGTGAGGCTCTGTGGTTGTGTGTGTCTGGTGCTGCCTTCACCCTGCCTTAGGTGTGTGTGGGGGAGTGGTCTCCCCTCTCCCCTTCCATTGTTCTGGTTTTCTCTGCACCTCTGTTCATAGTCTCCTTTGCCTCTGTCCCCACCCTTATATCTTTATTCATCAAATAAATGATTATCGGTTAAACACAGGTGAGGTGAGGAACATAAAGATCCATCTGACAGGGTTCTTCCCATGTAAAAGTTTAGAGTCCATTGGGAGGGGAAGCTATATACAGATGACCAAAATACAAGTAGAAAATGGGACGTGTCATGAGAAGCAAAAAAAGGTAGTGTGAGGAGTGTCATGAAGGTGCCCAGTTGCCCGGCTACTTGCCCAGAGCCTCACAGATAGGCAGGGCCTCTGTGGGGCCACCTAGATTTAGAAACTTGATTTTATTGAGGGACTCACAGATCATCAGGTCCATGGATCTGATCTATGTTGATTCATAAGCGATCTAGATATAAATAAGATTGCTGAAGGACTGATTTACCATGTGGTATTAATGGAAAAATAGACACAACATGTAGACCAATAGCTCACAAAAGAAGAAAAGCAAATAGCCAGTGAACACATGACATACAAAGATATGGGAATAAAACCTTTTTTTTCTTTTTTCTTTTTTTTTTTTTTTCACCTATCACATTGGACAAGAAGTCAGGGAAGTGGATGCTCTGTGCACCGTTGTTGGGAGTAAAAACTGACACAAGCCATTTGGACATTCTTTTAGTGTTCTGAGACTATTGCATTGTGTCTGTGTATGTGTGTTGGTGGGCGGGGAGGGGGGGTCCCTCCCATATAAGCAAACACCAACAGGATTGTTTGAGAATTCAACTCAATTCTAACCCTGTCTACCTGAAAATAGCATCAGATTTTACAGGTTAAGGGTTCATTTCTACAAGACCCTTCCCCTTCCCCCCACTTTGGTTGCCTGTTGCAAGCCCAGGTTGTTGTTACCTGTGCTTCTGACTGACCCATTACAGATTGGAGGTTCCAAAGACCCCCACCAACTCAGGATGCCAGTCGCAAGTCCGAGTTGTTACCTGTACTTCTTACCGACTGGCTATCAGAGTTTCCCACGAATTCCTCCTCGGGATTCAATTAATTTGCCAGATCAGCTCACAGAACTCAGTAAAACATGTTACTTGTTAGATCATGGGTTTATTTTAAAAAGATGTAGCTCTGGAACAGCCTGATGTAGAGCTGAGTAGGGCCAGGTATGTGAGAAGGTGTGTGGAGCTTCCATGCCATGTCTAAGCCCACCACTCTGCCACCACCTCCATGTACTCACCAACCAGAAAGGTCTCTGAACCATGTTATTTTGGGTTTTTATGAAGGCTTCATTACATAGGCACAATTAATTAAATCATTGGCCATTGGTAACTGATTCAACTTCAGCCTCTCTTCCATCCCTCCTCCCCAAGATGGGGGAGAAGGGTCTAATCACATGGTTGGGTCTTCTGGTAATCTGCCACCATCCTTGGGTGGGGTCCAAAAGTCACCTCATGAGTATATCAAGGGACACCTTTATATTGTCACCACTGAGGAAATCTCAAGGATTTTAGGAGCTCTATGCCAGAAAAGGGGACTAAGACCAAATATATTATTATTATAAATAACAATATCACAGGTTCATTTGGCAAAGACCCTTACATTTTTGATAACCCATTTCCATGAATTTTTGGCAAGGAAATATCCAGAATACACAGATATTTACATAAAATGATATTCAGTAATATTTATAATAGTGATAAATTATAAACACAATGTATAGTAAAGGATTTAAGTGATAGCGTGATGTATATTAGGTTTATCACAGCCATTAAAAACTGCTTTCAACAAATGTTTGGAAGTATGTGAAAAGGCTAATTATGTGTTAAGTGTGAAAAAGCAGGAATCAAAACTATATATAGCATGATTACAACTTTGAAAAATATGCATATGTGTACTGTGCAAGGAAAAAATGGAATAAAATTGTCAAATTGTTAAAGTAGTTAGCTCTAAGTGGTGATATTGAATATTCGTAGTAATCTATTTCTTTATACTCTCTTCTGGTTTCCTCCAAATTAAAAGAAAATGTTATTTTATTTTTATTAAAGGTATACCTGCAGATGGCTTAGAGAGTCAACAGTTTTATAAGATCCAATTATGGAAAAACTAAAGATCCCTCTCCCCTTGCCCTACAGAAAAGCCATTTCTTACTC
Organism: Macroglossus sobrinus; assembly: GCA_004027375.1. NCBI lineage: Eukaryota > Metazoa > Chordata > Mammalia > Chiroptera > Pteropodidae > Macroglossus > Macroglossus sobrinus. The sequence continues at coordinate 390,516 of PVKZ01001439.1, read as the reverse complement.
CTTTGAGGCAACCACTATAAACTCTTAGCTGTTTATTTTGGTTAAAACAAAAAATCCTCTATTGACTTCACACCATGTATGATGAGGCTTTAGTGATCTTTCATACATACTTCCCATCCACCCTTTCCCAGTGGCTGTCTTGTAATTTAATCACAGATCAGTGGTCATATATATTTTTCCTTTGCTGCCATTTGCTTATTTATTTTTTAAAAATTATTTTTCAGTTATAGGTCACTGTGTTATTACAGCTGAGCCACTTAGTATACTATAATTACTATTTTTTCTTTACCACTTTTTGTTTCCATGGAGTTAGTAATTATTTGATTTCCTCTCTTGTTTACTTTTCACAGCATGTCAAACTTACTTTTCCATGTAGCCCAACATATCAGATATTCCATTAGTTTCTTCTTGGAAGCCTCCCTCATGGCCTGACCTTCAGTCTGTCTGTGCTGGCTGCCTGTAGCCTGCTGCACAGCTGTCCTGCTAGGATTTACGTTCATTATTGGGATTCCCTTTGGCTCTATTCCTTGTATTAGATCCCTATTTTTATTTTTCATGTCTTCTCAGTTTATTCCCTCATTTTGCTGGAGTGTATATTTTATTAATTTCCTGAAAAGATGCATTGTAGGCAAAAATTTTTGACACCTAGAATGTTTGAAAATATTTTTATTTTTTTCATACCTTATTGATAGTTTTAAAATAGATCATAAATCATCTTTTTTCTTCAGAACTTTGATGATGAAAGTCTCCATTGTCTTCTAGCTTCAATTTATGCTGTTAAAAGTCTGATGCCAATCTGGTCCTTGATTCATTGTCAGGAGCCTGGTTTTCCTCTCTGGAAAGTTTTAGGATCTGCCCTTCACCCTCCTGAAATTTCAGTCATGGGCTTTGAAGTAGCTACCTGGCTATGTGGGCCCTTTCAATCTGGAAACTCATGTCCTTTCATTCTGAGAAAATTTTTTGGTTTATTTCTTTGATTTCTTTACTTCCATTTAATTTCCTTTGTTAAACTAGAACTCCCAGCTTTTATATGTTGGAGTTTTTAGGATGGTCCTCTAATTTCATTATATTCCTCTTTATCTTTTTGCTCTATTTTTAGAAGAGTTCCTCAATTTTATCATTCATGCTTTCTACTGTTTTTTAACATGTGATTTTATTTTTAATTTTCAAGGGGCTTTTCCTGTTCCTTGAATGTTCCTTTTTGTTTTATTTAGCATCTTCCAAGTTGATTTGGCTTGTTTTTTGATTGAATATCTTCTCTAATTTCTTTGAGGATATTAGGATAGCTTTTTGAAGCTTTTGTCTTCCTGTGTTGTCTCTCCTTTTAATCTCTGTCTTTCATGGCAGTTCCTCAAGTGTCTCCTTATATTTACAAGAATGTTGTTGGAACATGGGGGAAGCTCTGTGTATGCATGGGCTGGCTGACTCTGGCCTTGACTGTGGTCCAGGGCTTCTGAAGCTCAGCATTATTGATATTTTGGGGTCGTCCCCTCTCTGTGGGGGATTGTCCTGTGTGTTGTAGGATGTTTAGCAGCATCCCTGGCCTCTTGCCACTAGATGCCTGTAGCATCCCCATCCCAGTCATGACAATCAAAAATATCTCCAAATATTCCCTTGGGGCAACATCACCCCTCACTCTCTCAGTTGAAAACCACTGCTGTAGGGTGATCTGTTTGGGCCTTTTCTTTGGAGAAGCTGTAATGTCAGATTTTGGTCTTTCCTTTTGGGCTGGTCCTAGTCCCTAGAAAAGAATCTTCCATTCTGCTGCTTGAGGGGTTCCTGCTGGGCTGCCAGTATTCTGGGAGGTGAGTAGAAAAAGCAGGTGAGGAGTCTCCCTTTTCAGTGTATACCCTGGCCTTGTGTGTTTCCTATGTGCCCTTGAGCTTTGTGTCCTCCCATCCAGGGAACCCTTTGTTCTACCATTTCCATAGAATAAATATATCCTCTGCCTTTTGTCCGGGTTGGGGAGAGTGTTTACCATGATAAAGGGACTTAACTGCTTCCTAAGCAGAAGGTCAGTCCACCCTCTTGTTTGCCGCTCCACCTTCAGTCCACTAGCAGTTACAAACTGCTCCCATTCCCACACCTGTGAGGGCTTCTGTTGTGGAGAAGGAGGTGCTTCTCACCTTTTCCCTAGGATTTGGCTCCCCGGGTCTGCTAAATCACTTCCTACTTGTTCTTTTGCCTTTCAGCTTCCAAAATGGTGTTGCTGTTGTCTCCTTTTCTGTTTGCTTTGTCTTTGTGAATTCGTGCCTTTTTCATTTTTTAAATTACTGTACTTGTTAGTGAACTTTGGAAAAATCAGACAGAAATGCATGTGTTCAATCAGCTGAGATTAACTGAAGTCTTCTGAATTTTTTTTTTAATAATTAGAAAACATGAAAAACAAAGTTATAGTGATAGATATTTTTTCTATTGCTTGCTATCCAGTGTATCTTCCCTTAGCATCAAGGTACCCGGGAAAATGAATTCATAAGAAGCTTGCTTGGGGTTGAGGCTTTACAGCAAAAGGAGATAGAGATTTGATTCCTTCTGGGTCCTAGAACCATGTGATGAACTTTACCTTCTACCTGAGAGCATGGCTTTCCTAGTGACCAAGGTCTGTGTGTCCATGGAGTTCGACATCTTACCGTTGGGCAGAGCTGGGTGGACACTAATATTCTAATTAGGTAATTTCCCCTTTGCTAGACTCTGGGTAGAGTCTTTATAGACCATGACTTTTCAGTTAATATTTTTGAGAACTGATCAAACATATTCCATTAGGTTCCAGCTTTCTTTAGCTATAGTTTAGTTACTTTGATTAGATCTGGCTGTTTTCAAGTGTCTCAGTCATCTGTTAGTATGACTCACACAGTAGATGACTAATAACAGTTATGGTTTGATTTTCATTAATTCTCAAAATGTAGCCTTATGTCAAATTATTAGGGTATCCTCCTGTAGTTCTCCTATACTTATTAGCTATACCTACAGGTTATCAATGACATTGGGAGACTGGAAGGAGCACTTCCAGCTCTGGGGATGGTTGAGGGGAGGGTCTGGACCATTTTCCTAGGTGAAGAGATGGCATATGATTATGGGTTCCGGTTGAGGAAGGGACACAGGTAGGACAAGGTATTCCATGCAAACTTTTCTAGTCCTCAAGGATAGATGTGTTCTCTCCCCGCTGAATTTCTGTGGCACTTAGCATGAGTGTCTCTTGTCATTAATCTAATGCCTATATTCGAGGCCTATTTATCCCATTTAATCATAACAGTCACCCTCTGAGGTAGGTGATATTATCTTATCCCTTCCTTTGCCTTTTTTAATGGATAGAAAACAGACTCAGAGACAACAGAATGACCTGTACAGGTTACACAGCCCATGAGAGACAACAATGCTAGACTTCCAACCAGGCCCTCTGCCTCCAGATCTAGAATTCATTATTCTAGTGGCCTCCTCCTGCTGCCAATGTCTTACTAGGTTGTGGAACTAAGCTAGAGCCTCTCTGAAGGGAGATGTATGCTGTTTGATTTTCCATGCAGCACATAACACAGATTCAATAAAGGAGCTGACAGGCTGACTGCAGGCTCCGGCAGGGCTCACTTTAGTGGTTAACACAGGCTCTTCCCTGGCCTCAGAGGCAGAGAGGGCAGGTGTTAGTCCATAGGAACCTCGCAGGTTCCTGTGTAGTTTGAACAGACCGGTCCACACCTCAAAGTTTGAAAATTACCCCCATCCTCATCCTGATTGGTCCAATTGCTCCAGTGATAGTTTTGCCACCACTTGTGCCTGGAGCTCTGCTGCTGCCCTTACTGGCCTGGAGGGCGTGATAACCATACTGTTTCAAGGCTACCTCCAGTGGGTTTATGAGGACACACAAAAGAGAACGGATACTTGAAACCACTGGAATGACCTTTATCTGGTGCTTTTATTATAAAGTTTGATTGTCGTTGCCAGTTTCCTCGTCTGCCTACGGTGTTGCCTCTCTTTGATTTTGTTTCCCTGGGTCTTGGTTCACTTTGGTAAGTGTCGGGTCTCCCTAGCCAGGTTCTTTCTAGTAGGATGTCTGGATCCTGAACTGGTTGAGCTTCTTAGAACACAAAGGACGCTGGTGCAAACGTGTGTCTCGTTAGTATGTTACAGTTGGCCACTGAAAACTGCCTGTGGCTGTGTGCAACACGAGCAGGCGAGGACTTGGTGACCACATCAAAGTCCATGTGCGGCTCGACTCTTTTTCACTTCCCAGGTCTCAGTAACACATTTGCGGTATATTGGTTTAGCTATGTTCAGATATTTTAATAAAATACCTGACTTCAGTCGTTGCCGGCCATGTAAACATAAGCACTTACTAAGCCACAAAACTTCTCAGAGTATTTTTCTCAAACTGGATTCTACCCTCAATTGACATTTTTTTGCCTATTTATTCTTCTGCCCCCTATCTATCTGCTGAAACTCAGTGGCGAAGGAGAGCTGCTGGGTGTGGTCATATGTTAGCAGCCACCAGAGTGCTAAATGCCTTTCATACCTTAGGGCATTTAATCTTCCCAGCAGCTGAAGGGGAGCATCTATTAGAAATCCATTTTATAGATAAAAGAAACAGAAAAGAAAACTCGCTCAAGGCGCAACATAACTAACTAGTAAACCTGTGAATTCACAAGGTCTGGTCTAGAACCTCTGATCTACTTACTGCCTGGTTAACACAAAGACACTAGTAGTTCTTAAACTAGTCAGGAGAACTGCATTCCTGCCTCATATCTCCCACCCTCTCCGGTGACTTTGGACAAGTGATGGGTTTTTTTGAGCCTCAATTTCCTTATCAGGAAAGTGGGAACTGCCCTGTCTCATGGGCTGATGGTGGGCATTCAGTGAGATAGCGGTGGTTAGTTTGAAAGCAGGAGCAGGGTGCTCTTCTTGGAGCTGTGAAGTTAAATACGACTACAGTAGTGTGATGAAGTCACTTGTCTTGGGCTTGGGAGAGCTGTGCTGGGAACTTCCTGTAAGCACAGGAGAGCCAGGGCTTGAGGAGAGAAGATAGAGGACGTGGTGCAAAACAGGTGGGGCGGGGGCGGGTATAAAACATGCTCGAAGGAAGCTGTGCTCAAAAATGGGGACGTGTGCCATGGTAACTAATGCAGGACCTGAGCAGTTGATCTGTTGGCTTCTGGAAACCTCTGCAGGGTATTTGTGCCAAACGCAGCACCTCTCTGAATTTCAATGAAATCTCTGTAACTGTGTGTGTGTGTGTGAATGTGTGCATGCGTGTATCTGTGTGTGCCCGCAAGTTCCCAGCTTTGTACACTTGTGGGCTGTATTTTTCTTAAGGTGAAAATACACAACATAAAATGAATCATTTTAGTGGACATTTTAATTGCACATTTTAAAATGTACAATTCAGTGGCATTTAGTACATTCACAGTGTTGCACAAGCTCCACCTTTATAGGGTTCCTAACAGAAAAGACATTTTTTAAAGGGTGTGTTCCATGAAAGTGTATTTGGGAACTGCATTAGGTCATCGTGATTTCGCCTGCCTGCTGAGAAGCCTTCCTCGTCTTCAGATGGCAGATTACACTGTAGGTTTGGCCAAGAAGTGTGATTCAAGTACTCAGATTCCAAATGGGTCTGTTAGTCATTGTTTAACTCCTCCATGCAGCTTGTCTGCCTCATCTGGGCATCGAGGAAACCAGCATTTGAGGCTTAATCAGAGTGTAGTTCCTGGGGTCTTCTCTTGTTGCTTGGCTGCTTGTCTTCTTGGTGTATTAAAAGGCCAGGTGTAAGGATGTCTGCCAATGACAGACTTCAGTCTTCGTAAGCCTCTTCCCTGGCCTCATAGGTAGAGAGGGCAGGTGTTAGTCCACAGCTGAAGAGAATGATGTTTTCTGTAGATTCGGCCCATCCATAACTTAGAGTTGTGTTAGCTGTTTCCCTCCTTGCCCCTACCATGGGAAGCCCACAATGCCCAAGGGTCCTCTGTAGCCCAAATATTGAAAAGTGTGAGAGACCTGGAACTTATATATGCCTCCCTTTAACTAGCTAGTCCTGGGCAGCATGTACTCTGGTGTGATGCAGGGACCACAGCAATGGCCCATGTGAAGGCTGTCTCTGAACAGTCCCCATAAGCTGCAAAGATGAGACCCAGTGAGTGGCAAATCCTTATATAGTGAGTGAGAAAAGGAGGGAGGGAGTGGGTGAGAGAGAAAAGAGGAGGAACAGCAGGAGAAATGGGTGAGTGAGGAGCTGCCTTGGATAATCTAGGGAATGCTTCATTCTGATTGGACTGCTTAGGTCCTGTGCCCACTTAGGAACTAAATGGCAATGCCCAGGGCTTAGAGAATGAAACTCCGTGATTGGCTTAGTCCAGTCAGGAATTCTTGTAGCTAAATATAGGGTCAGGGTCCCCAGGGGCATGGGTCTGGATGAAGGAGAGGTGGGTCCATGGGAAGAAGAAAGAAATAGGATGCTCAGTAGATAGTCAGCAGTATCCATCATAACTATCCATCAACATAGGTAAAATAAATGTCAAGACAATGGAAAGAAGGCAGTGGTGAAAAACAGTAAGTAGCAAGAATGAAAATGCTGAAAGTATAGCCCAGTTTGAGGCTTTCTGCTTTAGAACTCCCATTATTTAGGCAGGTAGGTTGGACTCATTGGTGCACAGAAAAATAGCCCTAATCAAGGGAGGCAGTTGACTATTGGCTGAAATGTGGTGACAGCAACTAGAAAAATTAGCCTGTTACTGGAGAATTCAGACACTTGATCCACTTTCTCCAGCTTTGTAGCTGGTGAAGGAAGTGCAGGCCACCTGTGATCTAGCTTCAGTCTACCTTTCTGACTTCACCATTCCACACACCACCCTCTTTTGCTCAGCAAGGATTTATTAAACAACAACTATAAACCAGGCTTTGAAGAACAGTCTCTGTTCTGAGGGAGTCCTGTGGAGATTACAGATAAGAGGCAGTTCTATTACAGTGTAAGAAAGGGGATGATAGGAAATGCCATGAGCACTACAGAAATACTCAGAGTTGGGGTTGGAGGTGGGGATGCATAACCCCAATGTGAGGGTCAGTGCAGATTTGTTGGACAGAGAAGCCTAAAGATAGTAGGAGCTGCCCAGGTAAGAAGTGTAGAGAGGAAAGGGACAGTGGGATTGGCTGGTTAAGTGTCTGATTTTCTGTATGTTTGGGATTGAAATTGAGGACCCCTGGGGGTCTTGCTTGAGTCTGATTGAGTGAAGGTATCTTATACTGAGATGGTGAACACAGGAGGAGTTTCAGATTTGAGAGAGAAGAAGTGAGTTTAGTTCAGAAATATCGAATTTGAGATGTTTGTGGTTTAGCCAAAAGGAAGCGTCTAGAGCTGGGTCTGGAACTCAAGATGCAGTGAGCTCCTCCAGGCACACTTTTCCAACCGTCTTCTCGAGACATCTCAAGTTTACATATCCAAAACTGGCCTCTTGAGTTTTCTCCCTAATGTGCTTCTCCACCCTCAGTCTTCCTCATTCCTGTAAAAGACATTATTATCCATGTAACTGTACAAGCTGAACCTTAAATTATTTCAGAGACCTTTAGCTCCATGTCCAGCCCATTACTAAGCCTGAGTTTCCTTCCAGAATGTATCTAGAGTCCACCATTTCACTAGCTGTTAACTGCTACCATTTAGTTCAAGCTACCACCTTCTCACACCTGAATTATTATAATAATCTATCTCCTTGTACTCCTGTCTACCTTTAATTCGTTTTCCACAAAGCAGCCTGAATTGCCTTTTATAAAAAACAAATTACATGACTCCCTTTTCTCTCTTTCATTGACATTTCATTGCAGTGGACTGCAACCCTACCTTATCACCCTAGCTTTTCCCAGGGCCTTCAGTGTTGGTCAGGGCTTCTCTGCCTTGGGGCTGTTAGACACACTGACCTGTATCTAGCTCCTTAAACCATCCATCAGATCTCAGGTTAGATGTTGCTCCATCTGAGCAGTTGGTCTTTCCTGATTACCCAGACTGAAGCTGGTCATCCTGGCAATTCTTTCTACTGGTACCTGGCCTTTTCCTTCATATGCATATCCCAATTTGCATTTACAGCTTTTTGGTCCTAATTTGTTAAATGCCTGGCTTGGTGTCTCAACAAAATCAGACCCATCTTCCCTTTTATAACAAATGTTTCCCCTTTACTTATCCTCCAATGAAATCTACAGGTAATATGACCTCTCTGTACACACAATTTTAAATCAGTGTAACATCCTAGCAGTAATATGAAGGGGAAATAAAAGGAAAATAATTCATCGTAAAAATATTTATTTCGGTATTAAATTCCCAAGTTCTCAGAACTGAGTACTTCAGAAACATAATGAAGTAGTCAGGTGCCTACACCTAGAAGGAGAATGTCCATGAATACAACAGCTACAAATGTTGACTAACGATGTTGTGATTTATTGGTGATTCAAATACTAAGAGCAATATTGCCAGTGGCGTGCAATTTCCTACAATGGTAAGCAACTCCTGTAATGTTTTGAACAAAATAAAGTACAGTCTACCTTCCTCCTTCAGTTTGCACTGAAATTACCTTCCTAGAAAATTCATTAAACCTTGAAAAGAATACGCTGTGCTTTTATGTACACCAGAGTTAGGTCCTAGATTAGGGTAATTATAAAAGGGTTTTTCATCTTCGTCAAAGCCTGGCAGTGTACTCAACAATCATGTACACAGGTCAGGTAGCACCCAGCTCCCACCCTGAATGCCAGTGGGGTTCCGCCATTCATGTTGACAATCAAAACACCTTCCACATTTCCAGAATATCTCTCATATGTGGAGAACAATGCCCTCGTTGAGAGGCACTTGCCTCCTCCTGTGTTACTCTGTGAACTCCACGAGGGCAAGGGCCCTGTCTGTCTCTCACTAGAGCAGAGCGTACACATGCTCAGCACCGAGCTGGCAGATACTTGCTGGGATAAACAAATGAATGAATATTCCATCAACATGAAATTTGTGCCAAGAAAGTTAGAAAAGGAGTATATACCACACGGAAGCGTGACCTGACATTTACGTTCTTTCTGTATGCTTTAGGCCAGCTGCCCTCTGTTGTAGTGAAAGAGACTTGTCAGTACAGCTCCAGACAATGTAGAATTTCAGCTTTAAATCCTTTACAATGATTTCTTTTGTTCACAATGAGGGAAGTCACCTCGTTGTGCACAAAAGAAACTACACTGGCTCTGAAGTTGTGGTATGTCTTTTTTTGGAAAGTCAGGCTTGTCTGTTGAAGTGCTCAAAACACTTGACCAGCTCTCTCATTTATCTTAACATGTGTATGCTATATTTATTCTCCCCTCACAGATGGGGAACTGCAACTTGCCTGAGGGCCATATTTAGCTAAGTCTTGATCCTCTGCCTTGTGGGGTCAGCCTAGATAAAACAGAATCCTAAAGCTTGAATTTTACCCAGTCATTTAAATCTCCTCCCACACTAAATCTGTTACTAGGGCTGCTCACTAGGGTAAAAAGTGTTACTTTGAGCATCTTTAACCACGTAATGTGGTGATCTAGTTCAGTCCTGTTCTTTTAGAGAAGAGCTAGTGCTGGTTCATAATGACGAGGGCTGGACCAGTAATTATCTAGCGGATTGTCTTTCTGCTACAGCACGTTTAAACTTTCTCTTCTCGTCTCCAGCCAACAGAAACAGGGTTTATGATCAGTCAATCAAAAGGAAGATAATGATGGGAAAGAAGCCAAATATCTGGTTCACTAGCTCCTAAATAATTGGAATAGCAATTGGGAGAGTGACTTATTATAAATAAAAACATATGAAGATGACAGTTGCTGAAAGTTAGAAGCTAAACCTTCAATTTCAAGAATTCTTTCACTAAGAGCTAATCAGGTCACTGATGTGTGTGTGTGTTTGTGTGTGCGCGTGCGTGCGCGCACGTATGAAATGAATATTATTTTACAACTGAACTGAAGATTTATTTTTTAAGAAAAGTGTCGGGGGAGCCAAATATTTGAAAAGTTTTTGAAAAATGCTCACTTCTTAGGGAATTATAGAACTTTAAAAAATTCTTTCTCCTTCCCAAATTTTCTTTAGTTCAGTAATAGTAGAAGGTGGCGGTCAGATTCAATAAACTCATCACTGATGCATTTGGAGCCAAACTTATCAAAATGCTTCCAGTATGGACCGAACCCAGCTTCCTTGAAAAACAGAATTATTGTTAAGGGAGCAAAAAGTGATATTTGCATTTCAGAAAGTTAAATACAAAATGAATTCAAAAGTGACAAAAAGAACAACACAAAGGAAAATGAGGTTTCATAGACCACTAGTACTAAGAATTATTGTAGGAAAGTTTATAATTTATAAGTTAGATTTATGACAGAATACTTTTTATCTTCAGAAGCTAACTTCAGTCCATGTGGCCTCTTGGCTTCAGTACAGCACCCTTTGGGGGTTGCAGTGTCTCAAGAACCATGCCTGATACCTATTTTGGGCTTCTCACAAGAAACAGATGTTTCAGATGGAAATTACTACTGTGTACTTTGTGACAGAGAGTTGCCTCTTCAAATATCATAAGCCACCGGTTGTCTAGGACATTCTTAGCTGTCTTACAGTTTATGTATTTCTTAAAGTAGAAGCTTATAGAAAGTCTAAGCTTATGTTTAGACTTCTGAAGTCTGGGGCTTGTCTATTAAAGAATTGTTCACTTGTGGTCCCATTTTTTTCTCTTTCTATTTTGTTACAGAGGAAAGCTCTTGAATAATGACTATTTCTTAAATCAAAGTAACATCCTGGATTATTTGGGAATATAATAACATTTATTGCACTTTATAGCCTTCAAACCATTTGTCACTGACATGCTCTCATTTTACAGAGAAACTAAGCCTCTCAGAAATAAGAGACTTGACCAAGGCCACATTGCTAGTAGGTCCCATAAGGGCCAATACTCTCCATTCTGTAAGGCCCGATTCAAATGCCTCCTCCTGTAAGAAGTCTTTCCTTAGCATCCTCTAATTACCACTCTGGGTATTTGCCACATTTTGACTTGTACGTTTGTCTCCCTTACCGGAACTCCCTAAGAGCAGAGACTGTTATAAATGTTTGTGTCTCTCCTCACCTATCAAACTCTTAGTCCTCTGTGTTAACCTTATGCCTGTTCTCACACCAGCAGTGCAGCTTCTTTTCTTCTAGACTGTGGCTTTGAGGTCTGCAAAGCTCTAGTGAGGTGCATTGTGGGTAGTATTGCTCACTTGAGCTCATTGCCTCATTTTTAACATAGATATCTTATGACAGAGCTTTGCAAATGTTTGTAAGGTGTTATACAAATCAGATATGATCTGAATCTTGTCCTTCATTTCTCTAATGATTGATTGCACTTAGCACCATTCTGGACATTTAATAGGTGCTTGTTAATGTTTCTTGGATGAAGCATTTATATATTTACCTGTTTACACTTTTCTTTCTCCTGTTGTTGTATATAATTATCTTTTTATATGTATGTATCTTGAATTCCCAGTTAAACTATAAGCTCCCGAGGGAACAGTTATTTCTTGTATTTATGTATATGTATCCTTAGAACATCTTCCATACAGTATGATCTCAATATATCTTTGCTAATTGATTTTAAGTCACCAGTGTGTGATAGCATACCAGTTAACAAAGCATAGCAAGGCATATACTTTCCAGTGTGAGTAGTTTTGCTTAAAAGTCATGTTTTGGATATGTATTTTAAATAAACATACACACACTAAAAAGTATGTATTTTAAAGGGAATTCACTAAAGTAGGAGGGCACCTCAGGTCCACATGAAGCATGACAAAGGTCGTGCAGAAGAAGGGATGCTTGTGAGCACTGCTGGCTGAGCCATATTTAAAAAGGGTCTCCCACCTGATAGTCATTTGCTATAGTTCTCTGTTATACCCGAAGGTCTTTTGTTTCCTCTCAGAGCACATTTTTTTCAGCCTCATTGTCTACAGATCCTTGTCAGGTTGTAAGTGTGTGATATTTTTTAAGATTGTCCTCATCACAGATCAAAGGCTTGTCAAAAATGGAGAGCCTAATCACTAAGCTACCAGAAGACACTTTAAAAAAATTGATACATCTGGTTCTTAGCCAGTTGATCGGAAACTAAAGATTTTACTTAATAGTCCAATAATCCTGTTGACTGAACTCACCATTGTTTTTCATGGTTTTGATATAAGACAGTTGTCTTTAATATTCTTCTTTACTCCTGAGAACGTTCCGGTTACCATGTTGTAATATTTAAATACCTACTTTTTTTTTTTTTACTTAGGACTAAAATACACTTGATTTGATAATTAGGACACTAGAGGGTTGACTCTGAGAAGTCCTGACTTTGATAAGTGGCTGTTTAAAACTAAGGGCAGTTGCTCCACATTTAACTTTTGTTTTGTTTTCAAATTTAAAGTAGCTGGAGAAAAGATATTTTGCATGCTTCAATTTACTTATCCCCAAATCCGGAATTTCACATTAAGTTCATTAAAGATACTGTACAATAGATATAAACAGTATGCATAGGGGATAAATGACTTTTTTAATTTGCTGTCTATTATTAGACTTCTAATTACTCAGCTGGACGGAAGCAGAAAGGTGTCATTCTTATAATAACTGCCAATTACTTAGCTGGTGATTATAGGCAGGAGTCCATCTTAGATAGTTCAGATTTAAGAGGTAACATTTCTTTTTAAGGAGTTCTAAACATGTTTTTTTGTTTGTTTGTTTGTTTTTTGTAAATAGCCCAAATCTTCACATTTTAATGATTTCAACAAAATCTGTAATTTAACAAATATCTAGAAATGATTAATTTATTTCTTTTGTGCCCGCATGTCTCTCATTGAGAAAAGTCAGTATTTACTATCGTTATGAAAGCAATCCATACAACAGACTTATGTTCTGTAGAATATTTGGATGAATATTATTAAGCATTTCTAAGGAACTTTGCATTCGCTTACTTTTTATTCCATGTAATGCCCTTCTAGATAAGGAGTGCACATTCTTTTTCCCTGATGAGGTAAACTTGCTTGAAATGTAAAATTTTCATTAAAAAATCTATTTTGGTTTTCCCAGAAATATATAAATCTCTTTTTTTTGTTACATTTAAATAGTCTCAAGGCTCTTGAGTCCTCAAATGACTAATTAGTACTGCAATAATATTCTTTTTTATTAATCTGAAAATTATACTGTCCTTAAGAGACCTCAGTTTGGTTTGCGTGTTTCGATGCCAGTGCAGAAAATTTTATTTTTCACTAAAGAAATTTATTCTCTGTGGTTGGAAAGAGACGCAAAACCAGGACTCTTGTGGGACCGCTGGGACCCTACATGGATTTACGGAAGAATAGGAGACTCGGTTTCCTGTGGGACGAAGAATCTATGTGAAAGCATTGGGCGGGCCCTTTTATGTGCCTGGCAGCATGCTGAGTGCCTTAGTTGCATTATTTCATTTACTTCTCATACACCTGTGAGATAGTATCTCCATTTCTAATTCTCTGAAATCTGGAGATCTAAATATGGATGAGAAGAGATTCTTTTAACAAGAGCACCCCGTTCCATGACCATGCCAGTTCTCTTGGAATGTAGTTGCTGAGTAGATGCTAAGATTAAATTACCATCCCTTTTCTCCCATTATTGACATGCAGTTTGACATAAGCAGCAGAGTACAGGAAGTATATTTAATACACCCAATTGTACTACTTAACATTCAAACTGATTTTTAAAAACATGTTCTATTTTTGATAAGAGTCCTCTGATAGTAACAGAATGGTGCAGTTACAATGTATTTCATACCCACTCTACTTGATTTCTTCATTAATACTTTCTTAACACCAGAGCACTGCTTTATTCATAACCAAAAAAAAGTGGGCTTCCACTTTTAAAAATAAAGAGTAAAAAAGGTTGTGGATGGCATTTCTCCTCCTGGCCTCCTGTCAATGACTGCAGCTCCAGACTGTGGATGTGCCCTTCGAAATCTTAGAAAAATAGAAGAGTTAACTTCAAAGTCAAGACTCTGAGATATTAATAGCTTTCATTTGAACATTACACCAAGAAAAATATTAGAAGATGACATGAAAGAAAATTGTTCAACGAGGGAGATACTGCTGCTGAAACTGCGAGTAGAAGATGTTTTTAGCATTTTAGTTTCCATGTTCACTGCAGTTCTGGTGGTGAAATGGGTCATTTAAGAGGAGTGGTGGCCTAGGCCAAAAATAAAGTTTCCTTGAAACCAAATGACAGACTGGTCCTAACAAAAATGGAATCCCGACTCTGTTTACTCACCAGAACATAAATAAGCAAAACAAGATCTTCGCTGCCTTTTGTGATAGAGAGATGCTAAAACAACCATCATAGTACAGCCCTCCAAGGAATATGAAGCAGCAGTTTAAAATTACATGGTAGTGTAACATATTCTGGTCTGGAAAGATCTCCAAGACATACTTGAAGAGTGTAGAACAACATGGATTGCATGATCTCATCTTACTGGCTATGTATCCTTAACACAAGTTATTTAACTTCTGTGCCTCAGTTCACTCAAATGGAAAACATGAATAATGGTACTTATCATATAATTGTTCTAAGGATTAAATAAGTAATGCGTGTAGATCAGTGCCTGACACAATAAACATTCAGTACCTATTAGTTATTATAAATGATAACACTTAGACAACATCTAGCTATAATCAGCTCTTTGTGCAGACTTTTCAGTTAATGTTTCCAATGACAGCTGTAGTGCTCACAATATATTTTCTCCAAGTTTCATTGTAGTTAATGATCTTATCATATTTTTACCCCATTGGTGTTCAGAAGGAAAATTAACGAAAACAAATGAGATTATCATGTTTTATGGAGAGTGCTATGTATTCCACAAATACGCCTGACTTTGCTTCTTTGATCATGTAAGCTGATGTATACATTATCAGTACACTAAAGAAATGGAAACAGAAATAATGAGGTTTTTCTTTCTTCCTCAGGAAGACTATGATCGTCTGAGGCCTTTATCTTATCCAATGACTGATGTCTTCCTTATATGCTTCTCTGTGGTAAATCCAGCCTCATTTCAAAATGTGAAAGAGGAGTGGGTACCAGAACTTAAGGAATATGCGCCAAATGTACCCTTTTTATTAATAGGAACTCAGGTATGTGTGCTTTGATTTTACCCATTTAAGAATAATCTCTCTGGCCTATCTTGTGGTATTGCTCTCAGACAAATGGTCCTGAGGTTTAGCAAATGATACATGTCTTTAATCTTAGTTGCAAGTTATAATAAATTCTGTCAGGTTTTTGGAAAAAGTGCCGAAAGAAGGCAATTATATTAGTTGGTTTTAAAAATTAAGTTCTTGTGTTTAATCTTTTATTATGTGGGCATTAAATGGGACTACATGCTTTGATTTATCTTTAAAGACTTGTAATATTATGGGACATTATTGACCTTTCTTAATTAGATTGATCTCCGAGATGACCCCAAAACTTTAGCAAGACTGAATGATATGAAAGAAAAACCTATATGTGTGGAACAAGGACAGAAACTAGCAAAAGAGGTAATGGAACCTTTACAGAATTTAAAAATAAATGAAATGAGAAAGCAACTAAGGTGATAATAGATGCTAACGTTCATTGTGCACTTACCATATGCCAGGCACTGTGCTGAGTGCTTTCCACGTATTATCTCATTTAATCCTTGCACCAACTCTGAGACAGTTCTGACTAGTTCCCTGTTTAACAGAAAACGGAGGCTTGGTGATGTCCGATAACTTCTCAGGTAGTTGGTCAGGTCATGCAGGTAATGAATGGCAGAGCTGGGTTTCAGTTAAGGCCTGACTCCAGAGTCCAGGCTCTTACACCTCCAGTAATATTTCCCTAATAAGGTCACATGTAGAAAGAGGCATCAGAAAAGTGCTGATCTTTAAGTTCTTCTTAATCACTTAAATATTTGTACCATGCTAATCAGGCTCTGTGTTCAGTTAACACTCATGGAGTAGATAGTGGAGTGGCATAGGGTGACAGTTTAAATCTGCAGTTAAAAACAAAAAATATTGGCTAGGTTTTAAAAGAAGTGAGTTGAATTTTCTTCCAATCTTTTTATGAAAGATAGGAAATAGTAGTATTCAAAAAAATACCTTTTAACTTATATTCTTCCCTTACCCCAGAGCTAGGCTTACTTTTTTCTCTACTGGGCCCTAGCATTATTGGATTCTATTTTTTAGATGTTGTGATTTTAATAAGGCTTTGGTGGAAACAGAACCTAATAAGATCTTTTAAATTGTACTATCAAGAGGTAGAAGAAAGCGAAAAAATTTTTTGGAGGACAAATTTTCCTAAAGCAAAAGATAAATAGCTTCATTAACAAATCACTTTAGAAAGTCTGCATATTCAATTCCATAATCTTGGGGAAAGAAGGAATTTCTAAATGTCATGAAGGGAAAAGTCATAAATGAAAATATTAATGATTTAACTACATAAAAATTTAATACGTCAAACACTAGAAATAAAAGTCATATAACAAACGACACATATGGCAGAAAAATGGGTTAATATTCTTAATATACAGGAATGCCTTGCAGATGAAATAATCAGAAAAAGACATATATACCCCAACAGAAAAATGGGCTAGGAACATCAATAGAAAATTCGCAAAAAATGCAGAGTGTCATTGAGGATAGGAAATATGTTCAAACTTCTTAGTAGTCAAATGTAAGTTCAATTTCCACTGATAAAACTGGCAAAAAAAAAAAAAAAAGAGAGAGAGAAATTAATTACAATAGCCACTCTTCTCGGGGTAAAAGGAAGTGGGCACTCTATGGTACTGAGTTGGTTGTTGAGTAAAAGCACTCCTGACGATATGCAAAAGCCTTTAAGTCATGCACATTTTTGATTAAGCAATTCCATTAGTAGGAGTTTTTTCTAAGAAAATTATCAGGGATGTACTTTAAAAGATGGCTACAAAGTTGCTGCACTGTTTATAATGAAAAGAAAAAAGAAAAACAACCCTGCATCTATTAAAAATTTATACTAATATATCCAATGAGATGTTTATATTTATTATATAAGAAAAAGTTGTTGAAAAAACAATATAATCCTGTTTTTAGGCCTTGCAGCAGCATCTGGCACCGTTGGTTCCTTCCTGAAATACTTCCACTTGGCTTCCTTGAATTCCCTCTTTGGTTTTTCTCCCTCCTTTATTGCCTCATCGCCCTGTCTCTGAATGTTGGAGGGCTCAGGGATCAGCACTCAGCTTTTTGCACATCTTTTCTTCTATTTCCACACTCATTCTCTAGGCCTGGATGAGCTTCTACCAGTCTTGTGGTTTGAACAAGCTACTATGGAAGATTCTCAAATTTCTGTCTCCAGCCTGGACTTCTTCTCTAAACTCTGGACTCAGTTATCCAGTTGTTCACTCGACAAGTCCATTTAGGCAGCTAAGCATCTCACAAATAACATGTCTAAAACAATGAATAATTTCACCCTCCAGGCCTGTCCTCCCAGTTACTGAGGTCAAAAATCTTGAAGTCACACTTGACCTTGCTCTTTCTCTCATACCATATAGCCAACCCTGTAGTAAAACATATTGCTCTATCTTCACGGTATATCTAGATTCCAAATGCTACTCATCATCCCCTCCTTTATCAATCAGGTTCAGGCTCCTCCACCTCTGGCCTGTTATACCAGGATAGTTTCTAACCCATGTTAATCTGTGTTCGACACAATAGACCGAGTAAATCTTTTAAACTAAAAGCTCCATCAGGTCACTGCTCTGCCCAGAATCATCCAGCAGCTCCCAGCTCACTCAGAGTAAAGGCCAGAGTCCTCACCATGGCTCCTGCTACTTTTCCACCTCACTCACTGTGCTTCAGGGTCACAGCCTCCTTGCTGTTCTCCAGGCTTTGTACCTCTGGGCTTTGTGCTTTGCTGCTCCCTCTGCCTGGAATGTTCTTCCCTGTGGACCATTATTCATTTTTTCATTCCTTTTGAATCTCTGCTCAAATATCACTTTCTCAGTGAGACCTTGCCTGATCTTGTCTTCACTCCTTACCTATTTTGCTTCTCCTTTTTTCTCCAAACCACGTATTACCTTCTGATAGTCTATCTCTATAGTTCATGGTCTTCTCCCTCTGAAGTGTAAACGTGATTGGTAAACTTGCTTTTGCTCCTTGCTGTATTCTCTCATTTGGCAAATGAGTGCTCAGTAGAAGCCAAAGTCTTTAGAGTAGCCTCGAGGGTCCCTCACTAAACTCATCTCTTGCCATCTCTGCCCTGTTCTCTCTCCTGCCATTCTGGCTCCTTTACCATTCCCTAAATGCTCCAAGCAAGCTCCTGCACCTGTGGCCCTGCCTTGAAATTCTTCCTCTAGTTAACCCTCACTGCTCAAACTTCACCTCATTGAGCTTTCCCTGTCCACCACCTCCACCACCACCACCACCACCACCACCGTCCTCTGCACTCCCTATCTCCCTCACTTTGCTTTTTCTCCAGAGCATGTGCCACCATCTGCTCTATAGTCCTTCGTCTGTCCCTCCCTAGTAGAACTTAAGCAAATGTAAGCATCACACAGCAGGGACTTTGCTTGAGTGTTCAGTTCATTGACATTATCCCCAGCACCTGAAACAGTGCTTGGCATATAGTAGGTACCCAGTATTTGATGAATGCATTTGACATAGAAAAAGTCTGGAAGGCTATGTATACTCGTTTTTAAATAGTTAGCTATCTCTGTGTATTATGATTTAATTCTTTTTGCCTAGCTGTATTTTATAATTTTCTTGTAATGGTGCCTTTGTGTCAAACCAATTGCATAAAAAAAGTTTTATATGTTTGTGATTTTTGTTTTCTTCCTCCCAGATAGGAGCGTGCTGCTATGTGGAATGTTCAGCTTTAACCCAGAAGGGATTGAAGACTGTTTTTGATGAGGCTATCATAGCCATTTTAACTCCAAAGAAACACACAGTAAAAAAAAGAATAGGATCAAGATGTATAAACTGTTGTTTGATTACGTGAGAGACATCTTCAGTGGCCAAGGAAACTGTCCATTTCGCTCTAAGCAAGCATATGAAATGCTATGGCTATACCCAGACCTCTTATACTGAAGCAGTTTAAAACTTGAAAGAAAAAAACAACCCTGTCCTCAGAACTATAAGGTTCATTAAGAATGTTTCTTAAAGGTCCAAGAAGCAGCAAACAGCATCTGAAGCCACAATCCATTATAAATACTTTATTTCAACTAGGAGGTACAATCTCTCAGGGGTTTCATAGTTTAAAAAGCTACAATCGCATCATGTTGTAACTACATGAAACAAACAAACAAAAAATCAGTGCTGTTAATGGAACTGCTTGGCTTAGACCACATACACATTTCTGCACAGTCTTTATGGAATCTGCACAAAGAAATGTCTTCTCCTTTTGTTCCAATTAATTGTTCTTATATGTAAGTTGCTTTTTATTCCAGTATATCCAGAGTGGTGAAATAACAAGGCCAGCCACATAGCCAAAGGTTGCTCCAAGCGTACAGGAGATGGGCCATACCTGAGGAGAGAATGTATGAGGTCAAAAAAGAACAAATGTTTTATTACTTGAGCACAAGTGTAACCTAAATATTTCTATATTAAAGCTTAATGTGCTTTCTTAAAGAATGCCAAAAGTGTAATAAGGTCCTAACTGCATTTATCATGAACACTAAAAATGTACACGTTTTAGTTAATGTGCATTCAACTGTAACAAGGCTTCTGACTGTAGATTTAGTTTGATGATCCCCAAACTGCATGAGAGACACGCTAAAATTACAAATTAAAATTTTGGGTCAGAATTTGCTATAATCTTGACTCAATTTAGCTCTGAACTAGCTGGTAATTTTGTTTCTGAATTTCCACCTTGGCTTGTATATCAAATGAAATGAGAAGTGTGTATGCTGACCAAACCATAAGAAACTTTAATTGTGTTAAAGAGAAAGACCTAGAATTCAAGCATGTTACATGGAATTTATAACAAAGCAACTGCTTCCATTATAAAACTGATGTCACCTTTCAGATAGATATTGAAACCATAGCAGAAGTTATAGAACTACAACTTAAGTCAAACACACAGAGCGTAAAGGAAACAAAATACTGGCTTCCAGATAACCATTTTTTCCCAGCCATGTTACATTTCACATTAAATCAAGCCAGAAGTAAATAATAATTTATTTCATCCATAAGCAGTACATGTTGGTCCCTATGTGAAAGGCCCTGCTTTAAAATTTTTTCACATGTTCATCTGTAAAACTTATTTGGTATTCTAGAGCCATTTCTAATCTTTCTCTGGGGGATGAGGCCATAGAACTGTGTTCAAGGTGAACCACCTTCATTTCTAGTTCTGTCACCTAATTAAGCTTCCTTGTTTGGTCTACTGGATCTGCCTTATTCCAGATGCCCCAGGCAACAGACAATAGTGTTATACAAAGTTTCAGTGTGAACTAATGCAGTTCAGAGAAGCATAATCTAACCCATAGATTTTTTTTTCCCAGCCTTTCCTAACATTAAGACTTGCTGTTGCCTAAATTATGACTTCTGCTTTGGGTGAGCTCCTATTAATTTCCATGGCTTGGGCTTATAGCTATGTTTATTGCACAGGTTGGGTAACAGAACACTAAACTTTTATACTTGAAAATGACAGCCTTAAATGCTTTTATCAGTCACAAATCTAGGATATTCTGTCTTGTATGTGAGCTTTGTAGAGATTTTTAAAAATATAAGCATTGCCTTCCCCATGAAGAGTGGAGAGTCTACTGGGTAACTAGTCAGGAGCTTTTTTTCTCTGAACCAAACAGTGAGATGTCCTCTTCTCCCAAAAATGGCGAGTCACATTAAATACCATGGCCTTATGTACACTCAAAGGGAATCTTACGTAACTTTCTCATGTAATTTGGGTCTACTATTTTTAGACAGAATTGAAAGGAATTGTATAAATCAGTTAGTACATTAGCTAAATTGCCCAACACTTGATATATAGGAATTAAGACATTAAAGTATTATATGCATTTCCAACTTGCCTCGGGGGATTTGATGGGAATTCCCCCCACCCCCGCTCAAATTCACATCTCTGAAACACTTACACTTGGTTTACTAGCCCAATGGAAGTTAAAATCTAGAATTTGTTCTACCCTAAGAGAAATGGACTAAAAATCTGGAAACACAGCTCTGGTGTCACCTGTTTCATGACTGGACCTCAGTTTCCTCATCTATACATATGGGAGGTAGAACAGATAATCCCTAATATCTCCCATTTATGAACTCATGCTTCTCTTCTTATTCACAATAACCATGTTTAAACATTACCTTTTCAGCTTCACATTCTCAAGGTGATAAAAATCCTGTATATAGATGATCAGAACTCTACGCAAAGATGATTTGATTGTGTCTTCTGAACCTGAGGTGCCTTGGGTACTCACTGACCTTGGTGGGGTTTGGAGTTTCCCATTGCTAAGAGCCTTTTCATTGCTTTGGTTCTTTAGTTTTTCTTTTTGCAAAAACCTTCCTGCCGCTTTAACTAAAAACCAAAGATTTCTTTTTCTATTCATAAGCAGATTGTAGAAAATTGCCTTATTTTTAAGAAGCATGTCTTCATTACAGGCTTAGATTTCATAAGAAATTCAGACTAGTAGCTGAACAACTAATTCAAAATAGTTGAAAATCTGGGCGAAAAATACTTCAAAATATCTTACTGATATGAATTTTACTAGTGAATGCAAATATACTGCTTCAAATAAGGCCATGTACGAACTTAAATTTACAGTTAATATTTTTTTGCATATAATCAGTTCTTAAGTTCTTAAAAGTAATTTTACAGGCTCCCTGAAATCTTATTTAACACTGTGCTAACTTATACCCTTATTCTATCTCTAAAGGTATATTTTAGGTTAGCCCATTTTGAATGATTATATTTCCAATAAGAGCCTGAATTAATAGTTTTTATTGTGAATTCTTACTTTAGACATTGCTTCCATTTGATTTTAATTATTAATTTTAAGTAACAAATTAAATACTCGTTCGTTGGTTGTTTTTAAAGTGATTGTTACTTTATCAGTGTCCCATCTTAACACATGGGGTTACAAATAAAATAATATGCGTAGTTTACTATCTATGTAAAGCATTGAACTTTTTACCTTAATAGTTTTTATTTAACACCCTATGTAAACATTTGGGATAATACTCTCCTGTTTCTCATACTGTGAATCTGCTCACCACTGGTCAAGTGTGAGCATCTGTACTTTGTTAACAGGCACACTGTCAAAGTGTAAGGAGGAGAACAATCTCTCATGAATCCTAGCCAAATTTTAACTTGGGTTACTAAATTCTATTTTAATCACTTCGTAATTTCAGTATGGCTCTTTGTTTCTAAATATACACATATATTCACACACATATTCCTTAAACAGCTGCTATATTTCACCTCCAGTCGAATGCCAAAAATGAAATAAATACTGGTTAAAAACATATATCTAATGAAGGGTTAAAGCTTGGAACACTTGCTATTATCTCAAGATATTCATACCATCAGCAAATTAAAATGTTCAACTGGCTTTGCAGATGGTTTCCTAGTGATGGATCAGGCTTTTCCTGTTCAACTTTCCTAAAATAAGTAGTCCTCTCTTATAACATAGAGAATTTCTTTATACAAAGGCCAACTTTCCAGATTTTTGTAGACCAAAGAGAAGGAATGGAAAAAGGATCAGTTGAAGGATATTGGGGGAGGTTGCTCACTGATTACCTTGCCTCAAGCAATTTCTTACTAACCTTATCATTGC
The DNA here is from genome assembly GCA_004027375.1 of Macroglossus sobrinus. Lineage (NCBI taxonomy): Eukaryota > Metazoa > Chordata > Mammalia > Chiroptera > Pteropodidae > Macroglossus > Macroglossus sobrinus. The sequence continues at coordinate 367,780 of PVKZ01001439.1, read as the reverse complement.
TTTAAAAATTTTAAAACTACACTATGGGAACAATTCACATTGATTTGTCAAACCTACCTTTATCGTGTATTTTCATAATTAGATCTTGAAGTTTGCATTTAAAAATATATAGTCTCACATTCAGAAATGTTTTTAACATTCTTCATGCCAAAATAGGATTTTTAAAAACTCACATGGTATCATCTTTTGAACAGGCAATTCAACTGCATCACTATAAACATTTCTCCAAATCACAGTAGTCTGATTTGGCTATTTAGAACTATCTCATTGTTTAAGGAAACTAGAAAACTCAAAGACATTCATGTAAAGGAAGTGACTTACAAGTGTCATCAAAATGACTTCTTTTTACTAAGTCTTTTAAAGATTAAAAATAATTTTAAATCATACAAGGAAAAAGCCTGTTAACAAAAAAATAATACAAGTAAGTAAAATTGTTAAAATTACTGTTAAAAAAATTTGAAAAAATGAACAGCTACATCATGAAGAAAGTACTTGCTTATTTAGCATAGTACTATTAACTTCCTCTAAATTAATATGACTTCTTATATTTTTTATTACTTAAAACAAGTCAGTGTTCTCTTAAAATTACATTAACAAAGGCCCAATATCATAGGTTCTGGGTACATGGTAACCAGAAATAAATTATTATCTCTCAGAAATAAAACAATTTCATTAATTAGCTAAAAAAAATTGCTAGTCAATCAAATAGATACAACTGTGTTTTCTCTTAAACAAATTGATATTTTTGGTTGAAAGACATTTAAAAATTTTACAAGCTTATTTCTACCTGAAGACCACACTGCTGCTCTCTTCTGATCAGACATTACTATAGAACTCTGCTTACATTTTAGGAACGGAAAATGTACTAATATATGTATGTAATGTTTATTTTTCAAAACATGTTCTAAATAGTACAGAATAACAATTAAGAACACTGATTTCCATATTAGATTGGATTTGAGTCTCAGCTCTGCCATTTGTTCAAAATGTGGCCCTGGACAAGTCACCTAACCTTTCTGTGCCATGGTTTCTTATCTATAAAATGAGAATCATCATAAAACTCACCTCCTAGAATTGCTAAAATGGTTAAAATGCAGTAAATAACAAATGCAGTACTTACAACCATATTTATAACACTATGTGGCACATAGTACAGGTGACTACTACATGAGATATACCTGATGATAATCTTTTAGTTCATATTACTAATAGGCACATATGAAATAAATTATTACAATGTAGAACACCATCATTCCCCAAGCTGCTCCTGTTAAAAAAAAAAGTTCTTCCCAAATTTCAAGTACTTTAAAAATAGTCTTAAAAAACATTAACAGAATGTTTTCTTCTTGTCAAACACAATCCATACATATATATTTCAGGGGTTCACAGACCTCTGAAGCCCATCTATGGACTTCTGGGTAAAAAGTCCATCACTCTTAAGTATTATTAACTGTTAGTTGGCTAAAGAAATATTGCAACCCTTTAAATTTTGGTTTCAGAATTTTAAGGATAATTTTCAATGATGTAGATGGCATTTGTTTGTTGTGATTTGAAAGTAAACAGTTTAAATACATTTTACTTAATTATAATATGCACAATATTATGTAGGTTCCTTTAATATGAAGTACAAATGGATTTTTTAATGTAATGTCATTAAAATGATATTCACAAGTTTTTGATCCTCCATATAACAGCTAGTTTGGTATGTCACTATGGTAGTTTATAAGCTGCTGATATCCTAAAATGATGATTAGGTATTTGAAATGAGATAATTATGATCTTTTGAAATTAGTTAAAAATAGTCAACAAAAAATTTTTAAATAATTATATTAAAACATTAGACTACTTTAAAAAATACTATACATTTTACTTAGGAGCTTTACTTTGCTATTCTGGGAAGCAACATGGGATAGTGGAATGAGGATGATCTGAGTTTGTGGGACCAGATCAGCTACTTACTGGCCATATAACCCTGGCCAGGTCACTTAACACCTGAGCCTCAGTTTCCCAATGTGCAAAATAGGAATCATATCACCTCTGAAAACATGGGGTTACTATATTAATGAAGTAATATTTTAAAATTGTCACAAAAGCTTTAAAGTACCATGCATCAATATTTTTTACACTACATGTTCTAACAAAAATATTAAACTTATAAGATGGCTGATATATTTCCTAGGTAACTGATACCACTAGGTTATAAAAAAAAAAAAAAACCAGCAGTTTAGAACAAATAAAATAGTTCATGAGCAACATTATACTGTGCTGTAGGAACTATTCCCTTGTCTTCATAATATAATTATCTTTAATACATGCTATTCTTTACATGAAATGTCTGGGGAGTATAAAGCTTACAAGAGATAACACACTATATTGTTTTAACCATATGCAGCCTTAACTCAGAAATAGAAGGGCAACTGCTCTAGGTGTCATTTTTCATAAATTTTCGGAACCATAAATATAGAAATTGGTTCTAAACTAACCACTGGTAGACATTTGTGTCATTTTTAAGAGTCTCATATGAATGACTCCACAACTATTCATTGAGTTTATAAAAAATAAGCAGTTAAGGTACAAGCTAAGATTATTTAATTCTGGATATATCTGAATAAGAAATTCCTAAAAATATGAGTTACAGTATAATTATAAATTTTGGAGGTATATGCCATCACAGATATCAAGGGGGAAGTGACCTATCTGCAGATCAGAACACCCCAAAACACTTAGAACAACCCAACAACCATTAGGATTACTAGCTCTTTCAGATAAAAAAGTTAAAACCCAGGCAGCCAGTTCTAAATTTCTCACAAGCTACTTTTTAATGTATTTGTTTATTGTACTTATCACAAATTTGCATTTGTACAACAGAATTCATCTTTCAAAGCCTGATGACATTTCTACTTTTTTTAAATGACCCTTTCATTTTCCTTTGAATTTGGTTTTAAGTGATGTTTCCCAGATGTTCTTAAAGCAAATGCTATTGTCTGATGTAAGAATGAATACATGTACAGATTATCTATTCATCTGGGCACATTTCTCTAATTGTTCATCTGCACTAATAATGTGTATACTCTACCACTCTCCTATGCGTAAGAGTACAGACTTGGGAAGAGCTATTTGTGGTGGTGAGGTGTGTAGTCTCTGGTCTGGAACTTCTTGTCAAAGTGACGCTAAATGGTCCTTACCAAGATCATGTAAATGAGTTAACCTATTCAGCACTATTCTCTCTCACATTCAAAGTCCTACTAGCAGAACACTATCAACATGATTACCCTACAATGAACCCACCTTTTAAATCCAAAACCATTTTCTGTCAGTTAAGTATAATAGTTTTTTTTTCATGTTTGGAACATATAAATCACATTCATTTAAATTTATTTTTGGTCTGTCTAAATCTGTATAATACCTTTGGTAACAGAAATACCAATTAACTTACAAACGGGCAAGTCTTCAATAATTAAATCCATAATCTTAGTTTTATCCATCACTCTAGCATCATTTGTAGTAATTCATTTAGTTATAATCCTTATGATCTCTAGCTTCAATTTATGAAAGCATTATCTGTGGCATTTGTGGCTTTAGAAAATGAATATGTTTCCCAAATATTAAAATTTTAACCGAATAAAACCAGAGAAAGCAAAAAGGATTTTTAAATCTGACAATGCCTCATTTATCTGATATCTGGTGGGAATCAGGACAAATATTTTTAAAGAATTTTAAATGGTTTTAAAAACAATCAATTTTGATTTTAAAGAAATAAGTATGCTCAGAAGAGTTTAGATTATCTAGTTCAATTCCATTTTGGAGATAGTAGCATTGAAGTTCAAAGTTTAAAGGCATTTGTGGGTTTTCTAGGCACAAAAGCTTTGCATATTAGCTTCAAATGCTCTCCTGCAAATGTATTAAATTTTATGGTCTAAAATACATATACCACCAGAGTGGTCCTAGCATTTAAATGAAATTTTATGTAGGAAAAGAAATGCAATGTAATACCAACTAAAGCTTTTCCAAAGAGATCTAAACTATGGCTGTTTTTTTTAAAAAGAAAAGCTATGTTTCAGTCTCCAGCAATGAGGAAAATCGTGGTGTCCCAAGGGTCTGGTCTGGATCCTATAGTAAGTCTTCCTCTTATCAGTCAAGTCATGTTGAGCAAGTTGTGTACTCCTCTCCCCACACTTTGACTTTCCTATGTGTAAAACGGGAATGAAACCTACCTTGCACTACGGTTGTCAGGATTAAGTTACTTGTGTGACAGTGCCAAGCCGCAAGCCTTGTACATAATGAAGAGATAGCTAAATGTTATGTTTTCTTCCTATTGCCATCTGAAATGTCAGGATGAAAAATTATGTGAAATCCAAATACCCTAAAAACCTAAATACCAGAAAAACAAAAAGATGAATTAACAATCTACCAACGAAGAACTGCTGGGAAGAATGAAGAAAACAATAAACTAAGATAACACATTCTCTAACATTTTGGGAACTCAAATAATGGAATACACATTTTTTTTGGTAGTGCTAAAAACAGCTATTTAACTATTCCTTTTATAGGTCACAAATGCCTGTAATGTTAATTAATTAGTAACTATAGGTCAGGTTCTGAACTAAGTACTTTAGGATTATTTGATCCTCACTAACATGTGGCAGAGTCAGGACCTGAACCCAGTAATCTTATGCCTGGGTTTTTAATTTTGGTGTTTTCTGTCTACTTATTAATACAACATGTGAGTTTAAAACTTCATAGCAAATTTCCTTTGTTCAGAATAAAGAACATTTGTTAACTTCCCATTAGTTTTTTATTTAAATATGAAATGAAATACTAGCCCACTTTTGATAAAGGAAAAAAGTTAAAGACTTTTCCAGATGAAAAGCTCGTATCTACAAAATATTTAGAGCATATTAAATCTAAATCAATCTAAATCACAATTTGAATCAAAATTATTATCAAATAAATTCCAGTCCTGTGTCATAGTTAAGTATCTGTTGTACTTACATAGAAAAATGCTTTGTACACAGTAAGAACTTAAAACTTACTGATTAGCTATTAGTTACAGCAGATAAAGCATCGAATTATAATGTACAAAGGTTTTCTTCAGTTGAAATATTTTGTTAGTAACTTTAAGATTTCTCTGGGAGTGAAGGCGGCTGTTTGGGTCATGGGCAATTCAGATGTTTATTTTCTTGCTAAAAAAGGCAAATAATTAAGGAAGAGAAGAGAAGCAAGATGATTTTCAAATTTTTTTTAAGAAAACAAAAGATGACCAACAATGTAGCAGTAGCCACTATACCATATTCTCTTTAATCAAATCTTGCTGCCTCCTACAAAGGGAAGGCTTCCTTCAACTCTAAAGATGCCTAGTATCTCTCATCATTGTCATTAAAATTCATATTAGTAAGTAAAAATTTTTTCATTGAGATTACATATTTCCAGTCCATTAGCAATAAATAATTTTAAAAATATAAATATGCTAGAAATTGCTCAATACAGAATTCGCATCATGATAATCTTGTTTTCCCTCTGGAATGTGATACAAAGTCAGATATGAGTTCAAAGTAGAGAAAACTGAACTAAGACATGTAAAAGTTTTTGTGGGGTTGTGTGTGTCTCTAAAGAAGGTATAATTGCTTAACCAGATATTCTTGTTTTTCTGACTGGAATACAAATAATATCACAATCCAGAAGTTTGCTTTACCACAAATGTATTCAATTTATATTGGGCTACAAGAAACAGAGAACTAAAATCTTTTTAATGTCATATTTTAGATGATATAGTATATACAGTAGTGTCTTCTTATGAAGACATTCTAGAAAAATCTCCATTTTGAGGTAATGCCATATTTTATCTGGTTTATTGTTTCTCTGGCAGATTCTGTCAGCAACATGGGTCATACTGAGTACTTACTCTGTATAGTTAGACTTAACAAAACAAAGCAAAACAAAAATCCTTGTTTGTTTAAAATAAAAAAATGAAAGAAAAAAATGAAACCTCATCATTTCTCTAGTCAATAATTTCTAAAAGGGACAGGGGCAGGTGATTATTATGTGAACAAAAGATGATATTAAATTCTACCATTCCACCAACACTATGTATCATAATTTTAAAAGATTATAGTGATAAGTGGATCATTAACTTGGAATACTCTAAAAAAACAACCCAACAGTAAAGATAAACAACCAGTGATATTCCAGTCAAATTAAACCAATACTAGTTACATATTTAAATTAGCTAGCTAGGAAATCTTTTTAAAAAGTCACTAATTCAAATGGAAGCTTTATATTAATTTTAAAAGTCATTCCTTCAATTTGTATCCAGCTCACCTCTTATTGTAAACAAGCACTGAAGTTGAAAAATGAGGTAGTAGCTAAAAGCCTGAACAATCCAAAATAACTGGATTATAAATAATTAACATATATTTTCTAGCAAACATAAACCCAGATTTTGCAAAGGTATATTTCCCCATAATTCAGTTTCTACTTCTGCATAGCCTTGTAAACAGAAGATTTAAACAAGTGTCAGACAGCAAACTTTTACATTCTAAAATATTCCATCTATTTGCAAACAGACATGTTAATTACACATTACCTTACCAACTCATTAAAGCTGATGGTCCATGGTGTTTTATATACTGATAGTTTGTATTTAGATTTAATTGCACGTATCTAAAATAAATGAACCTACTACAGATTAAAATACAGTTCCCTATGTATACTTTTCAATGATTCTGATTGCCCCCCAACTTAGAAATCACTGACACTGTTGAATGAAATTAAGTTCTATCAAATAGTAACTTGAATACAAATGAATCTCCATCTCCCAATAATCACTGAGATGACCAAGGAAATATTGAAGTATACCTTTATTAGTACTAAAACATTGGAAAGCGTTATAAGTGATACCACACATTCCAAACCTCCAAGATTTTTTATAACATATAACAGATGAAAAACCAATAAATGGAATGGCAGACTTATTGAACGTAAAAAATCTTGTCTGTCTGGGGAAGGCAACATCTAATAGAAAGCACGGAGAACAGACTTAAAAGTAGGCAGTTAAGTGCAAGACACACAAGCTAGATCCCTCAAGGGCCTTTGGAAAGTGAGATATATATCAAAGATTTAACCCTGCCATTCATTACCAAGAAATTTACACTAAAGAGAAAACTGGGCGAATGTATAAAGATGTATGTTTAAGTATGAAAATAACCATAATTAGTAATAATAATGAAAACTGTAAACAATCTAAATGTCCATTCATAAGGAATTGGTATATGATTTTACCCAAATAATGGAATATTACATATATGTAAATTTTCACTGACATGGACTAAGCTCCATAATATACTATTGAAAAAAAAGCAGGTTAAAAATAACTTACATATTATGAATAGTTATAGACATGGAGAGAGAGTTGTAAAAATGATCAAAATACAAATGGGAGTTGCTGCTGGATAGTAGGATATTTGATAATTTTTACTTTCTTTTTATAACCATTAATATTGCTGAAATGTTCTTAATAAATGTACAGTCTCTGTAATCAGAAAAAAGTTCTGTTAATGTTAGAAAAAGAAAGTATATTTATTTTTAATACCACAATTCCATTTGGGGGAAATTATCTTAAGAAAATAATTAGAAAAAATTTGCAAAGATGTTTATGATAGCACTGTTTATAATAGTAAAATGTTGGCAATAACCTAAATGATCGATAGTGAATTTATTAAATTTTGGAATAACTATATAATGGTATAATACTAAGCCATTAAAGATAAAGACAGATATATGCATATATAGCTCAGTGACCTTGGAAATATTACTTAAATTTTTGGTACCAGTTTCCTCAACTGTGAAATGAAAAAGAACACTTATCTCATAGTGCTTTACCTAACTTATTAGCTATATCCTATTGTGATGTTTATGAGCTTGCATTAATATATCACATGCCCTCTTTTAAAAACTTATTTTGCTATATGTTTTTAAAAAATATGTCAAGGTCAACATTCAATCTGCCCATGAATCAACTTAACAAAAATACAAATCTAAAACCATAAAGGCAATGAATATCAAAGTTAAAAATAAATAATTCCTGCAACTTCTAGCCAATTTTTAAAAAACTATATATACCCACAAACTAAGCTTGTTTGTTTATCTATACATGTAGAAAAAATAATGCTGGAGATAGAACCAAGCTGATGTGGATACTTGTGGCACTGAGACAGGCCCCAATAAGAAATCACCTAGTTCAGAGAGACAGAGGGAACTGACATCCCCATTTAATTAACAACAAAACTATATGTATATGTCAGTTTCACCTTATAGCTTCATTATTTTTATTATTGTACAAACATTGATTTAGTCGCTCTAAGTATATGAAACCAACCTGCCACGGTCTTTCCCAATCGAGAGGAATAGGAAAGGCTCCAAGCCATGTTCCTATGAAGCTAGAAATTGTAGTGATCTGGAGACTATTCTCCCAAATAGATGTAATTCTGGAAAATAACAATGTGTAAATCATTAGTGGTACCTATCTTAGCTGCTGGAGAATCAAACAGAAGCACAAATGAATACTATACATATGTGTTCTGTTCATTTAAAATAAGCATCTCAAATTGACATAATTACTTACCATAAACTACTAATAATTAATTGGTAAGAAGACATAAATATTTTTCAGTTGGAAGAGTAATATATGCCCACAGTAAAAAGCCAAACAATACAGAAGAGTAGTTGCAGTGGAATCTAAGTCTTCCTCCTGCCCTTATCACTGCTGGTTCCTTTCCCTAAAAGAAATTGCTATTACCACTTATTACATATCTTTCCAGAAGTGTTTTATACATATACAAATACACATTTTTGTTTAGAATGACATATGCATATTTGCATATATGCACACATATATGTATATATCTTTCAGAACAAAACTCAAAACATCATGTTATAAACCCAGTTTTGCTGTTGCTTTCCCTTAAGTTATAATAGTATTCCATGGTCTGGAGAGAGCATCATTTATTCAACTGGTCCTTCTTATGGTACATTTTATTTAAACAAATCAATTCTTTATTCGGTGGAGGATTAGAGAATGAAAACAAAATATTTCAAAAGATGCAGTGATTTTTACCCACCATTCTTATTTATTAAGTGCACATCTTAGAGTGTAAAAGTTGAAAGACATAATTCTGCCATTCTCTCTTAGTAGGTTTTGGTTTCAGTCTGCCTCCTCATAATGTGACCAATTAGTCATGTAGAACATGAGTCTGAAAGTAGACTAAAGCCCCACCACAATGTAGTAAGTGGGGTCCAAATACTCAATTGTTTTAAGATGCAGGGTTATTATGAAGTTTATGAAATGCAGTTTCTTCCAGCTAGTATGAAAAAAGGGGAGAACATCTGTTTTGATAACTTCTTTCATTAGAAATAAGCGAATTATTACTGAATTAAAAAAGTACCAAGTGAAAAGTCAGTTTATAAACCAACCCCTCTATCATTTATCTCATTACTCCCTATCCCTCACCTACACAAGGTAAGAGCTTTAGCTTATTTCTATTGAAAACTGGGGATGAAAGAAGGTTAGAATCAATCATCATATATGTAAATCTGTGTTACTTGATGGGCTTTATTGTTCTTTTTATTTCATGTAACACCTATAAATCCAAGACAATTCCTTCAACTAGCACTTAACAGAACAGAGATCTGTTCTAAGCTTGGAAAAAGTTGGTGAATTGAATGTAAAGAGAGAACTACTGTTCAGACAATTTAAAGGACTTTCTAGAGTAATTTTTGACTATATATGGCTGACACATATTGACTAGCTTTCAGTTAACATGTAACTCCTCTATGTTGCAATATATAATGTAATGTTCCTAGAGACACAAAGTCTGGTAGAGGTTTACTTTCGGCTGGGAAGAGTTTACTCTTTCCATTTTATGTTAGGGGAAGAAGCTTAGCTGGATTTGGAAGAATGGGTAGGATTTGGTCTTGAAGAACTAGAGAAAGAGCTGCACTGCAGGTAAAAAGAACATATGTAAAACTGAGTGGAAAATGAGAAGTAAGACTGGAAACATAGGTTAGTTAGGATTTTTCAAAATATAGCTTTATTGAGCAAACACCTGCCCCAGAAAATCCTTTTCCAGCCATACAATTCATTCATTTAAGGTGCACAACCCAATGTTTTTTAGTATATTTACAGAATTGTGCAACCATCACCTCAAAATGAAACTCTACCCGTACGTCACTCCCCATTTCTCCTTCCCCTTAGCCCTAGACAACCACTAATCTACTTTGTCTCTATAAATCTGCCTATTCTGAACATTTCATATAAATGGAATCATGTAATATGTGGTCTTTGGTGACTGGTTTCTTTCACCGAGCACATTTTCAAGGTTTATCCATTTTGTAGCATATAGAAATGTCTTTTTTAATTGCCAAATATTGTTGCAGAGATATACATTTTATTTTTTCCATGCATCAGTAGATGGACATTTGAGCTGTTTTGACTCTCTGGCTATTATGCATGATGCTACCATAAACATTCACATACAAGTTTTGTGTGGACACATGTTCTTATTTTTCTTGGGGACCTATTAAGGAGTAGAATTGCTGGGTCATATAGTACCATGTTTAGCCTTTTGAGGAACTACCAGATTGTTTTCTAAAGCAGCTGAGCCATTTTATATTCCCACCAGGGGTTTATAAGGGTTCCAATTTTTACACATCCTCACTAACACTTATCATTATAGTTATCTTAGTGGGCATGAAGTGTTATCTCATTGTGGTAGATTCAGGGTGAATTTTAGAAAAATCTTAAAAGTCAAACTAAAGGAGCAATTGAAGGTTTTAAATCAAGGCAGCAATAGGATCAGAGCTGTGTTTCAGTAAGATTTATGTACATGCCTTATCCAACCTCTAAGCTCTAAGTTCCTTGGGCTAAGGGGCAAGACCTATGTCTTCACATTTTTCATTGTTACAGCATACTTGTGGCCATATTACAATTATTAAAAATGCAAACATCTACAAGGTTGTCCTCTATTTTGTTTTTTGATGAGTCCAAGAGTGTTTATGATCTCACATATAATAAATGTACAAGACCTAGTTTAAAAAACAGAAAAACTCTGAAATTCCTAGATTTGACTCTAAATGGTATCAGTGATCTTTTTTGCTTATATCTCATTCACAGAATGGACAAAGACAGTTTGACTGTGTTTTTTCAAATGGAGGATAGAAATACACAGAACAAAGAAGCAATAACACTAACCTGTTTGATTTCAATGTGTTTTCTAAAATAAAAACACCAGAACTGGAAATGAAAAAGGAAAAAAAGAAAAGCCTCTTTTTTTAAAACTAAAAATTTATATTTGTCAAAATAATATATATAAAGACCTTTAAAGTCAAAGATTACAATTAGACTAATAATAAAAATCTCTCCCTGCAGCAGACACTTTCAGCTCTTCACTATTTCTTCCATGTATCTCAGTTTAAAAGAACATGTAATATATATGGATTTTTCAAGATTTAGTTACTTTCTGCTTTCTACAATGAAAGATTTAGCAGTCTTTACCCACAAAAGTTCCATACGCACACACACATTTCTGGCTCATCATCCCCTCTGTGATAACATTTCCTCCTCTCAGCTGAATCCCTAGCACAGTATTATAATCATGAAAATATTCATCACAGCTGAATCACACAGTAAACCATAATTATGTTTCCTTTCCTATGGCAAATATAATTTTAAATTTTCCTTGGATGTTAAGAACTGCCTCCCCCTCCATTTGCTTATGTACTTGTGACTAAACCATCCTCAAATATTCCACAGAAACTAAATATCACCTCTAAATGCTTGCTTGTGCTTTCTTTTGTGGAGACCGCACCTGCTTCATAGTGGACTGGTTGTGCTCTAAGTCTGAGGCACAGCTGATGTCTGTCACCTGAGTTCCCTCTACCATCTTCCTGTGAATGAATTCCCTTTGCCTCTCAGAGCTTTTCGGTCTTTTGTTTCCTAGAATCCGAGACTTCCTCCTTCTATTACTTTTCCTTAACCCATTTTCTGTTTACCCCAATAGTCACTAGCAGGGCATGGGGCTACATTTACCCCAAGCTAACATGAAGATTACAGTCCTAACCCCACCCCTAAAGTTTGCCATGAAATATCTCACTTCTAGTATTATTTTCGCATTGCTCTAGTATATCGATAGTCTTTGGAAACAATGACATCATTCTATTTATAGCATTCTGGTTCTTGTAGTATTTCCATTTACAAAATATAGTAATTCTTAATCGCTGAAAATGTCAAATCCTAGGAAGCGTGGCATTCCTACATGTGATGTTAAATTAACGCTGACAGTGAGCTGAACTTTTTTTTTTCTAAAAAGGAAAGGGTTAAAGCACCTCCTTCAATAGATTCCGGAGAAAGGGTACATTGAAAATAAATTTTAGAGATGTTTTAAGTCTGAAAATGATTTGACTATAATTGTTTGAAATCATTTGTCTCAGAATTTTGAAGGCACTGCCCATTGCTTTGATTCCTGCCTGAGAAGTTCAGACCATTCTGGCTTCTACTTCTCAGTAGGGTAAGATGTTTCCATTACCCCATCCCTCTCTGGGACCCTTAATTCTTGGTTACCTAAAATTTCACAATTAGGTGTCTTGGAGTGGGTGTCTTTTCATCCATTATGCTGAAAATACATGGGCCTTTAGTCTAGAATCTCAGGTCTTTTGGTTCTTGAAATTTTCTTGCTTTTTCTGCCCAGATCCCCTAAGAATTTTGTTTTTCTTACTCTTTTGCTAGGAATACTATTGTTTTGAATTAATCTTGAGTTTCTTACCTTTTAATTAATTTCCTGCCTCTGCCTTTTTGTTTCACTAAGCGATCTCTTTAACTTTGTCTCCACTTCTATTGCATTTCTTTCTATCATATTTTTAATTCTCAAGAGCTTTCTTGTACTCTCAATTCTCTTTTTGATTGCCTCCTGTTCATGTTTTATAGATGTAAAAAATGTACTTTTTAAAAGTTATCTTCTGGTCTTTATATAGTGTTTGTTTCCCCTGAATATTTTTTGTTGTTTTCATTAGATAACATTTTAGAGCTTCTCCTCAAAGGTCTAGTGATTCTTCATTCCTTACTCTGCTTAAAACACTATACATAAAATGTCCAGAAACAGAAAGTATTTTAGTGATTGCTTGAGCTAGAGGGAGTGAAGATGTAGTTGGGAGAGAAGGTAGGAATGGGAGATGACTGCTAAAAGCAGATTCTTTCTGGGGTGATGAAATATCCTAGAATTGGATTGTGGTGATGGTATAAAACAGTCTATACTAAAAATCACTGAACTACCCTTTAAATGGGTGAGAATTATGGTATGGTCATATCACAACAGTTATTTTTAAAGAAAAAAACAAAAATGTAAAATACTAAATAGCTGAATGGATGTTCCTGTGCAGTAGAACAATTCAACTGCTGGGCTTCACTGTACCAGAGAGTCACTGTACCCTGCCTTTTAGAGAACCTCCAAACGTCAGTAGCTGTAGGTTTTTCTTTTGTACCATTTTCCCCAGAAATATTTCAATATTCTGCTAAGATGGTATAGCCTGTCACTCTTCTGGGCCAAAAATGTAAAGAGGACTAGGCATAAAGTGAGGACTCATTGTTCAGTTATGTAGAATTTTACTTACTCCCCATTCCCTGAAGAGTTATACCAAATAGGCTCATGATCTCGGGATACTCAGAATAGCTGGGGGGTACAATTATATTTTCTCTATTTTCCTTTCCCCCACTGTATAATTTCTATTGCTTATATTATTTTTTATAGTATTTATGTTCTGTTCTATAACCCTGATTCAATTATTTCTTTAATATAGTAAGCCCACTTAATGTACAAACCAAATAGTTCATTTTGGGAAACTATCTTCTACCATATCTTTGAAAATTTTTTAATGTATATTTTAAGGGCACTAACTCATCTTAAGTTGATCTCCTTTGTTTGTTCTCTATATTTGTCATCTCTTCTTTAATTGCTCTATTCTTCCCAACTCCCTACCCTTCATTCATTTTGATTAGCTAAACTCTTTCTTCCATGCTAGAACTTGATTTTCTAAGTTGTCTATGTTTCTAATTTATGATCTGCATCGATGTGGTTTGAAGTCTCAATTTATTACATTAATTTGGAATCTCCTTCTCTACCTCATTGTGTTTCATTGTATCATCTTTTAGCTCTTATCTTATTGAATTTATATCCTTAATAACATTTTACCATGGTAAACTATGTGAAGTTTTTTGTTTTGTTTTTGTTCCCTGGGTTGTATTTTCTTTCAGGTTGGATGGTCTCCTGCATGCCTTTTTCTTCTTCTTAGTGTGCTTTTAGAGCAGCCATGACATTTCTTTTCATCTTGCCCACACTTCACATAGGCAGGGTACCCAGACTACCTATTTGCTCAGATACAATGAGTGAATTTTCTTTGAAGCTATCATCCCATCTTAACCGGCACCAATTTTTCCTGTCCTGAAGCTGCATTTTGAGGATTAGATGTTATTTTCTACCTAGTTTTCTATAACATGAGGCAGGAGAGAATGAAGGCAGGGAGACGAGGAAAGGGAAAAGCTGTCTCTGAGGTTTGATCAGTAACATTCAGCTGAAATGTAATAAATGGTGGTTCCACAAATCAAACTTTAAAAAAATTATGACCAGGGATTATGCATTAGAAATCAGATGAAGCTACTATAGTACAGTCTGCACCCTTGGCAGAGCCCAGTAGGCAACAGCCCTGGAAGATGGATAAAAAGTAAACTGCCTGATGGGGATTCAGGGAAACCAGCCCACTGCTGGTAGGTATATATGTATATAGGAATGTAAGTATCCTTCAAATTAGAACTTTAGTTTGGTAGTGTATATCAATTTCTTTTACTCTAGCATTTCTACTCTAGGTATCTGATGTACAGAAACCTTTGCACAATTATACAAAGTTAAATGGTTCAAAGATGTTCATAACGTTACTTATAATCATAAAAAATTTATAATATTCAATAGGATGTTAGCTAAATAATTCATGGTACATGGAATACTTGAAATGATGATTAATTGCCCAATATTCATCTTATCCCTTATGATAAGACTAATTAAACCATGGTGATTCCACTCTCTTTCCCATTGATTAGTTTAGGAAAACTCAAGGAAGAGAAGCTGCTGCCATATCACTACCAGCCCCAAAATGAGAATCAGTGAGAAGCACAGCTACATACTAATTATCTGTATTTAGAACCACACAACCTGTTATATGGGATAACCAAGTTTCCTTATTGTTCAAACCAATGTAAGCCGAAGTTTTCTATTATTTATGGATGAAGAAAGATATACTAAGGATATTATGAAGATGTATACATGCATACAATTAAAGATGTTCTTAATAAGTGGGGAAAAAAAGCAAGCTTACAAAGCACTGTCTAGTATAATCATTTTTTAAAAAAATTACATGTTATATGCATAGACAAAATTAGAATACATAAAATGTTAGTAATGGTTGCTTCTTTGGTAGGATTACTAGAATCTTTAACTTTCTGTATTTTTTATTATTTAAATTTTTACAATATATAGTCTTTTGTAATAATGTAAAAATCAAATTCCTTTCTATGAAATAATTTATAGCAGTACTGACATTGGTTTATTCACATTAGTTTCCCTAATAAAGCCATCTAAATTCTATAGTTTTTGACTAATTTTTTTCTGTAGTATATACATATAGTCAATAAGGCTGAGAACAGAATAAAGGCTCACTGTTCTTTGAACAAACTTAAAAAAACTGCTTGTTTAGATGAAGTTGATCTTTTTTAACTGTTCATCTCTTCATCCAAAAGAAACACCACACAACTCCTCCTAGTGGCTAAAGATATTTTACAGAATTCTTATATAAATGTTCCCCCAGCCACTGAGTGAATATTAAAACCAGTGTTTCTTAGCCACTAAATTTTTGGGCCCACATTAAGGCTAAATTACTTATTTTTATATGTATACTTTTTTGATCATTCATATCTTTTCATTCTTAAGTGTCCACAGTAGTTTTTCTAATATAAAATTCGTTTCAATACAAAGATGACAAAAAGAGGGCTAATGTCTTTGTCTATACAACTAGGTCTTACTGTCTTTACTTTGGCAAGATAGCCAGAGATTTAGGAACCTATACAGAAATTATTTTTTCATTTCACCAAAAGTGATCAGATTCAGACTTAAACATTCAAATAACCCCAAAAACCAATAAGTCAAAAAGCAAACTTCAATGAGAAATATTAAAGGTTTAAGATATTCAGATTATTACTTTCCTTTATAAGAAAGCCTACAAATGAAAAAAATCAATAATTATAAAAAGGCAACCAGTTAAATTAAACTAGTACAAATTGAGTATATTCATTCAGTAATAACCATACCAAAAAGAAGTTGGCAGGATTTTTTAAGAAACCAAATGACTTTTCAATCTTTAATTTCCTATAAAATACTATTATTTTAAAAAAATAGAATAATTTTACATTTACTTTAAGGAAAAATCTTGTTAAAATAGTGTCATTCAATTATGTATTGAATCTTGATATCTCAAGGGTTTTTATTCTTTGGATGCAATTCCTATACAGTTCTCACTATCGAAACTTTTGTGTTTCTCAGTCTTTGTGACTATCACTGACTCAATTTAAATATAAATAAATACATTAAAATTAAGATGTAATACTTACTTCACTTAACAATAGTATAAAACATTTATTTGATTTAATACTGAGATGTCAACCCAGCTCAAAACTGGCCTGCTCATCTAAATTATCTGATTATACTGAACATCTGAATTATCATATTTTGACAATATTAAAAGGACCAGCTTTACACAAACAAAACAAAAACTCTATCATGTTTTATACAATTAAACAGAATAAAAACAAAGTATGTTTTGTATAACCTCTTTAAATAATAAAAGTCTTTGAAATTAAAGTTGTGACTCAATATAAATAATGCTAACTGTATAATGGGATGATTTTCAAAATAAAACACAAGTAATTTATTTTTGTGGGTATTTCACTGCA
Source organism: Macroglossus sobrinus (assembly GCA_004027375.1). Taxonomy (NCBI): domain Eukaryota; kingdom Metazoa; phylum Chordata; class Mammalia; order Chiroptera; family Pteropodidae; genus Macroglossus; species Macroglossus sobrinus. The sequence goes on along the minus strand of PVKZ01001439.1, from coordinate 350,736 downwards.
GAATCACCAAAGCTTTGAATTTTTAAAATATTTTTGCATAACAGTGAAATTTTAGAAGGCCAACACTCACATCAAACAAGTAATCTATAAAATTACTTCCTAACTCTTTCAAATAGTAACCAACTTTTTATACTAAATTAAGTATGATAAAAGTGCTAGGGAAGAAACTGAACTATCATTAATGTATGGTGAGACATGAAGACTTGCCCTCTCATGAAAAAGTTCAAACTAATTTTATATTAAATAAACTGAAAAAACTGTTTCTCCTCCGTGGTTGCCTATGCCTTGCACTCCTTGATCTGTTACCTGAACCAGGAAGAGGTACTAAGACAGGTTAGAAGAATGAAATATAAAAATGCTCTCTGACATTTGTTAATCCATTTGACAAACATTTCTTGAGCACTTACTATTTTACTTTACTCGCCATTTCACTCAGTTCTGACAATAATCCAGCAAAGCACAGATTAGTATTATTCTAACCATATCACATATGAGGATCTCTGAATAGTTAAATAGCTTGTCTAAGATCACTGGCCACTAAATGGTAAAGGCAAGGCAGGTACTTGTTTTCTAACCCTCAATTACTGGAGTCTTCTCTAAAAACTTCTATACCATAAGATGACCTGGCTCCAAGTCCCAAATCCACCTCTTACTGGCTACAGAGGTTGGGCAAATTACTTAACCTTTAGCTTTCCAGTATCTTAATCCAGAAAATGGCAAAAATAGGAATATCTCACCAGATTGTTATGAGAAATTAAATGCTATAACATACTGAAAATACTTTAAAAGTTACTAAAGTATTTTTGTATATTACTATTTCATGCCATGCCCCATGTCATATTAAGGAAAATGTTTTGTATTACAAATTGATTATTTTAAACGATAATTCTCCAGTTGAAATGTTATCTGGTTATATGTTAGAAAATTTAAAAAGGCTATTTTTGCAGTCTACTAAAGCTTAGGTGGCATCAGAGAAATCTAACAGCTTCCTGAAACAGGCTTAACTTTCAATAATCCAAAAGTAACAAGGATTGGCAAATCTAACTCATTAAAATTTTCATTTTGACTAGGTAATACAGTAATATGGTTTAAATTTCAAAAGATACCAAAGGGTAGTCAGTGGAAAATCTCCTTACCTTGTCTTCTAATTTTTCAGATCTCCTCCCCAGAGAACAACCTATGTTTTATCAGTTTCTTGCATATCCTTCCAAAGATATACAGGTATATCTCTTATGGTGACTTTTTGTGTAAATGGTAGTATCCTATACACATTTTTACCTTGCTTTTTTCTACTTAACACCGTATCAGTAAATAGTTGGTTGCATTTCTTTATAGTTGGTAGTATTCCATGATGTGGACTGAATTTAATTTAATTCATCCCTTAATAATGGACATTTAGGTTACTTTCAAACTGCAATGAGTAATCGTATATATTCAATATTTTGTAGGTGTGCAAATATATCTACAATAAAACCCTAGAAGTGAAATTGCTATGTCAAAGATGGGTATTTGTAATTTTTATAGATATTACCAAATTGCCCTTCATAGAGTTTAAACCAATTTATACTCCCATTGGTGCTTACTTCCCCTCCTAAATCCTTAACGCTATGTATTATCAAACTTATGGATATTTGTCAATCTGCTAGCTAGAAAATGGTATTCCTCTTCCTATAATTTTTGGTTTTACTTTTGTTATAAATCCTGAGAAGCGGTGATAGGTATAAAACAAGATGACAAGAGATTTATTCTGCAAGCCTCAGAAGACAAATAACTCAATTAAAAAAGAGCAAAGGATCTGAAAAGATTTCTCCAAGAAAAATATACAATGGCCAATAGGCACATGAAAAGATACTTGACATCATTAGACAGTAGGGAAATGCAAATAGAAACTACAATGAGATAACATTTCATACTCACTAGGATGGTGATAATCATAAAGTCAGCTAAACAACTATTGGCAAGAACATAAGAGAATTGGAGCCCTCATTCACTGCTGTGGAAATGTAAATGGTGCAGGCATATTTAATCATTTGAGGAAGTGCAAAACTGTTGGGAAACAGTTTTTCACTTCCTCAAATGATTAAATATGAAGTTAACATATAAACTAGCAATTGCATTCTTAGGCATATATTTAAGAGAAATAAAAACATATGTCCATACAAAAAACCTATACATTAATGTTTATAGTGGCTTAGTCATAAAAGTGGAAACAACCCAGATGTCTATCAATTGATAAACAAACAAAATGTAGTATATATCCACACAATGGAGTTATTCAGCCATAAAAATGAATGAAGTGCAGATACATGTTACAACATGGATGAACCTTGAAAACACTATGCTAAGTGAAAGAAGTCAACTGCAGAAGATAACATATTCCATTTTAATGAAAAGTTCAGAATGAGTAAATCTATAGAGACAGTAAGAAGATTAGGGTTGCTTAGTGCTAGGGGAGAAGGGATAGAAAGTGATAGCTAAACGGTATGAAGTTTCTTTTGAAACTTCTCTGTGAATACACTAAAAACCATTGAATTGTACACTTTAAATAAGTGTATGGTATTTGAAATAAATTATAATACTGTTTTAAAAACTCATCTCACGCCTACCTCAATTTTTCTCATGTGTATGAGCCACAACCTTCCATCTGGTCTTAACTTTCAGATTTCTAACAACCCTCCTTTACTACTTCATTATAACCTGCAAAAGGCAACCTTCCCCCATGTACTTCCAAAAGCAAATTTAAGGTTTTTCCCAAGGAAAAGTATCATATTTATCATAGATCACCCTCCTCCAGCTCATTCCTAATGATCTACTACCTCTCTGAGTTCTACAGTACTTATTGTCTGATTTACACAATTTTAGCTTCATATTGTTTGTCTATTTCATTCTTGTTCCTTGAACATACAAGCTCCTCAGGGAGAAAATCATGGCTAACACTTCAGAACCCACACAGAGCTTGCACAACATGAAACAGAGTAAGAGTTTAAGAGCTTTTGCTACTAAGTGATAAATAGAACAAAATCATGGGCACCAATAACCTTCTAGTTTTACTAGTTACAACTCAACTATTTCTGATACAAATAATTTCAAGGTCTCTCAAGAAGCTAAAATTTTCTTTTAGCTATGCTGAAAATATATACAGCTGCTAAGGAAATAAAACCCTGTAAAATGTGCACTCAGATGTCATATCACAAAAGAAGCTAATGAGAAATTATAGCTGTTACACCAAACATGTAGGATTGTGGACCCCAATTCTACATTACAAGATATATGGAAGCAATTTTATCTGTAGCAATTTTATCGAAGTGACAATTATCCCTGAGGAGTGGTTTTCAAAGCTTTCCTTTCTTTTTGCAAACAAAAGGCTAAGTGGAATTCTGCTATACAGAAAAAAATGCAGAGCTGATTTTGCTAAAGTAGAGGGAGAAGCCTATAGTTTTGCCTGCATACCGCCCCTTCCCTCTCCCCAGTTCCCAACTACAGAGGGCCCTAAGGCATCTCTGAGATCTCACCATACAGTGCTGGGAAACACTCATGGAAAAATCAGCAAGCTTCCATGAATAGAAAAATACATTAATTTTTAAAACATTTTAAACACCAATATATAACATTAAGACTTACCCATTTCTACTGAAAACTCTTAGCCATGCTTTGATGTTTGGCCCTAACAAACACAAACAAGGTACAGTAGTAAAAGTAGACAAAATAACGGCAAATAAAAATGTTTCCAACACCAACCTATAAAAAAAACACATTCATTTTTAAAAAAGCATTTATTAAAGGAGCACGTATACACACATATGTAATTGTGACTTCAGTATATTTAATATAAAAACATTTTCTTATACCTTACTGTGAAAAGCAACGAGTCTTACCAAAATGACTACAAAAAAATGCAAGCTATCAAAAAAATCTAGCAAATATCTGGCTTTAATGATAAAGTTCAGAAGTGTTAAATACCCTATGCTCATCCTGTCCATTGTAAAAATTGCCCCATTTCTAGATAATTAACTTTCTCCCTTAATAGTCTCTGGAACTTTCTCTATAATCAGTGGTTCAACTTCAGCTTATACCAGAGCCACTTAAAAAACTGGATAAATTAAAGATTGGGGGATCCCACCTCTTGAGTGTCTGACCTAGGCCTGAGAATTTGCATTTTGATAAAATGCTGCTGGTTTTAGAACTACACTTCAAGACAGTGCTCTAGACTTTCATTCTACTCTAAATGGGTTGAATAGAAATATCCATTTACCATTACAAAGGTTCTGTGCTCCTTTCTCTAAAAAAGAATTACCTGTTAATTTACTGTGTATATATACATACACATGTGGATATACATAACTATGTATAACTATATATAAACTGTATACATAGCTATATTTGTGAATACATATTAAAAAATCACTCATTTCACCATGATTATTAATCACTGCTAAAGTTTCCCAAACTCTAATGAACATTATGTAAGAAATATTTATAAATTTAATTTTCCTTAATTTAAAACTGGTCAGTTTTGAACAAGTGTTGAGTTAAATTTTACCTTTAAATTATAAACATTAACTTATTAAGTACTTAAATACAGGAATCTTGATTTTTCTCAAGATAACAAACTCTTTTCAAGTATTTCAGAATCACATTTACTAGGAACTGATATGCTAATTATAACTAACTTATCTGTTATCACTATAGTAAGTTCCCTTAGAGGTTTTGAGGGACATACATTTATTGGTAAAGAATTTCTCACCCACCTCCTCCCAAAATGTAATTTGGTAACAGAAAGCTGGCTAATAAGAATATTTGATGAATTAAGTTAGTCCACTGTTTTATAAGAGAATAACACTAGTAAAGAAGAGAAATGATGTCAGTATCCCTCCATAATCCAATGATCAAACACACCAGTTTTTCTCTAATCAACAGTAATAGCGCTTTGTTAAGTAAAAATGTGTTTTAAAATATAATTGCTATAAGGTAGAAATTTCAAACTTACTCTATTAATGGTGCTCCATATAGAACAAAAATTATGTGAAAGAAGAAACAAGACATAAGAAAGTAGATACAGCATTTCAAAAATCTGGTTACCTAAAAAAGAAATTAATAATTTAAAAAAATGAATAATTTAAAGACTTAAGAGAATGCCTAACAGATAGCAATTGCTTCCATTTTATCAATAAACATAACTTATTCCCATGTGTAAAACAGATGAATGTTCTTTGCATTTGGGTATTCTGAAGTCAGATCACATATTCTGGGCACAGTCAAATGTACAGCCCTCAAAACAGCTCTGTAAAAAAGGCTACCAGGCAAGTATCACCACCCATATTCCACCCACCCAATCAGCACTAAAGTCAAAAAGCATTTCTGTTTCTATGACATGTATTGAGCTATATTGTTAATCAGAATTTATGAAAATATTTACCAATAACAGTCAGCTAGAATACAAGAAAACACAAACACGGCCCTTATTATGTGATGAGACATGAAATATTTGTTATATTATCCACTGAAAGCCTCCTAATTCCATAATTAATATATAGCAAAGATCTATCACACTGTGGGCAGTCTTCTAGCAAGTAATGGGCTACTAATTAAAAAAAAAAATCAGGTTCTCCTTAGTCACTAGTAAATAACCCAGTGAGTTCTTGCTTAATGCTTTATTTTTCCATTAAAAGAAACACTACCTATATTTAATATCAGTTATCAAGAAATAAGCCTTACCTTGTATGATAATGAACTTCTTTTAGAGGATGCATTTGGTTTCACTACTAAATATAATACTAGATTAACGGCAGTTACAAAAACAGAACAGATGCACAACCACGTCAAGTGTGTTTCCAATATTGAGAAGCTCTCCAAGAAAAAGGATGGAACGAAGATACTTAGAATAATTGAGAATATGCATAAAAGATGAGTATACAGTAGTCTCTTGATATCGGTATCTCTCATGGTGTTTTCTTGAGTAGCTATATAATGAAAAACAAGAGCATATGTAATAATGACTTTTTTCATTGTCCTAAATGCTTCAACACCTACAAATAAGTCATGAACAAAAGACAATTTTCTATGAGCAATAATGTATTAATTTTAGAATACAGGAAGATGTATGTGTAAATGCACATGTAGACTAATATGGTAGACAGATCTCAGAGCTGAAAAATGACGAATTTGCAAATTATTTAAATATTTGTGACTGGTTTCTGCAAAAAGGTCATGTGCTAGAACCAATCAAGCAACTTTTTTTTTTTTTTTTTTGCCAAAATCAGAGGTGAAAAAATTGCATGGATTAATGATCTGCCCCTGTTGGAAATATAACCTATGTATTCTAGAAACCCCATGAATACACTTTGGCTAAATTGTTGGTATTTTTACCATTGTGAACCTTTGTCTGACATCACAGTAGTTCATATCTCCTAGCAAATTCCAAGTGACACCAATGCACACTCGAATATTCAAAAGGTGGCCAGCATAATCAAGAGAGTTCAAAGAATATTATACTAAACTACGGTATCCCAGTGCTCCAGAAATACCAAAATGACAATTTTTGTTACAGGTAATAGATTCCAATTAAAAGTAGAGTATAAATGGAAGGAGAGAAAAAAGTTTACTTTCTTTCTGTATATAAAACACATTTTTATATGTAATTTATTTATTTACAAGTAACCTAACAGAGAACTTATACACTATATACATATATATACATATATACACATATACACATATATACATATATATATGACTGACTGTTAAATAAGGACCGTATTAATTTAAAATAGTAGTCCACAGGTTAACCTGTAGTGACTATTCCAGAATATATATATATACATTTCTACACAAACACGGGGGTTTCTACACACACACGGGAGCACCGACATTGTGTAAAACGGCAAGTCCAGGCCATACCCTAACAGCTCTCATTTGATCCACACTCTAATTATAAAAGGCAAATATTTTACTTATAGGAAAACAGCCTAAGACAGGTTATGGGACACGTCCAAGCTCGCAAGTGCTAAAGCCATTTCAAAACCTAGTCTGTTATAAATATACACACTAGGAGTCGAGAAAAGAATGAATGGGAAGAAGAGAGAAGGAAAAGTTTCTCACAGGTCCTATCAGTTGATTGAGAGGCAAGGAGGGGGATCCGCAATAAATTGCCTCGATATTCCTTCGAAGTTTTTTTCTGGGCCACTCTCAGAATCCCAACTGACATAAGCAGATTCGGATGCAACACAGTGAGCAGCACCCAAACTCAAATGTTTGCTGAGTGAATGAATGAACCAATGAACGAGGCAACAAAGGGACAAAGGAGAATGAGTCAAGTGCCCCTCTTGAGAAACCAGTGCGTTCCTTGGGGTGTGGGGGGGAGGGGAGAGGCACCGGCCTGGAGTCTGCGGTTTGACTGGCCAGGTCCGCGGGCATTGTGGCGGGAGAAGGCCGTTCTTAACGGCTCCCGGAGATTTCGCTGGAACTGTGGGATCTTTACCCGAGCCCCAGAGGGTTACTCGGAATTCTGCCCAGCCTCGGCCGGGCAGAGACAAAGTCAAAAAGTGAAGAGAGAGCCGGTCCATCAGGGTAGTCCCTGGGTCACGCCAGAAGGGTGGCGCTCGGGCGGGCGCGGGGTCCAGGAGCACAGAGGCTCGCTGCCATTTGGGCACCTGGCGGAGGTTCTTTGCACCCCCGAGAGACCCGCGTGCCGGAGCATTCAGCCGAGCTTACCTAGTTCTCCCGGCCGCGGAAGGGAAGAGGGAGATACAACCTCCCACCATCAGGTGCGCTGCACCGCCCGTATCCTCGCGCAGGCGCAGGCCTAGGCCTGTGGGGCGGACACGTAAGGCTGCACAGCCAACCACAGCAGCAGAGGGGCGGGCAAAGGAAGTAGCCCCGCCTGCCCACTCATGTTTATTCTTCCTTCGGCTTTCCAGGTGTAGAATAGGCGGGGCGGAAGGCGGAGGGGCCGGAAGTGGGTTTTTGTAACCCGGAAGGGGAACCTTTCCCTGGCTTAGTATTAATGTTTTTACGGCGCTGCTGCTTCTCGGCGTAGGGAAGCATCAGGGGAGAATGGTGTGCGAAAAATGTGAGTTAAGGGGCCGCATCTGCGGGAGAGGGAGGATAGGAAAATCTCACTGGAGTTCCCCGGAAACTTTGCCCTTTTTTTGTTTTACCTTCGGCCGCAGGTCTCTGGTTCTAGCACCTGTCTGCCTACCCTTTGACCATTCTTGCCCCTCCCCAAAGACTGGGTAGCCCTATATTTTACGTTTGGCGTGATCTCAGTTTTTGCACCTCTTTACTTGTGTTGCTTCCCCCACAACCCCGGATCTCATCCCATACAGCTCTTGACTGGACCCGTCGCCTCACAGACCCTCACAATTGGAATGGATCTTAAAAATGTCTACATTTGCCAGGTTTACGCAAATAAAAATACCAACGCCAATTTAAATTTGAATTTCAAGTAAACAATGAATAATTTTTAGTATAGTATATCCCATACAGTATTTGAGACTTGGCTCTGTTTGCTGCTGCTTAGTACTGTAAGTGCTTTGGGACATTCCAGAAAAAGTACTCATTGTTAATCTGAAATTTAAATTTAACTGGGCATCCCATATTTTATCTAACAACTGTAAGTCAGTATCTCATCCAATGACTTAAGCGCATTTTTCACAAATACCTACAGTATTAAGGTAGCAGGAGAGTCTCATCACCATCAAATCAGTCTAGGTAGATTTCACTGGCTTTTAGAAAAGTTTTTCCTTCCTATAATTGCCATTTAGTGATTCTAATGCCAAACCTTGAGATTTCTAGGAGATATCTTATGATTTTTTTTTTGAGCTCATGAACTGTTTATTTGTTTAAAAACAGCTGTCATATTCCCAAGTATTTTTCCTCAGGCTAAACATGTCTGGCTCTCCTGTGACAAGGTTTCAAGCCCTCTTATCCTGATTGCTATCAAATTAACAATCCATTTCGTTTATATACCTTGAATAGATAAAAGTTTGAACACACAGACCCCCAAGAATTTGAATCACAGACCTTAAAAGAATGACTATGGACAAGTTACTTTAATACATTTTCAGTGTGCAGATAGTAATTTTAGGTTTCTATATTTGGAGCCTGGCATTCAGAACCACCCTCCACAATGAAACTTCAGTTTATCTTTCCATCTTCATTCTCACTAACCCTTATCCATAGTTTGGCCAAACCAAACTATGTTGCATGCCATATGTACCCTGAACTCTCCATGCCATTCTTCAGGATGTGTCCCTTTCCTAGCTTGTCTTCATCCTCTTTCCTCCTCTTTCTTCACAGCCCCATTGTCCCATACACTTTCTACTGTCTTTTCCACAAAGCTTTCCTGGATAGCCATAACTGAGATTATTTCTTTCTTCATGAAATTTGTCCTAGTATGTTAGCTCTCAATTTATTTTAGAGACTAATTATTACACTTTTTATTTTCTAGCTTATATTTTGGTTGTATGGTTTGTAACTCTTTTTTGGTTTTGAACCAAAGATCTTCAACAGATCTTCGAAGATCTGTTGAAAGCTGTAGACTCTTACCAGGGTCTTTAAAAAAAGGGATCTATAAAAGGTTTGTGTGTAATTTCATATATTTCACATTATCTCCCAAAATGCACCTGTGAAATTCAAGTTAAGGACTTCTGTTAGAGAAATCAGCAAGCTCCTTAAAATTTAGAACTTTATCTAACTCATTGTTTTTTTTTCCTCTGTATTTCGTACAGTGGTTTATGCCTGGTATAAATGGTTTATAGATGCTTAGTAAATTTTTATGCAATGAATATATTTATCAGATTTCTTTACTTGGTTTGTTTAAAGTATACCTGTACAGAGGAAGCTTATGATAAGCCATACTATTATACTACAGATTTTACTAAGAGTCAGTTATCCATTTCTCACAGTAAATATCTTAAGTCTCAGTTCACTAGCCTTGACTCTCTAGCATTAATGGGCTCATACCATAATATGACTTGATACCATTGTTAACTTTAGGCACAATGTGGTGAATTTATTAGAAGATAAATACTAATTCCCCTTACTTTTACTATCTTGTTATAACAGGTGAAAAGAAACTTGGTACTGTTATCACTCCAGATACATGGAAAGACGGTGCAAGAAATACCACAGGTATTTTTCCTTTTAGAACACAAAGTTGAATCAAATACTTCCTGTGAATGTTTTAGCTTTTACATTGTTTGTAAAATTAAATATTATGTGTACAAAATATTTTATCTATTAAACATTAAAGAACACTGGATCCCACAACAATTTGATATTTTATTCTATTTAGTCTTCTCAGTTAAATATCAGAGTTCCTATTTTGATAGGCAGGAGATGGCCTAATTAAAATAATTTTCAGTGAGTATATCATAGTAATTGATTTGGTTCAGCTTAATTAGAGTTGGTATTTTATTTCCTCTCTCCTCACCTGATTTTTACATTCTTATGCAAATCATTTAAATGTTTTCACCTTCCTAATCATTAAATACAGAGAAAATTTTGTTAAGGAGAAAGAAAAGAAATACTTTCGCTGTATTCAAGGTCTATGGCAACAAAGTAGTGGCATCTAGATTTTACAGTACAAAAATTAAATGTAGATTCATTTCTAAGTCCTACTTTGAGTGTGAGAAATAAATGATTGTGTTTTATCCACATTTTTATTTTTTTCTTAATAAATGTTTTAAGTACTGTTTTAAGACCCTGGCTATTAAGTGAAGCTTTTTGAAAAATTTGATAAAGTCTAATCTATTGGTAGAATGTCAAAAAACGAACTTTAAACTAATTATTAATTGTTATATGTATATGTGTGGAATTAACTCACTGAGATACATGTATATTTCAATACAGAAAGTGGTGGAAGAAAGCTGAATGAAAATAAAGCTTTGACCTCAAAAAAAGCAAGGTAGGTGTAAGAGCATCTATAAAGCAATGATATATAAAATTACCACTCTTTAGTATTAAGAGTACTGAAGTGAATTTGGTGTACATCATTCTATTGTAATAAAACATAGAGTTAGGTAGTTCCTAGCATACAAAACCAAGCTATCTGTTACAACCTGCTGGTTTCAACCTGTTCCTCCTCACTGTATCAGTCTGTGAAGATATTTATGCCACTTTATAATTTCACCAGAATTATGACTTTTTTTTCTAGTTCTTAATTATCCTGCAAATCAAAGGGAACAGGGAAATGTGGAAAGAACATAATTTCTGGAGTCAGACCTCAATTTGAATTTAGACTCTGTCACTGTCTAGCTCTGTGAGATTATACAAGTTAAACCAATTTATTAACTTTTCTGAATTTTACTTATTCATCTGAGAATGGGAGTAAAAATGTCTCCCATCTTAAAAACAATTCTTGACACCATGATTTATTATATTCAGTCTAAAAAATCCCATGAACTCTTCTACCTGCCACCCCATTTTCTCGTTTTCCTTTAGCAAGTTTTCAAAAACCTAATTTAAATACTTTCTCAATGTCCTTAGGTTCCATTCTCTTCTTCAGCTACTCCAGTCAGGCTTTCATCCCCACCACACCCCTGGAACTGCTCTTATCAAGATCATGCATGACCTTTAAAACTGATGGCCACTTCTCTATTCTTACCTCACTTTTTAACAACTCTTTTTTTTTTGTAACCCTTTAGTCTTTTGGCTCTGATACACGACACTCATTGATTATTCCTTCTCAATCAGGTGCCTCTTGACTTAATCCTAGACTTTTACAAATTTATAATTTCTCCTCCAGTGACTTTAGTCCAATGGCTTTAAGTTTAAACTATATGTTAATGACTCCCAAATGTGTATTCTCCAGTGCTGACTTCTCTGAGCTCCAGACATATCTGCAGCTGCCTACTTAACTTATCCAATTGGATGTCTAACAGGCAACCTCTTTCCTTCAGTATTCTTGTCTTTGCACCACTGTCCAATCCAGTTGTGTAAGCTTAAAAGCTAGAATTCCTTACTGGTTCCTCACTCTCACTTCCCATACCTCCCAGCAGATGGCTCTACCACCAGAATACAACCTGAATCCATTTGTTTCTGTCTGTCTCGCTGCTATTACTATATTCCAAACCACTGTTATTTCTTACTCAGATACCTTAATAACTTTCTATTTCTCTGTTTTCCCTCTAGTTCCCTATGGTTAAGTCTTATGGTAACCAGAGTAGTTCTTTAAAGGGCATGTAACTCTTTTTGCTGAAAACCCTTCATTTGTTTTGTTGTTGTTGTTGTTGTTTTACATTGAATAAAATCCAAGCCCCCAACTATGTTCTTACAAGGTCCTCCATGATCTGGCCTCTCCCACCTCTCTGACTTCTGTTGTAGCAACTCCTGCATCAGCTATGCCAAGCCCACTCTCATTGGAAGAGGTTTGTGCTTGCTTTTCCTTCTTTCTAGAGCTTACCCCTCAGATCTTACATACTTGGGTCCTTGTTACTTTGGTCTCAGTGGAAATGTCACTTCCTCAGAGAGGGTCCCTAATCAGCATTAATATAACGTCTTCCCTCTTTTGCCTCATGTCTGCCACAATATCCTGGTTGAATTTTCTCTACAACACCTATTACTCTCTGAAAAGCATGTTTGTTTCTTTACTTAGTGTCTATCACCTCTCACTAGAATGTCAGTTTGATGAAGGCAAAGGCTTTGTCAAGTTCATCTTTGGTATTTGGAACAGGAATAGACACATAGTAGGCACTCAGTATATGTTTGCTGAATAAATAAGTACCTGTTTTATGACTTCATTCAAAGGATTAGAAATAAATAAAGATAAAACTTTTACTATATTAGTCCTTGACACACAAAATAGAATAATAGACTTCATTTTTTAAGTGACAGGCAGCGTCATACTATATATATTGTTGACTGGCTTATCGATGTCTTCTAAGACCATTCAGTTATTATTGACTAAGTTGTTATTTTTACAGGTTGTACAGTTTTAGGTTCTTCTAGTTTCTTTATGCTCCCAAATTTATTCTGATTTTTTTAAAAAGTAGCTATTACTTTTGGGTTCTCTAGACAGTTCACTTGGGAAAGTGACTACTGTATTGCATTGAATCTAAGATGCCATCATTTGTAAGATACATCATTACTTTAAGAAAGAAAAAATCTCTGCCAATTAATTGTTTAATATCTTCAGAGGTTTTAAAATGTACATCTTAGAATGATAAAATATGGTTTTAAGAGAGGGTAACCTCCAGACATACAGGTCCAAACAAACTGAGCTTATTGTAAAGTGGAGTAAAGTGACATTCTCTTGGGTTGTTGTTCTGTACCCCAAGAAAAGAAACTGTTGCTATTCAGTATATGATATATGAGTATTGTTAGAAAGTTATTGGGGAAAGTATTTTCTAAAGTTATTTCGCACTTCATTCACTATAAGGTGACATTTTTATTTAGTAGGAACCCTTTAATTAAAGAAATTGGATAAATTAATTGAAGATGTTAGTTAAATTAAGCAATTATTAAAAAAACCATACACCTTATTTTAAAGTATGTACATCTATGTGCATTCATCAATCACTTCATTGAGACAAAGCCTTTTGTGTATGAATTCTACATCATTTCCTTCACTTAAATCATAACCAGAATATATATTTCCAGTATCTCTAAAATACAACGTGAACTAACAGTTGCAAAGTACCAAATCTTCCCGCTTATGATTTTTTCTCAATTTTTAACAGTTGTCTTAACCAAACCTAAATCAATGGCAGTTTTAATGATTCACACTTACCTAGTCATCCTAAAGCGTTTACTTCGTGTTTAATAGAATTGGTCATTCCTTTTGCACTGATATTTCATCAGTTTTCTTAATTATATCACACAAATAGAGTGACAAATACAGCTTATGTAAACAGGTTTGGGATTAAGGACAGCTCATTCTTCATAAGCATATAACTTACATGGAAGAGGTATAAGTGTGTAGGCATTTTAGAGAGTATCCAGCTGGAAGAATGCTATGCCCATCAATTGTAGAGTTTGATAGAATGAAAAACATGAATTAATCCCATTTCTTGCTTAAGTGAGATTTTTAAGTGTTATTGTATTATACACTTTTCTTTCTTTTAAAAATCCCTCTAGATTTGATCCATATGGAAAGAATAAGTTCTCCACTTGTAGAATTTGTAAAAGTTCTGTGCACCAACCAGGTTCTCATTATTGCCAGGGCTGTGCCTACAAAAAGGGTAAGTTTAATACCATTTTTCAAACCTGTTTCATTTGGTACTGATGTTAATAATACAGAAAAAGGAGTAGCCTTTCGTAAATCCCATTGTAGTCAAAGCTCTTTTTTCCTAAGGCAAAATAGAACTTGTTCATCATTAAAAGTGTATGTTTCCTTTTTCTCTTTTCTGAGGCTGTTAAATTATGTTTTTTTGCTTCAGGATTGACTTTAATTAACCAAACCGTTGGTTGGTATTAGATATTTGATTGGTATTATTAGTTAGTATTACGATTTGATTGCTCACATGTTTTCTTTTGTTTTAGGCATCTGTGCAATGTGTGGAAAAAAGGTTTTGGATACCAAAAACTACAAGCAAACGTCTGTCTAGATGTATTGATGAAGTTTCCGGCTTTCTATATGATTTTGCTTTCTGCTTTAAATTCTCACGGCATATTATAGATGTTCAAGTTACAAAATAACGTGTTTTAAGACAATTAAGTTTAAACCAGGAAAGTTGACTGGTATTCATTCTTTTGCTATCAAGAAGTTCTGAATAACAATAGTAACTACGTTCCTGCCTTCTGCTGTTTTCTTTATGAGCATCTTATTGATGTGGCAAATTTAACAAAAAAGAATATTTTCTCAGTTCTGTATGCACTTTTTATTTAACATTATTCATATAATTCTTATTCTCTCTACTTTATTTATACATATTGCAAAAGTGAGGAGATTATTGATATTTGCTCAGAACTTGGTATCCAGACATAATTCTTTTTTTATTCCCTTGTTGGTTGCATATTTCTTAGTATCAGCAGTTCCTTAATTAATTGCAGCTTCACAGAGTATCTAAATATCTGAGACCATTATTGTTGAATGGTTCCTTAGTAATTAACCAAGACTCAAATCAAACACAAGTTGTATTTATGATTTTTGAAAATTTGTTCTTGAAGCCAAAATGCTAATACCATTTATATGAGAACAAGGACACAAGGGACACCCCATATATGTTTAAATGAACACAACACTGGATTTGAGGAAAACACATGTTCCGTTACTTTGAGTTCACACCATCATGAAAGGAGATCAGTGTTTATCTATGTGTAATGGAAACAAATCACTACTCTTTGGGAAAGCTCTTTGAAGCAGAAACCAAACTTCTTTTACCTCCTTTCTCCCCCCCCCACCACTCCCCCCCTCCAAAAAAAATAAAAATAAAATAGAACAAAACAAACATTTTGGTTCTTAAAAAATATTTTTTTTTCTTTGAGGTTTCAAAGAAAGATTTTTCTTAATGCTGCCTTCAGAGGTTCAGGACTTCTGCATTGGAAACCTGCAGCCTACTAGGGGAGACCAAAAAAGTATTCCATGTGCCTCAGTTCAGTGTGTGTAAATACTTACCACTATAAAATGTATAGAATAGATAACATGAGGATGTACACAGCATAGATATTGCATTTTTATTATAAAATTATTATGAAAAGTAAACTTTTAACTGTTTAACATATAAGGTTTGTTTAAATAGCGTTTCTAGGATACATTGCTATTCTTATCCAGAAAGATCACAGGGATAATGGAAAATACAATAAATAATAGCTGTGAAGGCAGGAAGTATCTTTTCGTGCTTTAATCAATTTGAGATTTTTAGTTAACCCAAGGGACTCATAGTGGGACCTGGTTAGAGAGTAGCCCAAATCCATTGAAAGTTGGGTTGGTCGACTTTGGGGAAGGAACATTTCTGTTATTTACTGGAATGTGGAATTCTGCAACTCACATTTTATATTTGTGCCTTAAGTAGCCACCTTCCATATATGATTTGGTGGCCAGACTAAGGTTCTCCTATGAAGATTTTTGTTAGTATTAAACCTTAGAGCAGAATATAAGTTTTAGAAGTCTAAATGTTGTTGAAATAATAATATGACTACCATACATTGAATAGAAGTTATTAAATGAGAAGGAAAATACTAAAACAAAACAAAAATATTTTTTAAAACGAAGGCCTAAAAACAGAAACCATAACATTAAATAAAATGACACAACTAAGGCCAAACATAGTTTTTATCAAAGTAAATGTAAAAATGATGAAATAAGGTATTTTTAAAAATCTCAGACTATTTAAATGTATAAAAAACAAATAACAACAGAATACTTCAGTACATTCATTAGAATATGTAACCATCAAAAAGATATAAGAATTATATGTATGTACAGAAGTTTGGATATACACATAGAAACTATCTGAAAGCTACTAGTATTGGTGTTTTTTTTTTTTCCCTGTGGAATGGGACTGAGGGTTGAGAAAAGAGACTTAACACTTTATAACCCCCATGTCAACCACCTCATGTTTTTTAGCTTCTAATTCCCTTACCTTAGTACTAATAATTCTAGTACCCTAGAAATATACATGTACATGCACATATATGTATTTTGAGAATTTTAAGTAGAAATACATATATTGTTCCACACTTTGAGTTCTTTTTTAATGTTTGTCATATTTACTATTTTCTCTATTTCTTGTTATATATTTTTTTCCTTGATCCATTTGAGAATACATTGCAGACATACCCTTTACCCTCCAGTACTAGATATGTACATCATAAGAATAAGCATACTAAGTACAGTTATCAAATTCAGGAACTTAGCATTCATAACAATACTTTCATCTATAGTCCCTATTCTAATTTCATTTATTCAATTAGTATGTATTTTTTCAGTTACAAGATCTAGTTCAGAATGATGTTACTTTACCATGACTCTAATCTGAAACAGTTCTTTAGCCTGTCTTTGTCCTTTGTAGTATTGATGTATTTGAAGAAGATAAGACAGTTAAAAGCATAGAACATCCCTCAGTTTGGGTTTTTCCAGTGTTTTCTTATGGTTAAAATCAGGTTATGCAGTGTGGGTTGAAATATATTAGTGAGTGATATGTCTTCTGTGTCACATCCAGACTCAGAACGTCTTTTTGTCCCTTATTGGTGATGGTTTCTTTGATCACTTAGGGTAAGATGTTGTCAAT
This sequence comes from Macroglossus sobrinus, assembly GCA_004027375.1. Lineage (NCBI taxonomy): Eukaryota > Metazoa > Chordata > Mammalia > Chiroptera > Pteropodidae > Macroglossus > Macroglossus sobrinus. The sequence continues at coordinate 333,565 of PVKZ01001439.1, read as the reverse complement.
TTTCTCCATTGTATAGTTATTGTTTTTCCTTTGCAATTAGTGGTTAATTTGTGAAGGGACTTTAGATCGTGTTGATAATCTGTTTCTCATAAAATCTACCCTTTGTAGATTAGCATCCTTTAATGATTCTTGAAAAAATTTTTACTGTGATGTTTACAAAATTGTGATTTTCTGACCACATCGTGTATTAGCTTTCATTCTACTTTAAGGAAGAGATTTTCGTTTATCAGTATTGGTATCAATCTAGAATAAATACTTTTTTCTGACCATTTGTATGTTAGCCACAGATGTGAGGCCTCTTTACCTCTAATACTTAAGTGTTAATTTCCTAAGAACAGGATATTTTCTAACATAACCACAGCACAATAATTAAAACCAGAAAATTAACATTAATATAATACTATTATCTAATCTTTTCTATATTTCACTAGTTGTTTCAGTAATGGCCATTGTAAAAACAAAACAAAAAACAAAAACGACTAGGATTCAATCTAGGATAACACATTGCATTTAGCTGTCATATAACTAGTTTCCTTTAATCTAGAATAGTTCTTCAGTCTATCTCAAAGTCACTGAGCCATATAGTCCAGTTATTATATAGAATGTCCCTTAATCTGAGTTTTTTTTGGACAATTCTTCATGATGAGATTGAGTTTATACATTTTTGGCAGGAATGCCATAAAAGTGATGTGTCCTTTTCAGTACATCGTATCATGGTGTTGGTTGTCCTATTTCAAGGTGTTAATTTTGTTTTAGGTAGAATCTGCTCGATTTCTCTACTATAAAGTTTTTATTTTTTTCTATTAAGCAATTTGTAGGGAAATACTTCGAGACTATAAATATTGTTTCTTAGTAAACTTTCACAAACCAATTTAGCATCCAGTGATGTTTCTTAGCTGAATTGTTATTCTGATGGTTGCCAAACAGCCGTTTTCCAATTCTATCATCCCTTCTACATTTATTAGGCATTCTATTGTAAAGAATACTTTTTCCCACAGAATGAACTCATGGATTCCTTTTTTATTCAGTCTGTTACTCTTATTTGTTTTGATGTCTAATTGTCCCAGATTTAGCCAGCAGGAGACCTTTCAAGCTGGCTTCTGGGTCTTTTTGACATGCTCTTACCATTTTTTGAGGTCCTTACTTTCCAGCACAAGTGTTCTAAGTTTATCTTATTGTTTTTCTTTTATTTTTCTCCCCTTTCCCAGCTCTGGAATCAGCCATTTCTCCAAAGATCCCTAGTTTCTTTAAGTAGAGAATGGTGTTTATAAACTAAGATCTGGGCCTGTAGGTTGTCATTACCTCTAAGCCTCTTCAACAGAAAGAGCTAGAAAACATATATATTAAAAAATCACGAGTTTTATTGATAGCTCCAATTCCATTTCAGTCCCACAGGGTTCTTCCTTGCCTTTCCCTATACTGTATTTCTATATTCATTCACAGTGGGAACTGTAGCTCTCAAATCATCAATATAATTACTCATTTTTTATATTGGTCATATATTTGGTCATTAAATTTAATTTTTTTTAAAAAATGAAGCCCATAGAATTAAACTTGAGATGTCATTGGTATGTTATTACAGAAAAAACTTGGGAACTCCTGTATATATGATGTCTCAGATAAGTTTGACAAATGAACAAATGGTACTAAATACTTTTTTCAATTCAGCTAACGTTTATTGGACCTCTACTTTGTTCTCATCCCCAGTCAGACTGCTGTTATTAGTCCTGAAATTTTTGCTTATTAGCAAGAAATTGATAAGAAGCCAATCAAATTAATGTAAAATTATTAAAGTAAGATATGACAATAAGAACAAGGAAAATACATTGAAAGAATAGTGACTAAAGAGAGGCTGATTCAAAAACAATAATTCTAGCAAAAAAAAAACTAGGAACTTCTAACATGGTACAAGGAGAATGGAAATGAAGGCACAGATTTGGAAAGACCTATTAAAGGAATATTTGACTAGATTTGTTGACTAAATATGGAGGAATGAAAAGGTGAGTATAGTAGGTCTCATTTAGATGTGGTAGTAGTCGATTTCTCCACCAGATGGCAATGATGTTCTTTCTTGGTTTTTAATTTTCCATCATGCTAAAAGATTTAGCAGCTTAAAGATCAAATGAATGTAAGTCTCCAACAACATCATGAACAAGAGAAAGCATACAATAATTAAATTCCTGGGAAATATTTATTTACATATATACATATGCATGTAAGTATAAAATATATATGTATATGTATATATGTGTGTATGTATGTATTTTTAAGTATGCATATAATTAAACTGGCAAGAAAGTAATGGTAATCCTCAGAGGCCAGAAACAAGGAAAGTACAAATTAAAAGGGTGAACTAATACCAAAGCCAGTGCTTGCCTTAAGGAATATCTGCCAGTTTCCCAGGGTCTGAAACCTAAGTTTTAAAGGGCATCACATACATGGAAGACATAGCCTTAGGCTTGAGCAAGGTGGGAAGGTTAGATCAGAGACGTGCATAAAGTGTAGAGCATTACAAGGCAACAATTTCAGTGGGCTTACTAGAATATCCCCATATATGCACAAAGACAGTGGGGATGCATTCATATCTTGGCCTTACCCCTGGGAAGACCAGGGGAAAAAATTAAAAATCTTTTCAGAGACTAAAGTACAAAGGTCCAGAGATAAAAAATATGAAATGGAAATTGAGATATAAAAGGTAGCAGAAAAGAGTCTTATGTATCATCCAAAGTTCTAGAACTGATATTTTAAAATTTGTTTCCTAATAAATAGTTTCCTTATAAAACAAGTGAAGTAGACATTTTTAGGCAGGCAGATGTGTTTACAACCAACAGATCCTCACTACAGGATATTTCAAAAGGCATACTTCAGGAAGAAGGAAATGAGTTCAAAAGGAAGACGCGAAATGTAAGAATTGTGAGTCCTGAAAATGGTAAATATGCAGGTAACTGTAGACAAACATTGATTGTATAAAGTGATATCACATTTGTGGAGTTAATCAAAATACTGGAAAATAATAGAATATAGTTTAGTTGCTGAGATTAAGTATTCAGGAAGGAAAAGATACAAACTTTCAACTTGGTCAAGTTAAAAATACATGTTAAAATTTCTTTAACAACTGCAGAATAAAATAGAGTGCATAATTTTCAAACCAGAGGTATGTGGAATGAGGGGAAAAAGTCAGTTTGAAAGATGTAAGGAGAGTAAAAAAGAAAAGTAACTAAGTAAGATGGAGGAATTTAATCTAAATATATCTCTAATAATAATGTGAAAATACTTAAAATTTCCAGTGAAAGGAGACAAATATTGTCAAATTGATTTTTAAAAAAATTCTAGCCATATGCTAAATGTGAGTTTATAGTAAAAGGATGGGAAAGTATATCAGGCAAATACTAACTAAAAGTTGGTGTGGCTATTAAGATATAGAGGAAATAATGCAGAAAAAAAACATTACTAGAGAAAAAAAATATTACATATTGATAATATGCTCAACTTTCCAAGAAGATTTAAAAAAAACTCATATATTCTTAATAATATACTTGAAAATATACAAAGCAAAAAAAAAACAAAACTATTGTAGTGAAAGATTTTATACACTTAACAGTAATTGGTAAAATAAACACCAAAAGATAAAAGTTCAGTAAGATTTGAGCAATATAATTAATGAGCTTTATCTAATGGATATATATAAAACATCCCAATAACTGAATAGTACACATTCTTCTTAAGCATGCAAGGATCATTTACAAAAAGTAATCAGGTATTAAACCATAAAAGGTCTCAAAAGTTTTCAGATATTAGATATCAGAAAAATAATTTCTAACCACAACACAAATTAGAAATCAACAGCAGGAAGATAATTTTTTTAAAATCGTATGTTTGGAAATTTAACTCTTCTAAATAACCATTGAATCAAAACAATCAGTGGAATTAGAAGATAAATAATGAAAACATTTTATCAAAATTGTGGGATACAGCTAAAGTGGAATTTAGAAGGAAATGTATAGTTTTAAATACTTATACTGTGTAGGAAAAGTGACAATGAACTAAGAATTGAATTCAAGTTAGAAAAACAAGTCCAAACAGAGTAGGAAAAAGGAATTAATAAAAATAAGATCATAAATGAATCACAGAAAACAAAGATATAATAGAAGAAACCGAGCTCAACAGAGCAAAAATCCAGTGCTTTGTAAAGACTAGTACAATTCTAAAATCTCTAGCAAGACTGATAAATGTCAGCAAGTTAATTTTAGGAATAAATAAACAATTATAAATGCAGCAAAGATTTCTTATAAATAATACTTTGAACAATCTTTTGCCAATATTTTTGAAAAATATTAGATGAAGTAGTTTTCTATAAAAATATAGGAATTGAAACTGAAGAAGAAATTAAAAATCTGAAAGGACCTATAATCATTAAAGAATTTTTATCAGGAGTTAAACCAGAAATTTTATCCGGAGTTGAGTTACACTAAAATTCTAGTAACAGCTGATTCCAAACTTACACAAACTTTTCAAACAATAGAAAAAGTGGGAACACTCCTCAATTCATAAGGCCAATATAACCTTGTTGCCCAAACCAGGAAAATACTGTAAAGGAAGATTATAGGGCATTATCAATCATGAGCATAGATGCAAACATAAGAAATCCAGCAGTGCATAACAGTTAATATTATTTTATGACCAATGTAGATTTATCTCAGGAATGCAAGATTAGCCAACATTAGAAAAAACTATTAATACCTACGTTAACAAATTAATGGAAAAAAACCTGATTTTTTGATTAAATCCAACAACTAATTGTAATGAAAACTGTTAGTAAACTAGAAGAGACATTCCTTAACCTAGTAAAGGATAACACTAACAGTCCCAAAGCAAATATATCAAATGTTAAATATATTGCCTTTAAAATCAGTAACAAAAAGAATGCCAGATCTTACCCTTTATATTCAACATACCGGAGACCCTAGCCAGTGCAATAAAACAAGATGGGGAAAAAGGTGTAAAGATTAGAAAGAAGAAAGAGAACTGTCATTATTTGCATTATTTTAGTATTTTCTAGCATCCAAAAGAATCCACAGCAAATTATCGGGATGAATAAACTTAATTTGTCCAGTTTACCGCAAAGGACATCAGTACACAAAAGTAAAATGCATTTCTGATAACAGCAAAAACAGAAAATATAATTTTAAAATGTACTCTATATAACAGCAACCAAAAAATATAATAAATATAATAGGTTTCCAAGTCCTTTATATAAAAAGTTATAAAATTTTATTGAACAACATAGAACTCAACAAGCAGATTGTAAAATTTTTATGGAAGAGCAAAGGGCCAAAAGGCACTTATAAAGAATCACAAATTGGAGAGAGTAGCTGTACTGAGTATAGAAGTTTATTATAAAGCTGAAGTAGTAAGACAGTATGGTATCAGACAAAGACAGGAACAGGCCAGAAGTGGATGAATACAATAATGGAGAGGTGGTATAACACAGGCGGCATTATAAATCAGTGGGGAGTTCTTCAGTAAATTCAAACTGGATCCCTACCTATACACAAGTCAAATCCAGGACTTAGATGTGAAAGGCAGTCCTACCCTGACTGTTGTCCAATATCAGAAAACAGTTTTGTAAGTTTTGTCCAGTTTTCTAGTTGTTTAGAGCAGAAAAGTAAACCTGGTCCCCAGTTGTCCATTATAGTCATAAGTGGAAGTCAAGTATGGTATTTTAGAGTTTTCTCTTTCCTACAGTCTGTTTCCTCTATGTTGCTTTTATCTGTCTAGATCTCTATCTTCCTTGTCAGAAGTTTTCTTATATGTCTCGTCATTTTTGGTTTTCTGCTCTTTCTTAATAAAGTGGGGAGACTATTGGAAACTGCTTGTGTTGGTGGACAAGTTGGCTGTGAGTTTTATGTAGGCAGAGTTTATCAACAGTGGCATTGCTAACATTTTTGACTGGATAATCCTCTGTTGTAGGAGGCTTTTCTTGTGCATTGTAGGATATTAGGAGCATCCCTGGCCTCTACTCACTACATGTCAGTAGCACTCAGAGATTTGTGACAATCAAGAATATTTCTAGACATTGCCATATGCCTCTAGCTGAGAATCACTGATGTGAGATGCTCTGCCTGGGCTGTTTGTGAAGAGACTTTTGAAGTCAGTATCTTTAGCTATTTCTTGTTGAGATGATTGTATTCTCCACAGAATAGTACTCTAATTTCTCTTACCTGAAGGATAGGGTGGTGGAGGAAAGCAGGGAGACTTAGTACTCAATACACATGCATTCACTTCTTTTTCCTATTTTAAGTACTTAATACCCACGCTCACCTGTGCATAGTGTTCCTCCAATCCAGAAATCGTTTTCCTGTCTCTGAAACCTAAATCTCTAGACTTTGGCCAGAGTGGGGGAGGAGAGTCAATGAGTGGTATAGAGTGTGGGGAGGAAAGAAATCCAGGACTCCATCTGATCCTCAACCAGCCTTCATTCAAAAAGTCTTCCTTAATTCTACATCTCAGTGTACCCTGCTTCCAGAGATGCCATTAATACTTGAGTCTTTGAAGGATTCTGGGGTGCATGTTGAATTTATTTTTATTTAATGTCAGTTTACGGTTTCGTTTTCCAAGTCTGCCATGTCCAATACCATTTTTCTGTCTCCAAAAATATGGTTCCTTTGGTATCCTCTTTATCCTTCCTTAGGATTTATGCCAACCCCTCCATCTCAAATACCTTTAATACAGTTTTATGTGGAAAAATTGAGAAGGCTAAAACTTAAGTGTGTGTTTCTTTCTGCTATCTTTATTGAGACGCTTCAATTTTATGTATTCCTGGTAGTTATGTCATGTTTCTAATGGTCACCAGGCATTGGTTATTACTTCAGAATGTGAGTGTCAGGTGGAAGGGGACAGATATAGCCTTCATTGTCTTCTCATTTTTTCTTATTCTCAAAGATAATGTTAGATTTCTATTTCTCATAGATAACATTATAATTATATCTTGACCCAGAGAGGAAATATTCTAATTAATAGGAGAAATAGCGGGGATAAAAATAAGCAAAGATGTGGAAGAGGAACGAAGAGTGGAATACTTACAGAGGCTATGGGGAGATTAACCTGGTTGAAATCGAAGTTTATGTTGAAGGGACATAGGAGATATAAATATAATAAATAAATAAGGTGAAATGAGATTATGAAGCCCAAAATATTGGTTTAAAGAGATCAGATTGGATCCAGGAGGCAATAGGAAAGCATTTTGGACTTTTCATCTGAGCAGTGATTTGACGAAAGTAGATTTTATAAAATTAATCTAACAGCTCTGACAACAGATGGACAAGAATAGGGAATGAGTAGTGGCAAAGGACCTTTCTAGGAGACTGGTTAACATCTAGATAGGAAGGACAGCCATAGCAGGAGGGATGGGAATAGAAAGGACTGATTGAAAAGTCATTGACAAGGAAAATTTGATTGTATTTGTTACCTCCAGCTGTTTTGGAAGTTAAATAGATCACAGTTGAACTTATAGAATTTTATATTCATGGATGGCAGGTCTAAAGCATGTTAAATAAAATGTTAGTTATCACAAGAAATGTGCCTAGTAAAGCACCACATGATTTAGTTACTGAGAAAAGACTCAATATAGACAAGTCAAGAAAAGGAAAAAGGAAGCTACTATAAATCCACAGAGTGGTCTCATATTAGAATATAAGGATTCCTAAAGAATAACCAGCCCTCTGGGATCATGGAAGTGGAAAGACACTGAAACACTTTCTCTGTGTTACTTCAACTTTTTCAATGAGTGTACTGTACAAGGCCTACAAGGCACTTTTCCAGTCCCTGAGGCCACATGACCTTTCTGGGTACATCTCTGCCACCAACTGCATCTTTCTTTGCTCTAGTCTTTCAGTTCAAATTCCTGAAAGAAAATTAGGGCCCAGCTCTGCCTTTCAGATTAGAGTGCAAGTTACACATACTTGAGTGGCTAGTCATGGCAGAGGAGGGGCTGGGAGGGAATGGTTATACTGTGATGTCCAACCATTTAGCGACAACCGTGAATATGACAGGTCAGCTTTCCAAAGAAAACAATTTTTTTAATGAATTCAAATTAGAAAGGAAGTTGACACTTTTTGGTGTACAACCTTACCCTCTATAGTTGGTATCAGACGCAGAGTCCCCATGCTACCCCACCAAGCCACTATGAGAGGTGAACATGTGAAAATTATAGAATTGGCTTAGTGTGCTGTTTTCATCTATGTAAGTAGTTTGTACCTCAGTAGATTAATAAGTCTCCCTGAATCCAGCACCAGGTCTGCTGCCTGCGAGTCATCTGGCCTGTGACAGCACCAGACAGTCCTCATCCAGTCTTCCTATTTGCTTGCCAGTGGACCAATGTACCCTCGCCAAATAGCCCCACAGAAATTGGTCTGCTGTGGAGCTCTAAGGAATTCATAATTTTTTCAAAAAAAAACATAATTATTCTACATCTGTGCAATTGTTTAAGATCAAGAGTTAGCAAACTATGACCCTCTGGCCAATCTCTAATTTTTGAATACAAAGTTTTTTGGGGACATAGCCATGGCCATTTATTAACAGATTATCTGTAGTTGCTGTTGTGTACAATAGCAGAGTTGCAAAGCCTAAAATATTTACTACCTAAGCCTTAAAGAAAAAGTTTGCTCACTCCTGTTTTAGATAATTCTAGAAATGATCAGTATTTTTTGAAATCTTTGGGTTGATGTAGAAGGTCAGTGGCTGCACAATAGTAATACAATGTTTTTCCAGGCTATTTTTGATGTTTCTTAATTCCACAATCACTTTATGTACTAAATTTAGGGCCAGAAGTCATTTAGGCATCTCTAAAGATTGCCTTATTAGCATAAGCTAAAGCATATATTATTCTACATTCATGGATTAAACTATTAAGTAATTTGATCTAGATGATTGTTTACAGTTTAACCCAAATGTCTTTTGTCTGTTCTGGTTATTTACCCAAGGGTTCTGTTTTCTTGCTACTTCACTCAAGATTAATAGTGTGTAACTTACACCCTGTGCGATCTGGAATTTTGGGGCCTTTCTCCAAATGCACCTTTGGTTGGTTTCCATGACATGGAGTTAGCCTTTCGGTGATGTGGTTGAGGTTCCCCAAACAGGATATTAATTTTTACTCTTCACAGCTGGGGAAATATAACCATATTTCATAATTTAGTGGGCCAAGGAGCCTCTTGCCTTCTCACACTATCCTTTAAAAAGAATATATATAATGTTTATTTGGTTTCTTTGTGGATTATTTGCAACAAATTTATATTTTCAAAGAACTCACCCAATACTCAGATGAGCATATTGAGGTAAGGCACCCCATTTGGAGGTTTAGCCAAGAGTTTAGTGACAAAAATGCATTGCTTGCAAAAGCTCTAAGTTAGCACTCGGGTGCCTTCTGCATGATTTTGTCAACAAACTCTTCTTTGCCTGAAATGTGGAATTATTTAAGTCATCTGCCACTTTCTCTCCAAGAGGCAAAGGGGAGAGACTTTGTGGCTTTTGCATTGTGAAGGACCCTCCACCTCTGGGTTGCTCCCCTAGGCTCCTGATTCAAATAGCAAAAGTTGAGAAACCAGGAAATGGAAACCTATTGCATAGACATGCAGCAGTTAGTTCTTTTGAATGAGAAAAATGTATGTTCATACTTACCAAATTAGAAATGTATAGCCATCACTGCTATGCTGAAAATTTGGGGCTGCTTCAGAGCCAGATCAGCTGCTCTCTGAGCCCTCTCTCACTTAAGAGATGTCTAGCCTATATGCTGGCCTGGCAGAGCTTGCACTGCCCCAGAGCCCTTCTCTTAAGTTCCATCTGTTCCTTCTTGTCCTACCCAGGAAGCCTTTTGTAACACATCTAGGCTTAGCTAGGTATCCTGCCACAGTATCTCAGTGCAACCTGCTTTTTTCCCATCATAAGATTGCGATCACTCTTTCACCTATCTTTCCATGGGCTCCTCCCTCCTCCAAGTGAACTAACTGTAAGATCCTTAAATCCAGAGATTATGTCTTTTTGTTCAACAAGAGTCTTAGATATAAGTTCACCAAGACCAAAAGTGGGTTACTTGTTCCCTAATATGTAGCCCAGCATAGAAATTTAATGGTTTTGAATTAAAGAATGAAGGGACTTCAGATCTGCCTGGGGCAGGAACTTCAGAGTTAGAGGCAGCTGCCTGTCCAACAGTCTGACTAGCTAAAGAGCTCCCATATACCACGGATGGAGCTTTCATCTTTCACTCTATCCTTAGAAAAGATCCCTTTATTTCAGTGTGTGTTTAAAAGTCACTTAGCTCCAGATACCACACTGCAGAAAATGAGAAGAGCATGTAGGAAAACTGTACCAGGGCTTGGGGGCTTATTTTAATTATTCTATGAAAGTTCGCTCAGTGTCTGATTTCATCTGGGGGTTAACTTCCTCCTTTGCAGGCTCTAGACCTATGAAAACTATATTTATATTGTGACAGAATAGTATCAGCTGATTCCTTTCCCCTGTGTTTATCCTCCTTCCTTCACTTCATCAAATGTAATTTGTGCTTCGTATCTCAGAGGAGGGATGTGATAGCAAGAGGCAGAGAAATAAAGAGTGTCTTCCCGGCTTTTGGTTTCAGAAGCTACCTTTGGAAGAAAGGCGTGGGCAAGGGGAAGGGAGAGAGAGGAGGAAGAGGAGAAAAAACCAGCATAGACAAAATATTTCTAAGATAATTAGAGTAGAAAAAGTTCACTAGTCCTGCAAGGGGGTGGGCGAGGGGAGATGATGTAAATTCATGGTAAAATACCAAGAGTAGAGATGTTGTTAGGTAGATTAGATGAAGGTGGCACAATCTAAGATGTCTTTGCAGGGTATCAGAATGGAGAAGACATTCCTTGCATCCTCAGTAAAGCCCCAGGAAAGTTTCAAGACCTCAGGGAAGAAAGAGGTGCATGGTAGGTCCCCACCGAAGGAGCTTTAAAAGGCTTGCAAAGTTTTCCATGTCCCAGTGAGATATGGAAACATGTCTCCTTGTGCCCAAGAGGACAATGGAGAAATGGAGGGTGCTCCTGGACCTGAGGGGATCATGCAAACAGGGTGAAGCATGGGTCGATAAATACCAGTATGGAAGGATGCCCTGGAGGACCAGATTCCTCACTCCTTCCACTCCACCTCCTCCTACTGCATGTGTTGGCAGCTCATAATCACCTCTCAGAAACTAGACATGATCCCAGAGAAAGGAAAGGCTAAAATCGACAAGTTCACTAAAACTGAATTTCTGAAGATGCAAAGAAATGGAAGCTTGAAATAAAAATTAATTTATATTTCTTAATATAAATTTTCAGACTGAGAAATGTATCCACTGCTTGTAACTTGTATTCCAGGACCTTTCTCTTAGAGGAGCAGTGCTCAACTAGCCACTTAAAATGTCTTCCCGGCTAACATAAAGCACGTCTGCTTTACACACAGAAGGTCCTGGGTTTGTATCCCAGGTGGGGCCACGGACCATACCCTGGGCGCACCAGGCCCCAGTTGCACACCGTTAGCGTATGGGAGGAGAGTCTCCGCCTTCAGAGGTCCGTCCAGTTCTTAAGGGGAGACTGCAACATCCATAGGTCAGGGGTGGAAGTGGGGGGAAGGTGGGGGGAAATTAAAGAGGCGGGGAATTAAAGAGCAGAGGGAGTCTTCCTAACTGGTTTTAAGATTCTACATAACAAATGGTGATATTCTATCCAACATATACCTTGAAAGTGGAGCCAATAACTGGAGGAAAAGTTCTCCCCTAGCGGGAAGGTGTCTGTATTTATGGAGTTAAGAATAAAGTCAAATGATCCGACAAGTGTGAACACTGTGTTTGGACATCAAAAAAATTTTTTTTTCTTAAACTCAAGCATATTTATTTTCAGTATCACTTGATTAAGAAAATACATAACAAAAAGCTAAGATATTCAGTAACATTGTAAGTCCTTTTATTCATCACAACATTTATGCATATTTGAAAAGTAATCCATATGAATGAGCCCATTTTTCATCCTGTCTACAGATGGAACATGTGCATGGGTTTGCAGATCCCTTGAGGTAACTAACTCCACAGCAGCCAGGGTCAAACGTCCACAAGTTAAGGCCAATTAATTTGAAATTGATCTTAGTTGGAAAATCCAGTATGTATGCTGGTGATGTCTTGCATAAATATTCCTTCCAGAATTCCAGTCTGTGGGCACTGGCAGAATAATAGTTTGCTGCAAAACAGATCACTCTTTTTTGTTTGCAAAGTTTTCAGACCAGCTGAATCACAGCTTGCTTTTCACTTCTCGTAACACCTTGCAACATCGCAAAATATTTGCTGAAGTTTGTGAAGGGCGGCTGCAGGATAAGTAAACCGAAAGGCGGCCTGCCTTCACTCCCACCCTGTCAGCACCTTATGTTCTAGCAGACCAACAGGCAGCTTGAGAACTCTGACTGCTTCTCCAGATTAGGACAACTCTTGGCACTGTAGCCTGGAGCATGAGTGGAAGCAAAAGGAAACATTTAAGGAGTTTTGCAGGTGCTGGTACATAATATTGTCACTTCACAGGATTGAATTTATAAATGACTTCATGAAGGTGAATTGCTATGGAAACCAGCCTTCTCAACTTTTCTGTAAGTAGGGATAGTGTGGGCCATTTCTATTTGGGAATATTTAACCTGGGTTTAATGACTGAATACCCATGCTCTAACTCCTAGTTAACTAGGCTCATAAGGCTGGACCAGGAAAGAACCTTAAAAATTATCTAGTTCCATCTCTTAGGTATGTAGATGAGGAGCTGAGATTCAGAGAAGCGATGCTACACAGCTAACGTGTCAGATCATATCCCATGTTTCCTCACTTAGTTTTCTAGTGTTCTTTTATTTATATCATGCTATCTTTCTGAATGGATTCAACTTCCAGGAGTGGGTAAGAGTAGTGAGACTACAATTAGACATAGGGCCACCATCGCTTCTTATTGAGATGTGAAGTCATCGATATGTTAGTGTCCAAGTATATAACTATTTCTATTAGAGCAACTTTCATTTATCCAGAATGATGGATGGAAGGACAGTGTGGGGAGGTAAGGAGTGGTCTGAGGAGTCTTGATCCAGTATTGTGGTTCCATCATACTTCATACATAAATGACCAATTTGCAAAGAATTAGATTGTACCAAAATCATATTGAACATAAGATAAATTTCCATTAGCAATTCAAAAATTTTGTTTTAAGATTTTCCAAGGCCTAGTTTCTTGAGGAACGATTTCCATTGCATAAATACATGCAAAGATTCTTTGGATAAGAGCTTTCTTTCCAGTTAATAAATCACCAGGCCAAGGAAAATTTAGCTATCAAGAATCTCCATAGGTTTTTATAGAGAGAAATAGCAGAAGCTTAGAGGATCTAGTGCCATTTTTTTTCCAAAAAGCAAGTCAAAACCCAAAGTTAAAACTAAACAGTGAAATTAAAGAGTGTTTTAGTTAGGGTAGTATTTCCTTTTAAAGGGACATCCGAATATAAATCCTCAGTTCCCCAAAGTCTTAAACATGTGTAGATCACTTGGGGATCTTGTTAAAATGCAGATTCTGGTTCAGGTCTGAGATGAGTTCCAAGATTCTGTGATTCTAAACAAGCTCTCAGGTGGTGGTGTCAGTGCCCCTGATCCTTGGTCCACACCTTTAATAGAAAGGAGATAGTTTACCTGCCATCTCTCTCAATGCATTTTCTCTGAAGGGCAACCCTGATTTTCAGGTCTGTACTCACCCCAATCACAGGAACCTTCCTGGGCCCTGAAGTCCTAGTAGTCTTATATTTGTATGTATAGTTCACAAGGCCCTTAGGTATTGCTGTGTATTGTTATTGATATAAGACATGTGTATGTCTTATATCCCCAACCAGATTGTAAGCCCTTCTGCATTTGTTCAGCCTGTGTGTGCAACACAGATGCTGATTGAAGAACTGTTGATGACTGATTGATAAATTGAAGATTATTTCCTTCTCACTCAGAGTGCTGCAACCTAGCTCATCAATGAGCTCAAGACTTAAACGCCTGGTCTGAGAGCTATTGAGTCTATTCTGCCTCTCATTTCTCCTAACCTATAAGTTGACTTTTATGAAATCTCTGTCTGTGTGGAGAGTTCTGATTGGTGTGTGATAAAACAGCAACCAGCTGTGAGTGGGAAAGAATGGGGGAGACCCGTCACAGCATGTTTCTTGGATGCATTATACCATTAAAGTGGAAGCACTGGAGCATACTGGAAAGAACACAGGCTCGGAAGCCAGCAGACCCAGATTCAGAGCCTTATACACCATCTATAAGTTGTGCATCTTTAGAAAAATTACGTAAAATTACTAGGAATTTATTTTTTCATCTGTAAAACAGGATACTTTTTTAGCGGTTGTCGAAAGAACTATAGAAAATTCATTGTAAATTGCCTACCAAGGTGCTCAGCAGAATCACTTCCACTTTAGATTGGAAATTGAGTGGGCCACCCATCACTCCAGTTTCAGAAGATAGCTATATGCAGCAACGGTCCCCAGACCCCAGGCCACAGACCAATACTAGTCCATGGCCAGTTAGGAACAGAGCCACACAGCAGGAGGTGAGTGGCTGCTGAGGGAGCAAAGCTTCATTTGTATTTGCAGACACTTCCCAGCGCCAGCATCACCACTGCAGCTCCACCTCAGATCATCAGTCTCAAGATTCCCATATGAGCACCAGTCCCTGATGTCAAAAAGGTTGGGGACTGCTGATGGTGTATTAGCTCCATCTAGTGGTTTGTCACTGCCTAAGTTTTGTCCTTACATAATTATGTCTTCCCTTAGTGCATAACTTTGATGGTCACTTGATTGATTTATTGATTTCGATTCAACAAACATTTATTGAGTGCCTCCTGTGTGCTAAGCTCTGATTTGGCTGCCAAAGCTATAATGGCGAACAAGATAGACATAGTCCCTGTCTTTAGGGAGTTAACAGGCAGGTGGGGAAGACAGAAATTAAATAATTTCCCAACTAAACTTTGAATTCAAATTCTGAAACGCAGTATGGACTACAGGATCCTATGAATTTGTAATAAGATTTCCCTAGGGAAGTAACATTGATGGTAAGAAGAGGAATTGACTAGGAAACCACATCAGGCATGCATCCCTCTGGATACGTGAGCTCCCATTTCAGATCAGGATCCTGCCAGTCCATTGGGCACTTCAGTCTTAAACCGTGGTCTCTTTCCTCAGTCATTTGGTACCTGACACATCCCCCTCTATGCAAGTCACTGCGCATGCATCATTAATGTATAGACATTATACATTTTATAGACAATATTCAGAGAGGTTAAGTAACTTTAACCAAGTGACATGCCAGAGACAGGATTCACACTCAGGTCTTTCTCTTTCAAAGTCCATATTCTTTCTTCCACTCATGCTGTCTCCCCAGTGCCACACCCAGACCTCTTTATTCTGTTGCTTGCATTTGGCTGAAAGGAAACCATTAGGAGAAGTGCTTGGGAAGAATGAAAATGTGAAGGGAAAATAATAGCTTGGTGGGTCACATGTGAAAGGCAGAGAGGAAACTGCTGACTTAGCTAGTTATGCTCCATCAGTGTGTTTTAGAAAAGTAAACCCAAGAGATCTTCTCCATCAGGAAAAAATGTCTCCCTAATAATGTTCATTATGTTCTGATTTAAATGTGATGCAGCTATTGCTAAATTAAAATGCTTTGAGGAATCATTTGGAGAAGAAAGATTATTCTCTGGATACCTGTAGAAAGATGCAAGGATTACCAAGCACCAAGAACAGAAATTTACTGGGTGAGGACATGGCTTCAGGCCTGTGCCATGGGTAGGGAGACCAACTGTCCTGGTTTGCTCTGAGCTGAGAAGTTTCCCATAACACAGGACTTTCAGGTATAAAACTGGGACATTCCTGGGGAAATCATGATAGTTGGACACCCTAGAAGTGAGTCAGAGTAGGAGGGTCCAATACACCCATGGAAGTTGGACTGAGGGAGTTAGTGAAACCTGGGGTGCAATGGGGGTTTTGGTCATAGACCAAGGCAGAAAAGATGGGACAAAGTAAGATAACTTTGTTCTGAGTCCCTGGATTACCAGCCCTGAGCTCCTGCTCTACGACCTGAGGGCAGAACTGGTTGTCCTCAGGCCTCAGATGGAGGACATACATGATAGCAGAGTCAGGCTGATTTGTGCCTTAGTTTCCTCATCTGGAAAATAGGATAATAGTACCTACCTCCTAAAACCATATATGAACTGTGTGAGTTAATATGTGTAAAGTGCTCAGAGCAGTGGCTGGCTCAGAAGAATACATAAAGTGTCACGATGCATTTCTCAGGAAGAGAGACTTGTATGTCACCCTGGACCTATCACCTTCTATAGCTGTTTTCCTGTCCTTTTAAAGTGGAAATCAAAAGCTCTGCCAAAGCTTTCAGAAGAAACAGAGCAGGACACAATCAACAAGGAAATGAAGCGTGGTTAGGAATGTATGCTCTGGAATCAAAACACCTGGGTTACATCCAGGGCAGCCATTTAGATGTTCATTTATTATTTAGCAAACATGCACGGCCCAGGCACTTTTCGAGCACTTTGCGCATATCAGTTCATTCAGTTCTCATAGCAGTTTTATCAAGTGGGTACTTTTTTAGTTCATCCCATTTATAGATCAGAAAACTGAGGCACAGAGTTTATAACTTGCTCAACTCACACAAAGAGCCATAACTGTGGGCAAGTTACATCTCTATTCCCTAGTTCCCCCAGAAAAGTGGAGATATAAATTATGATACTTACCTCATAGGGTTGTTATGAGGCTTAGACGAGATAATCTATATAATGCACTTAGCTAAGGGTCTAGAGCATAGTAAGTGCTCGATACTTAAACTCAAAGTAACCTACTATTTAATTGGAATGGCAATACATGTATTTTTTGCTTTAATTACCAAAAATATAATTGCCAGTTTAAGAAAATGTCCAAATGAGTAAAGTAGTGAAATTTCTGAGTGGGGTACATAAAATACCTTAAATTTAGGAATGGGGGTTAGATCTAAAAATTCTCTTTGCGTGAGAGACCTTATAGACCTTTGGGGGGAAATGGGGAGGAGGACTCTAAGGACTGATAACTGGTCCCCAAACGCCAGGCTTTACTTTTCTGAACTAAGAGAGATTACTGTAAACAAGTCCTTGCCTCTGGAAAGAAGTCCTCAGAAACCCCAAATAGGAGAGCAGAGGTACCTGGAGAGGCCCACACCTGGGCCTGGGGCTATAATGGCTGAAGTGGTCTACAGATGCAGCCTGCTCTTGCCTCCTGTTATAGAAAGCCTGGGAAGGGTCAAGCTCCAGATCCGTGTTCCAGATTTCTACCATGACCACCCTCCTGCCTGCCAGCCTGAAACCACAGCCTGAAACCACTGTTGTCCTGGCATTATCTCTCTGGCTTTATCCATTTAGACTTCCATCTTTGGGTCAACTAAACTCAGCACTCTTCCTTCACCTGCTCTATTTTTGATTGTGTGTCCTGATTCCAGACAAGGCACATCACACCATTGTGGCCTAAGCAGAGGGACCTTGAAGGCAAAGAGGATTGGCCTGGGATGGGTGAGGTGAGAGGAATCTCTCTGATAAGAGATGAGGTCTAAACTCTTGGCCAAGTCCTAGGAACTCACCCCAAGTTTTTCATCAGAGGGGGCATTAAGCTAGGTTTTGAAAACCTAGTAAAAGTTGTAATTAGCAGCAATAAGAAAATAAGAACCCTTCTTTGTGGTGAATCATAAGAACAGTAAGCACTGAGTGGACACTAGTGGTCCAGCCAAGCCACAATCCTTCTCCTTCTCTCTCACCTTTTAAAAAGTGGCTGGAGTGGGTAGCTCCATAGTGTAGTGGTTACCACATCTACTTTGCATGCAGAAAGTCCTGGGTTCGCGCCCAGATGCAGCCATGGACCATACTCCAGGTGTGCCAGGCCCCAGGTGCATACTGCAAGCATATGGAAGGGAATGCTCTGCCTTCAGAGATCCAGTTCTTAAGGGGAAATGGCAACATCCAAGGGTCAGGGGTGGAAGTGTTGGGGGTGGGGATCGAAAAGGGGGAGGGAAATGTGGCTGGAGCTGTGCTCTCAGGCTCAGAGAATTACTTCAGGCTGTACTGCTTCTCCATCTTTCCTAAGCCCCTTTCAGATAGATGGTTGGATTGAAAGGTACTGGATTTTCATTTCTGTTTCTCCTCTGGATGCTGTCCCCCTCCAATCATTGGCATCTAGTGTTAGCAAATTTCATTTCTTCCCTTTGAATGGATGCTATACTTTGGTGCCCAGCATTTTAACCCTGGTTCCTTGGGTCTTGGGTTGTGGGTTGGAGGTTACCGAATGGAGCCACCAGAGCACAACAATGGGGAGATTCCTCTAATGGCAAGGGGGGAGGGTTTCTGTAGGGAAAATGAATACCCAGGAACCATGATGGTCAAAGGCAATTGAATTGTTTTTCACAAACTGAAGTTGCCTGAGGAGACTCATCTAAAGTCATTATGTGCCTCTAAGGTTCAGCTAAGAAAGCGCCCCACTGGGCTTCAATGGACGTGACGGGTAATCCACCACATCGTGCATTCAGGTCTGCATTTCTGCTCCAAGTGGTCCTCCGGTCCAATTTTACATTTTGGTAGCATTCTCCTTTCCATGAATGTTCTGTTTTGTTCTACAGATCCTATAGGAGATAGCATGATAATAAAACTTTTGTGCTGCTTATTGTTGTTACGAAGAGACCAGATTAATATTTTATGACACTTCTTGTTTTTTTTTATGTATGCTGTATGTGAAAATATCTGTTACACAAATCAAATAGTCTGCTTTCCATTGCCAAACATATCTAATATAGGAGCTATAAGAAGAAATGTACTAAACACAAAACAGTTTTTAGAATCACTAATTTGGTGGCTGGGATATCAAGTTGGCAAGCCCCTCTCAGCCCATGCCACCAAAAACTGACAAGGTTGGGCATGTCTTTCCTTTAACTCATGATGCTGCAGAGGAGGGAGGTGTCTTTCCTTTGACTTCACTCCCAGGAAGCCCCCACATTTTTGATGCTCCTGTTCCTGCCCTAGGGACTGATGTTCAGTGCCCTGCTTGCTGCCTTCTTGGGATCTGTGGGCTGCACAGTCGTCACTGGCCTCTTTGCTTAATCCAACTCCCACGGATGGCATTCCGAGTACTCACTGGGAAAGCATCATTACTCATCTCTTGTGGTCACTGTCATCTTCCCTTCCCTCTCTGAGGCCTCTCCTCCTTCAGCACACTTCTTTTTTTAACTGTGAAGAGTCTCTTCTGACCTTCCATCCAGAAGCCTTTTCTCTTCAGTAAATCCACACTCCCTCCAGCCTCAGCCCTTGCACCCAGTGTCCTTTCCACGATACCTGTCACAATGCCGTTGACTTATCTGGGTTGGCAAAGACATATCTATTTGCATTTCATTGCAATGTGGATTTGAGGTGCATGCATGAAGGAAATAAGGTGTGAATTTATTTTATTTTTCTTTATTGTGTTTTTAAAGGGCAGATAGGAGAAAATGAATACTAAGGGAAGGAAAAGGGAACTCGCATTTATTAGCCATTAAAGTGCTAGAGATAGATGCCTCATACACATTAACTTACTTTCCTAGTGGTCTTGGGAGGTGTCATTTATCTCATTTTACAGAGGAAGAAATGGAGAGCAAATAACTTGAACAAAGTACAAGACTGGTAAACAAAGAAGCCAGTTGATAATTTGCTCTTATTTTGTATAAAAATTAATGAACATTTTCTGGATGATTCAGTACTTTAAAAAAAAAAAGATTCATAAAGTGTGCCATCAAATGAGCTGTATGACCTGGAGCAAGTCAGTGAACTTCTCTGGGCTATAGTTTGAACATCTATAAAATCAGTAGGCTATTCTAAAAGGATCTACCATCTAAGACCTTCTGACTCAGTCTTTGATTACCCTTGTCCTCAAAGAAGGACTTCTCCCGCCCAGCCCAAATCTCTCAAGAACCTAAATCATACAGGAAATAAATGATCTCTATTGACAAAAGTATTAAGCAGAACTACATCAAGAATTTTCATCCTTTTTCTAGTGAGGCAGCGGTTGTACAGCCATGCTCTAACTCTCCTAAATCAGGACCTGTGAGTGGGCAGAAGGATGAGAAAACATAGCACCAAAGGGTTTCTATATCACCTACATTTCTACATCACTACTCCTCCACTCTTCCTGCCCCAGCGACTGGAACCAGTGTGCCTCAATCTTGCCATCCTTCCCTCTGCAGCCCATGTGCTCCCCCACAGCTGGCTGCCAGTGGGAGGGCCAGTGCCCTTATGCTTTACACCTGGGCAGGCCCAGCCAAGGTAAACAGGCCAGACTTACATGCCCTCCCCTGCACCCTGGGAGAGTACTGCCCAATGTGAAGGAAATAAGATACTATTTATATGCAAAAACAAAATCTAGGAGCCATGAACTGAAAGGCCACTTTCTGACTCCCTGTGCAATTTGTATTTGCCTGGCCAAAGTAAGGGGAAGGATCATACACACACACACACACACACACACACACACAAATGTACATACATACATATGTATGTATATTTGCATATACGTATACTGATGGCTTCTTTGAGATTTGAGAAGCCTCTCACATGAAGCATCAACAGCCTTAGGAAATGGAACTTATGAACTCTAATTTTGCTAGAGCCTGCTAGCATTCCAGAGCCAAGTCAAGACTTCTAAATAGCTGTGGACTAGATTCTGACCTCGGAGCACAGACTTGACAAAGTAGAGACTGGAAATGCCAGGGATATGGAGTTTAGTAGGAAAGCCAAAGCCTGCCTCTCTCACCATCCATGTCCCTTTCTCGCTCCCAGTCTCCCAAGCCTACTCCTCAGTACACACACCAGAAAAGCATTAAGTCCCAGAATGAGCAACCGGATATAAGAGACAAACAGTGGTTAAAGTTCTGTGTGTGTGTGTGTGTGTGTGTGTGTGTGTGTGTGTGTGTGTGTGTGCACGCGCATGCACGCACGCACGCATGTAGCTGTGCCCAGTATTTGATCTGGAGATGACCACCAGAGACAGTGTTACAGTAATTTAAGTCAAGTTTTCTTTGGCACTCGCCTGCATCTCACAGCTTATCCTCTTTGTTCCCATCCCAGCCCTTCTCGGGCACCCATCCAAGCTGCTCTCTGCAGTTCAACTAAATTTATAGAACACTCCTCCACTCGGCACTGTGCTGAGGAATACAGAGTCATCTGGTACCAGGTCTGTTGCAAGCTCTGTGACCTTGGGCTTCTCCAGTGACTGTGTTCTTGCTCCACCTTAGAGAAACTGCAGTGATGCAAGAAAGATGATGAGGAATTCGTGCGCAAATGAAAAGCCTAGGCTTCTCATCATAAGACTGGCAAATATATCTGTTTTTAGTTCAAATAAGACATTTAAGGCTGGTATTTCATTACCTTATCAGCTCCAACCAACTTTTTCAAGTGTCTCATCAACAATAATTCCAATACATTTGATGAGAGTTTCTGTAATAAAATCTTAATTGTAAGGGACTAAGAAGGCACTGTTCGAGCCAAAGGGAGGCCATCCTGGAGGGGTGGAGCTTGGGGTGGGGCTTGAGCCAGGCTGATTGACACAAGGTAGGACCAAGGTGGGAAGGACACAGGGCATGGACCCTGGTGGGGGTCAGAGAGGAGATTGGATTGGCTAAAGCACAGAAACTTGTAAGAGAGTAAACGACAGGACACAGACGTGGATAGGTAGAATAGAAAAGAGGGAAAAAGTATTTATTATGCACCAGTTAGTGCATCACATGATTTCACAAACTATATATAATTTTACCTAGAAATAGAAGCCCCTGGGGCTGGGATTCCTCAGCCTCTAACAGGGTTCATTGAAGAAACTAACTTAACTTAATCCCAATTAACTAGTTAGTGGTAAAACATAGATTCTAATCCTCCTTTTCTGTCTCCAGGTCCAATGATTGCTTTTTTAAAATTTTACCTCACCTACCTAGTTACCACCATGTTAACTTTCTAAAAATATTATATGAAATGGATTAGATATGCAAATGACTATAAATAATATATATGTATTATTGAAGAAGAATAAAATAAGCACTTGTAAACCTACCACCCAATTTAAATAATAGAATATTGCCAATATTATACCCCTTCCTGGCCCCAGAGGTAACCACAATGCTAAATGTGATTCCTTTGTCCCTTATAATTTCACCACATGTATTTGCTGTGTAATTCCCATTTGCCCTCCACATCCATTCTCCAATTTTCTCCATTGATTCTTGATGGGTTTGGTCGAAGTGAAGCACTGACAGGAGATCAAAGGATGAGAAGAATGGGGTCAGGGTGTTTGCTCCCATGCTCCCTTCCTGCTAGGTCACCCACCATAAATGGATTACAATCCTCTACCAAATGCAAGCAGCCCTCCCCATGCACCCGCACACAGTTATTCCCTCCCCTTCCCCTCTCCTTGCTCCTGCTGGCCTGGGGATGATAAAGCTTCCTGACTGTATTGTTAGCTGTAAGGCACTGCACCATTCTTTGTCGGTTTCCCAAACCTAGGGTTTCTTAATCATTTTTTTCCATCATTTTCACCTCCTGCTGAGTATCCTTTTTAGATTTTTTTCCTAATCATCTTCCCCACCATATTTTAATATCACAGACACACTATATCTCTCTTTATGTACTGTAAATATCTTCTGCACTTTGTACGTGAAAATGATGTGATCTTTTTTGCCCTCAAGAACCACTTTTCACCCCTGTGGGGATGATATTGTCCTCAGTGAGAATGCCTGCTCTAACTCAACTCACATTTTTGTAGAGTCCTTTTAATAAGGGACCCAGTTTGTGTGTGCCATCTCTTTCCTACCAGAGCACTGACTAATACATTATCTGTGTCCCTGATACAATATAGTTTTAGTTTTTCTAGATTTTGATCTTTATGTAAATGAAACAACACAGAATGTTTTTTTTTGTATCAATGTTGTTTGTGAGATACATCCATATTAATGTGCGTAGTGATTGTTCATTTTCACGTCTGTGTAGTATTACATTGAATCAATACATCGAAATTTACATGTTTATTTAGTGTTGACGTACATTTGAGTTGGTTTTTCTGAGCATGTGGCATGAAGCATTCTTGTACAAGTCTTTGGATATGGATATGCGTATGGATATGGATATGGAGATGAAGATGGAGAGAAAGATAGAGAGCGTCTAGGGTACATACCTGGGTGTAGAATTGCTGGGTTGCAGGGTGTGCCTATCTTGCCCTTTACCATGAAATGCCAAATTGTTTTCCTATACCTGTACCAATTTATATTCACACTGATAAGATATGAGAGTTCTGGTTTCTCCACATTCTTTCCAGCATTTGTTATTGTTAGACTTAAAAATTTTTGCTGATCTTGGTATAGGATAGGTATCTCACTGCAAAACAAATTAAATATTGAGCATCTTTTCACTCATTCATTGGCCATTCATGTTTCCTTTCTATTAATGCCTGTTTATATATTTTGTCTATTCTTCTTTATTCTTGATTCTTTGGTGTCCTTCATATATTCTGGACATTAATTATTTACCATTACATAAGTTGCAAATATTTTCCCTACATTCTGGATTGTCTTTTTGCTTTCTTTAAGGTGAATTCTGATGAATTAAAAGTTTAACTTTTAATGTAGGAAAACGTATTAATCATTTTCTTTATGGTTTGTGCCTTTTGTGACTTTTTTGAGATACTCTTTCCTATCCTAGTTGATAAAGTTATTCTATAGTTGCTTTTAAAAGATTTTTTTAAATTATGCCTTTCACATTTAAATTTTTATTCTAGCAGAAAATTTTTTTTGATATATGGTAGGGATCTATTTTGTTTTTCCCTCATATTAATTGCAACCAATTTTCTAGTACCACTTATTGAATAGATCCTTTTCTCCCTTATTTATCTTTAGTCCCTTCTCTGTCGTATATTTATACATGTGTGGGCCTTTTCCTGGATTTTTTCTTTTATTCCATTGGTCTATTAATATATTTCTGTACTAATAACACAGTTTTAATTTCTATAACTTAATAATGTCTTGATATTTGGTAAAGTACATTTTTTTTGAAGTGTATTGCCTATTCTTTGCTCTTGGATCTTTCCTGTAAATTTTTTTAATGGGTTGTCAAGTTCCAGAAAGAACCCTAAAAGGGAGTGTCATTGATAGAATCAGGAACAGGGAGGAGCATCTACAGTCAGAGCAGCAAGGGCCACTCAGGGCACAGTAGGTGATGAAAGATGATGCCAGTGACCAGAACATATCTGAAGTCCAGGGACCACGGCCTCTGAGAATCAGAACAAGACCACTTGATATGAGGAAGCTCAGCCAATATCAGAAAGTGACTGAGCTGTCTCTGTTTGTTTTTAATAGCCCAGAGGCCCAGGGACATCACACAGGTACCAAACCTCCACCATAAGCCTCCTTTGAGGAGGTTTATTAAGGAACTGGGATTATTTATTCAGAAAAAGAAAAAAAAAACTAGCAGTGACTTAATTGTTGAGTACTGTTCTATGCTAAAGAGATAAGTGAAAATGGAAAAAGAGGCCAGAGTTGGGGACTGAGACTGTGGCAGGGAGACAAACCTAGATGAACCCATAGCATCAGCCCATTTTCTCTCAAAGAGAATGTACATGGTCCCGGTACAAATCCATGTCGATTACTGGTGTTTTTGATTGTTTGTTTGTTTAGGTGACACTTACTGAGCATTTACTATGGACCTGGCTCTCTTCAAGGCATTTACTATGTATTACCTTATTTAAATCCCCCCAACCCAAATCAACTCAGAGTATGCATCCGAGTGATGATTGATGTGCTAATTGGCACAGTCCCATGGGGAACAGATTGCAGAGGGAAGCTGAAGAATTCCTCTACGTACAGATCTTTGAAAACCACCCTTCAGCCTGGGCTTTTGAACATTTTCCTAGTGGATCGCATTTATTTGCTCTGAATGGAAAAACACAAAGCCAGGTGCGAGGCTATGAGGTTTAAAAACAAAAAGACACAAGATTGTGGTGACCACATTTTCTCTGTTGGGGGCAGGCAGAACAAAGGGGTGAGCAGAGGGGTGTTTTGGAACAGACCACCTGGAGTAGCCATTATACCCTCCACAGAGGCCATGTGAACAACACTTGGCCCCTTGCTGGAGCAAGGAAGTCCACTGCCTCAGATGCCAAGTATTGGCATCAGGGGTTTTCCAACAAGAAGGCAGTGCCTCAAATCCTTTGTGGAGCAAGACAGGTTATAAATAGATCCATAATTTTTTTTAACTAGAAGGCAACAGGCTCAGCACAGCTATTCTTCCCTTTTGGTTCTCCTCCCTGCACCACTTTGCCTATTATATCCCTGCTACCAGGCAGATCTACCTGCCTCTCAGCCAATCAGCTGCAGCAGCCTCAGGAGAGCCAGGATGGAAACTGGCTTCTATTATGACTCCAGGTTGTGACCTTGCTTGTGGAAAAGAGTAAATCTTTCTTTCTCATCTCTAGCTAATTGGGCAGGAGGTAGAGGAGACGAAAATTTATTATACAATTTGCTACCTGCTGACTAGAACACTGATATATCCATTTCAGAGGCAGGCTCTGATTTTAGTGACAGGCTGAGGAGAAAAAGGACATAGACTGGGTTTCTGGGACATGTAGTGAAGACCTTCTCATGGGGTTTTTAACTATAAAATCAGAAGACTGGTATTTTACTGGTGGCCAAGTTATACGTGGCTCGGGATTGTGTGTGTGTGTAAAAAAGAAAGAGACAGAGAGAAAGAGCAGGGTTGGGGGAGGGGGAGGGAGAGAGAGAAAGAGAGAGAGAGGAAGAGAGAAAGATATTTCATTTCTCCTAACACATCCAAAGGCTTTTAACATGCAGGGACCTAGAAATTATTTAGTCCAGTGTTTCTCAAACTTTATTGTACATCAGAATCCTGGAGGCTTGTTAAAGCACGCAGTGCTCAGTCTCACTCCCAGAGTTTCTGATTCAATAGTTCTGGGGTGGAGCCTGAGAATTTGCATTTCTTGTAAGCTACCAAGTGACACTGATGCTGCCAGTCTGAGGACCACATTTTGAGAACCACTGATTTAGCCTAATTTTCTGATGTCACAGGTGAGAAAACTGAAGCCCAACACTTAAAGAAAGTGTATGTCCAAGGGCCCACAACTGGTATTGGCTGAAGTCAGACTAGAAGAGAGACTTCTGGTGCTTTCCCTGTCACTTCAGGCTGGTACATGGCCAGAGCGCCAGGGAGGTGCTCTTCTAATAATAAACATGTTATCTTTTATGGCTGAAGATTACCAGTCCCCACGTTGTTTCTTCTTCCTCTGCTTTCCCCAGTCCAACTTCACTGGCCCTGCTAGCTTAGTGTATAAATAGCCCAGTCCAACCTACTCACCCCATCACCCAGTGGGACTTAGAATCAGGTCCTGTTCCCACAGCCAGATGCCCACTCCCAAAGGCCTAGGCCCTACTTAACTTCCTTCATAGTCTTGCTGTTAAATGAACTGTAGTTCTGGGGCCTCTTCAGTGACTACTGGTCATACAGAGTGGCCCTGAATTATAGCTCTTTCTATAGTCTCCATGTTCACCAGAGATTCGACTTTGGTATCTGACATTTATCCTACCTACCAGCCCACTCCCCTTCTGAGGCTGGAGTTCCACTCTGAATGATCATCCAGAGGTCAGGGACTATGTTTCTGTTGGTCCTGTTCCTGGGCTACACCCAAACCTGGTGGCTGGGTCCTGCAGCCCATGGGCAAACCTCCTACATGGTGTCTGCCCACCCAAAGGCTGACTGAGAACTGGCTGCCTCTTGAATTCTTTAGGGCTGCCCTCTGGCTGCCAGATTGACCTGAGATTTTCATGGTCCTGGGATGCTTGTCTACCTGTCACTGGCACTCTCAGAGCCAGCTTCTGCATTGGATTAGTTCTCCAGTCCCATCTCACCTAGCCACATTCCTCCCCACCCCCCGCCGCCCCCCAGTGAGATGCAATACAGACATATACTAAAAAGGGCAAGCATTTCCAGTTTTTCCCCAGCATGGGGAAAGGACATACTGACTCACCCACACAGTGCCTTTTTTATATGAAGATGATGCTCTCTCAAGGCTTGGTCTGAAAGAAGACAAAGAATTGGCTAAATTATCTGCAAAAAAAAAAAATTGCTAGGTACTGGAAGAGGGAGAAAATACATAGTGGGTCTAGGAGAACGCTGCAATAGGACGAATGACACAACAGGAAGCTGGATGCTAGGGGTAAAGTAGCCACTAAGAGGTTCCCTATGTGGTGTAAACTTTTACTGTTCAATTTTAATTTGTCTGCTGTGGAACAATATGATCTCCTTGCTCCAAAGCTTGATATACCTCTACAGCTTTTGTGATAGTGACATGGAGAATGAGAAACAGGACAATGTAGAAAAGTATAGCCTCCTCCGCTCACCTCTGCTGAGACTCATGTGTAGCTAGCAGCATTGTATCTCAGTTTTAGGCTGTAATCTACTAGTTCCAGGTGGTCGACACCAGAGGGATGAGCAGTGGCTAAAAATGGGGCTGAGAGAAGCAGAGACGAGTGCTTGGCCCAGAAACAACTGGCAGGTGGACAACTCAGGCAGGGCCATGAAGCATACCTCCCTGTTTGCTAAACATACTGGAGGCTCCAAAGGGAACTCTTAGATGATGGGGCCAGGTTATTCTGGGATTCACTGTCACTGCACTTTAGCCATTTAAGAGAACTAGAGAACTAACCTGATATGAAACACACTAGATTCTCTTTAATTTGGATCCAATTAACTTGGAATTTGTGTTCCCTTGGTCAGGGCTTTGGGGAAAATGATCTTTTTCTTGTCTATGAAGAAACAAATCAGCAGTAAAGACAAGATGATAGGAAAAATGTTTAGTCTTTCTAAAGAAACAATTTAGTAATTCTTGCATTCTGTTTTTATCCCTAGGAAAAAACAATTTGCAATAAATGCATTGATAGTTTCTAGGGGTTTATGGTTTTAAAGAAAAAAATTTAACTTTCAATCTTTTTTTTTTTTTTGTAATTTAGTTTGAGAAGACTTCCAAACCTTTCCTAACCACTTTCTTCTTTTTATTTCTCCCAAGCAGAACTTGCATGGTGAGGAGATGGTATGAAGAGCCAGAATGCTGTTTTTACAAAGGCTCCCCAAAGCATCCTGAAATGGGACAAGTTTTTTTTTTCCTCTCCAAATAAGTGTCAGGCGTCAGAGCTAGTGGATGGTCAGGATATTACAGTGGGACTAGAATGAGAGGAGAGGAAAAGATTATTGCTGAAACTATTCTCATCCTTTTATTTGTTCCTAGTCCAAGTGCTGCTGGAAAGTGTCTCTCAGAGCACACCTTTTCCTGAGAAGCCAGAGATGCAAGTGACTAATCAGCAAGTCTAATTGTGCCTCCATGGAATCCAGATTCTGGAAGAAGAAAAAGAGAGGTCTGGAGGTCTCTGACTGGAGAGCTTTATGGATTAAATCCAAGCCTTGAACAGTCCCAAGAAGCTGTCAGGGTGCCTGGGCAATGTGGAGCCGATCTGGACAATGCAGTCCAGATGGTTTGCCTTCCTTCCTTGGGTTTAGGACCAGTTGGAGCTCCCGGGCGGTCTCCCAAGGTAGACCCACAGGGAGCTCAGGGCAACTGTCCAGTGGGAGGGACCAGGCTCAGGATGACTGTGGCAGGCTC
Organism: Macroglossus sobrinus; assembly: GCA_004027375.1. Taxonomy (NCBI): domain Eukaryota; kingdom Metazoa; phylum Chordata; class Mammalia; order Chiroptera; family Pteropodidae; genus Macroglossus; species Macroglossus sobrinus. The sequence continues at coordinate 304,820 of PVKZ01001439.1, read as the reverse complement.
AGAATTAGAGGCAGGGACCCCTCCTTTGTATGGAGCATCTGGATATCATTTTTCAGGTTGTTAAAAACACTAACTTTACTCTGCTAAATACTGCCAATTCATTTAAGAAAAAAAAAAAACACTCAGGAGACAATTCTAGGCCAAACAATTGCCCCAAAACCGATCCGAATAATTTCAGGCTATATTATATGGTGAAGCTCAGAGAAGGGCTCCAAAATTCTCTAATAGATGTCCAATACCCACCTCCATGCCCACCTCCCAACTTCACCAGTTCATGAGCCAATACGCCACCCATTGACAACAAAAACTCAAGGGCAAAGTTAGGGCTTTGCAGTATGTTTTACTTGTTGTTTTTGTTTTATTTTAGTTTGTGCAAAATGTGCAAGGCAGATGTACAAGACTTTCTCCTATTTTCAAGGCTTTCCAACTAGTTTACAGAAAATAAAGCATTAAACAGAAGGTTATGGACAGGAGAGCATGAGGGAAAACAAAGAGAAGGAGCAGACTCAATGGATGAGCCACCTGAAAATTTCTGGTGGACTGCACGGTCTCTGAATTAGCTTTGGCCATGGTTGATTTTTTTTTTTCTGTAAAGAAAAGACTTATTTGTCTGTGGTCCTGTTTTAACCCTATGGTGGGACAGTAACCTGAAGTCTGTCAGCTAACAGCAGCCCCCTCTCCAAGAAGGGAGGAGACAGGAAGTACAGAGTGTGCTTCTGCCCCATGAGTATCCAAGGCTAGATGGGAAAGAACCAGTGCCTTCTCTGGGGAAGTCCTGGCTAACAAGGCAGCAGATTCCAGTGCTGGGGAGTGTCTGGCTTACTAGAAAAGAATTATCACAAAGCAGCATGTACTAAACAATTCCAAGGGAAATGAGTCCATAAATACTGAGGGACACAGTGAAAGAGTGAACAGAACAGGCTGGGGTTATTTGAAAGAAGAGTTGCTAAAAGAGAAAACCATTTTCCATCCAATACTCATACAGGAAGGAAGCCCAGGTACAGACCCTGCCCAAGTATTCCAGTGTCTATTTTGTTGCTTTTGGAACTGTGCTTTGAAACTATTAGTGAAACTATTTTGGACACATTTCCAGAAGGTAAGTATCAGAGAATTAAAACCCTACACATCCAATTAACCCCCCCAAAGATGCCTTGTTTGATGAGTGGAAATGTCTTCTATATGTATCTCCCAACTCTAAAAACTACCTCTTATGGTGGGAAATAATGGCATCCAGTATATAAATGTCTACGGTATGTGTGTGTGTGTGTGTGTGTGTGTGTGTATCATTATACAAAAATAAGCTTCGAATAATCAAATACATAAATCTATATACCGCAGACTTGTAGTGACATACCCTACAGAGCATATCCACATGCTCTTCACTACTTTATCTTACTAGGTCTTCAGGAGTCACACAAGAGTGTCGTTATCCCTATTATTCAGAGACCTCATTTGACCCTAGTCCTCCTGGACGCCTCAGCATGCAAATCTACAGTCTCAAGGCTCAGACCCTCACCTGTCTTGACAGGGCTTTTCTGGACTGCCAAACAACGCCCTGCTTGCTGTATGCCAAGGTGTTATTAAGTAATGTCGATCTTGCTCATGGCAGTTCTGCTGTGAAATGCCAGTCCTGTTAATAGCTCACTGTTGGGCTCTGTGCTTGTCTTCTTGGAGTCATACTTCAGGCCTAACCTTTATCTTCTTTTACGATATTAGGACATTGGCAGACTCAAATGCCATGAACAACAATTTTCTGAAACTCAGTCATCTTGTGGTAGCTGACACATGTCATGAGCACCATCCAATCCTTCTGAAATAATATTGATGCAAGTGACACAGGCACACAAGGAAACGACAGGTATTTTTACCCCCAGATTTTTTCTTTTTCTTTTTTTTATTATAGTAACATTGGTTAACAAAATCCAGTAAATTTCAGGTGTACAATTTAGCAGTAAGGCATATATGTTTACACACACACACACACACACACACACACACACACACACACATACACACACACACTCCATAAGGGTAGGTCTAGATTTTCTAGAATAAGTCACTGCACAGTGGGAAATGAGTTCATCTGGTCATGGACCTGACAGATGGCAATTACTCTGGCCAGGAGAGCCACGAAAAACTCCCCAGAAGATTGCTGCTTCTCCCTGCGGCTCTGGTGGCAGTGCCACATGGTTGGGTCTGTCTGCCAGTAGCCTTATACCCACAGAGCATAAGCACTAAAAGAAGACACGTTTCCTGGGATCTGCACAGGGGATGTCTTGGAGAGCATCTTACCTGATTTGGGTCAGCAGAGGAGAATCTGTCAAACCAAATCTCATTTGGGAAATGTGGGGCTGTTCTTAGAATCTGACCTGGTGGAGTCCACTCTGGCAGCTAAGGGCTTAGGAAAGTTGGCTGAAAACACCAAGACTCATCCAAGAAGCAGAATGGAGACACACCCATCCTGCACTGGTGGCTGGCTGCCAAAGAAGATTGGCTCCAGGTAAGTTGCTGGCAAAGAAAAGAATACTTCTCCCTGCTCTGCATCAGAAACCTGTGCATGGGTCATGAGCTGCTGGAGCAAGGGCACGGTGTAGAATTGGAAGGACACCAGGAGGCTTTTGCAATCTGATGATATTCCTGGGGCTCCACGATTTCTTCCACCTGATCTCCTACTTCCAGGAGGCCTCCTTCCCTGGCCTCTTTCCAGGTGCCACGATAGGCCTTTCATTTAATATTGAGCAGCTATTTCCATACTGTCTGTTCATGCCTCCATCTAAGAGATTGTTGTATTCTTGTCTGACCCAGGTGATCACAAGCTGGGCTCCCCGCATCCTCACTTCTTCCACTTATAACGGAAATGAGAATACCCTGCAATATATTTTAGGAATAAGGTACACAGATTTGTTGTTACCAAGAGTTTCTAAATTTACTTTTATCCATAGCAATTCATGTTAGGGAAAAAAGCATAGCAGTTTCCTTTTCCAAAAATTTTCTTTCTGATTGTTCATTTCACCCTCGTAACTCTTAGAACCATGTAGGGACTACCCAAATTACCTCTATCTGACAGCTGAAAATAATGTAGCCCCAGAGTGGCTTGTTTGAGAGAGTCCAGGGACTTGGAAACAAAACTGATGTCCGACCTCCTGATTTCCATTCTGGAGTTCTTTCTACCACTCTTCCTTACTTCATTTATTCAGTGTAGCAACTAAAATGAAAAAGTGCCTACTCTGTGCCATGGAAGAAACAGGTTTCTAGTCTTATCTCCCACAACCCACCCACACAAACCATCTGTCCAGTCACACAAGAATAGCCTTGTGTTTTCAGCCTCTGCACCTTTGCTCCTGCTGTGTGACTTGCTTGAACTGGCCTCCTCCAGTTCTCTGCTTAATGAAATTTAATCATCCTAAGCCCAAGCTCAACTGTCCTCTCTTCTATATTCTCCTCCTGATTATTGCAACAGGAAGTAGCTTCTCTTGCTGGGAATGAAGTTAATTTTAAAAAGGCAACTTGGATGCCATCACATACTGCTTTGATTTATAATTTTTGCAGGTGAATTTTACCTCCCCACAGTAAACTATGAGCCTAAAGGAGGCAGAAACTTTATTTCACACATCTTAGTGTTCCCCACAGTCTTATGTCTAACAGAAGCTCAATATTTATCCAGTGAACAGAGACATGGGGAGGGTAAATGGCTTCTCTAAAATTTCACAGTACTTGAATTCAGAACTCCAGAATCTGATCTCCATCTACTTTCCACCAAGTCATGCTGAAAACAGTGCAGTTTCCACTATGATTAGCCTCTTTGTAGGTTAAAAATGGTTGGAAGAGACTATTTCATATAGCTCAATCTAATACAATGCATTTGATCTGTTCGAGAAGAATAGAATAGTTACATAATTGGGCTTTAAAAACTGAACTTCCTGTGCCGTTGGCCAGCATGAAATGAGTAGCCCTCTCCCAAGGATGCCTCCTCCTTTCATAAACTTTAATTGAGTCTCACCATGAGTCAGTGTAGAATAAAGTATCGTGGTCAGTAAGGTGCCTTCATGGACCAAACAAAGAGGACAATGAGAGAGTGACCCAGTGTTACCTTCTTTCAATCATCTATGCACTATTTCCATCAGCTTTGAGTAAGCACGCTCTATCTGCCCACCCTGAGCTAGATGGTAGGTATACAGAAGTAACACAAATCTCTACCCTCATGGAATGCCAATCTGGTGATCATCTAGGACCACTGCTGTAGTAGTAGTAGTACTCTTCCTTTCGTTTTATCTGAAGAGTTGAATTAAAAGTGATACTCTAGGCATCATTCTGTAAATGAAATGTATACTCAATCTGCACACTGATTCAATCTGTATACTGAAATACAATAAAATAGAGATAAGTATCCTAACTAGGACCCCTTCAGGAAGCTTCTGGGGGTGGGAAATTCCTAAGAGAGTCGCTCAGGTAACAACAGTCACTCACCTGCCTTCAAACAGGGGTAGAATGTGGTTAACTGCAGAGCTCTTCTGCTGAGCAGAAGGTACAAATCTCAGTTGGAACTAAATTGTTCCAGCCAATAGAGAAAAGACTTATCCTATGTTCTTTCCCTTCTGGTTGTCAGGCTCTCTTTAAATAAATATTAGGCACATATGTAAACAATATGGGTTTGAAGCAGTACCAAATTGGCCTGTTAAGGTGGCCATCTATCTTGGTCTAGCCTTGTTTACTTGTGTTATTTTACTTATCTAAGGGAATGGACCACTCCTTAGGCAGTAGCAGGAGCCACAGTGGAATTCAGGAGCCTTAACTCAGCCTTGCACCCTGTGCATTAACATCCTATTGCTATTAGCAATTCATTCCATTTGTTTATTTATTAATGACAATTATCTGCATTGCTCAAGTGACTTCCTCATCCAAATTAAATATTATGATATTAGGTCAACAACATTAGTTTTTTTGAAGGCCATACTTCTCTAGTATACAAAGGGATTCAACAAATCAAACTAAGATCAACTGCCTACTTCCTACCACGTACTATGCCAGGTACTGGATGTCACAGTAGGTAAGACTTAGTATGGTTCTTTCAGAAGACTACATTGATAGACAAACCAACAAATGTTTTTGTAGAAGAATAAAAATGATCATCAGAACATCATCTTTACAAAATTATAGACATATCCTAAATAGGTCTAGCTCCCTTTAACAACTCATTAGGAATTCTTTATGCAGTTACTTAAATTCCTATAGTATTTATTTTGTTCATGTTTCTAGCACTTCTTGGTATATGAATTTATAACTCAAAGAGTAACATAGAATTTCCTCTTTCATGTTTTAAAATTACTTCTTTCAAAATTTAGAGGCTCCTTCTCCTATTTAGTTTTAGTGTTGGATAATCTGGTGAATCATTCCTGATTATACAGTATATAAACTTCATATTTTCGTAAAATTTAATCATGTTCCTGTTTGGTTATATTTGCAAAGCACTCTACCTGCTTCAGTGAGTCACCAGTCCTCAAGGCATTTTTGAGGTCTTCCTGGAACTTTTCTGGTTCTTCATATTTGTACTGATGTGTATGCTTTCCAGAAGAGTGGGTGATAGCATGAAAGGTGTAGACAATCATGGCTCCATATATATCCAAGCTGATACCTACGTAATTCTTTATAATAAGAAGGTCAGTATTTCACACAACCATTTATCATCAATCCATGTTTCTTCCTTGCTGTGTGAATATCTTTACTGAAAAAAAAAAAACCCAACAACCAAACAAACAAAACAGCCCTACTGCAGCAAACACATCTAGAATATTTCATTAAGACTCCTTGCCTGCTGCTTCATTCTCTTCCCTGATTTTGGTTTTCTATATACACTTAAGCATTTGTCTACATGCTCAAAATAAACAAGCACACAAAACAAAACACAACATAACACCTTTTCTCCTAAAAAATACCAAACAACAAACCCTCTCCTATTCCCTATACACTCCATTTTTCTCTTTAACTATGTCTACTTCTTTACTAAACTCCATTTTCTTTTTCTTTTCTGGCCTCTAGGGATTCTTTCTCATCTTTTTTCCCCACAGGGTGTACATTAAAAACACAACAAAAAGAAAAGAATTTTCATTCTCTAGGTAATGTGCAGCCAGTGTAGTGAGGAAAACAATAGGTCTCTTAAGCCAAATAACTTTTAGCAATTAACAGTATCTTCTGTGCATGGAACTTAAAAATACAGTTGTTGATACTTCATACTTCACAAATGCCAATTGTGAAATTTGCATTTATGTAATAATTAACTACTTTAAAACTAGACTCCTGTGTTATGGATGGAAATCATGTAATGGACTGATGAGAAATGGATGGAATTAGATGGGTTTTAAGTTTTTATGAGGTAATATTCCCTATAGGACCTTTGAGACAGTCTGTGGGCTAGCATTCTGTAGAATTAATATAACTATGATAGCAATATACATTTAAATAAATGAATTGGTTTTAGAAACTGATGCTTTTAAATGTTTCATTGGTATATCTTTTAAAAAGGCAGCATTGTACCCTTTCAGTCAAGAAAAGCATTTTTTTTTCTTTTTAAAGCTGATGAAATTGGTAGTTTAGGTGCTCCAGTGTGTCTTCAATCTTTCCCTGAACTGTCCATTCTAAGTACTTTTAGTCTGGGGAATCATCATCAGACTTGAAACTCCTCAAAGAAAGCCTCTACTAAGTTTTCATACTGAGTTTTCTAGTGATGGGTTCGATGCCAGTAGGGCTGCATGAGGATGTAGGTGGCATCTTCAACTTTACATAATCAGGCCACTGAGTAGGTGGCACCGTATATCAGTGAATTGGGAGTGAACACAAAATTCACAGGGACAAATGTTGGGACAAATGTTTCTCAAGCATAAGGAAGAAGGACTGAGTCTAACATTTTAAAAAATATAATTAGTCAATGACTAGGACTCTTCCACACATCAGCCTGGAAAAATAAATCAAATACAAAATGTTTTCTTTTTTTACCTTAAATATCTGTACCAGTTGACTAGACAATACTCTCTGAGTTGCTAGTTTTAGAAGTGTTGGACTCATTTTTCTAGTATAGACATAAACTGTGAGGCCCAGAAAAGCTAGTTTTGTTGAGACTATAACTAAAAGTTTTGTCAGAAGCTGCTTGTTGTTAATGAGAAGCCTGTTGAAATAGAGAGTATAATAAACACCAACTGTCCTTCTCAGCTGACTTAATTTTTGAAGAAAGCTAAAGAAAACAGACATGTGACCTGCGGTTTGAGAGATGCCCAAATAAACTCTCCAACATGTTTATATTCAAACTTGACCCTGCAGAGATCTTCAGTTTCTGCTTAAAAGATGCTATAGCTAATGGAAGGATTCATATGCCCCTTCCTCCTGAATGGGCCTCTGAAAGGCAGTATGTACCCATCCTCCAGCTTCATTAATCATCTCAGAGAAACCCATTAAGATTCTGTAAGGGTTCCACAGAATTTGAGATCCCACTAGCTCATATTTACAAAGCTCTTTGATACCTATTCACAGACTTTGGGTTCAGAATGAAAATGCATAGGATCTATAGCCTCTTCCTAGAACCTTCATCCTTTTCCTTTTGCTGTTTAGAAATAGAGATCTATTCATTTAAAGCAGATGTTCATAGGAAACACATCACCCTTCAGGTAGTTTGGTAGTGTCTATCAAATTTTAAAATGAGGAGAGGATTCTGCAAAGATAGGAGAGGTGACAGTAAAGCTTTGAATCGTCCCAGATCCCTTCACAAAACAAAGTAACTAGATAGCAAAACTAAAACCCCTTGGAATATTTGCAGAAAATGCTGGGTGACAAAGTAGTTCCATGAACGTCAAAATACAAGTGGAAGGGGTTAGACGCAAGACCTGCATTACATCAGCACCTATGCAGGAAGAAGCAAAGGGGACAGATACCCAAAAGATCTGTGAAAAGTAAAGCTCAAAAAATAGCCCATGGGCATTCACTAGAAAGCATAGTGGGCTAATGTGATACCAGTAGCTAATCTGGAAGAATTTTGCCCTCCATGGTGATGAGTTCATGCAGCCCCCAGTCAGATAAACTAAAGAGGCTGAAGCCATGTAAACCCTATGAATGGTTTAGACTGATGAACCATGGAGGGCATCTTCCCAGGACAGGGCCCACAATGAGGAGGAACTCTGGGGAGTAACATCAAAATTGAGCTGGACTAGAGACAAAGGAAATGAAATTTCAGATAAAAATGGGGAGAACGACAGAGCCAGAAAACGCCAGAAAAACAGCCACCTTGTTTTTGAAGACTTTGCAAAAACAACAAAAGAGGGACCTCTGTGAAGTTAGCTTTTCTAATTCCTGAGCCATGCCTTTTAACTAAACCATGTCTCCCTCTAAAAGTTCATGGAAAATAATTTTACAATTGAACAATAGAAAAGGATGAAGGTCAAATTCTACGCAAACATTATTAGAGAAAAGAGAATAAGGAGCAGAATAACATTCCTACAATGAAATCACTCTAGAGAGGCAAGTCCTCAAACAAGAAAGAAAAATTGTAACTTATCATTTCAAAATGAAGTGAAAGAAATTAGAAAAGTTACACAATACCTGAAAGAATAATATGAATCAAAATTAGAAAAAATATCAGAAATGAAGCAGAACTGAGAAAAGAATATTTTTATTTATATTTATTAAAAATTTTTATTTCAAAAGTAAAAACAAAGTTATAAGAAACAAAAACAAATAAATGCAACAATCATACTTTAAAATAAATATAATGTAAAAAGGAGGAAAAATCTTAAAAATCTATATGAAATGAAAAAATAAAATTGAAGAGAAAGTGACTAATATTTTCAATAGGCAAAAAAAAAAAAAAAAAAAAAAAAAAAAAAAAAAAAAAAAAAAAAAAAAAAAAAAAAAAAAAAAAAAAAAAAAAAAAAAAAAAAAAAAAAAAAAAAAAAAAAAAAAAAAAAAAGCCAACATCCAATAATGGGAGTCCCTAAAGAAGAAACACAAAGCAAGAGACCAGAAAAAATATTTCTTTGACAATAATTAAGAAACTTTTCTGAAATAGAAAAAGCATGCTATGTACCTGAGATTCAAAATAATGATCCAAGATATGGTCTAATAAAATTACTGAATTTTAAAGAAAAATTCCTTTGGGCACATATAGTTTTTAAAAGATAGTGTGATAAGAAAGAAAATTAGGTTAACATCAAATGTTTCAACACTAACACCTATGTCTGAAGAAAATGGAGTAACATATTTGAGATTCATAATTAAATGTGAGCTGAGGATTTTATATCCAGAAAAACTGACTTTCTGGTACAAAAGACACAAAGCATTATCAACATGTAAGAACTCAGGGAATATTGTTCCTGTGAATCCTTTCTATATATCTACTAGAAAACAATCTTCACTAGAGTGACTAGTACCATATTAATACAAAGACTAGTGAATGTTAAAATACACAGCTACTTGTAGAGTCAGGATAAAGTGAGGGATAAAAGAGTGAGCTTAGTATACAGTGGCTGTATTCTCTGACAATGTAGATATATTAAGAATTGCTTTTAAAAAATAGAGGCAAATACAGAATGCAAATGAAAAAAATGTAACTGAGCAGTCATATTGGTGGTATTAGTATTGTTCTGAGTCTATTGTGTTTGTAAACCTATTGTACTAAATTTTAATTGGAAGTATCATAATAAATACAGATATAATATATAGATATAGATGATATAGATATAGATAGATATAGATATAGATCGATATGAAAAGGCCTAGAAACCATGACCAACAGAGAAATGATAAATACACTTAGTGCCTAGATTGTGGTTTTGAAACACCATTTCCTGCTAAAAGAAACCATGGCTTGTCGGAGAAATGGCAGATTCCAGGTCTTGGGCATGAGATATACAAGATGAGGTTAGAACATCTTGTCATATCAGATAACAAGGAAGATACCAAAGACTACTAGGGTTATGTCAAAAGGGTTCAAATGCCAATGAAAGAGTCTCTCACTGGCCAAAGATGGGACAAATTTAGCTACAATAAGAACAATGATTGCAATGACTTGAAACCCATAAAATATGATGAATATGTGAGTTCATGATGACTAAAATAAAAAGTCACCTTTGTAGAATGACAGGAAACATTCATTATTTTGAAAATTGGTAAATCAAGGGAAAGAATCAAGCACTTACTTGCCTTTTCTTTCTGAATCGTACCAGTGATTAAACAAATAATAGATAGAAGGAAGTATCTTTTATAGAACTATTCCATCTAATAAATGAAAAAAAAATTAGAATATTCTACAGCCCACAATAAATTAATTGTATCTAGGTATTGAGCATCAACATTTGCTAAAGTCACAAAAAGAGACAGCCAGTACCTCTTAATGATGTATCCATCATCTTGCCAAAAGTGAGACTCAAAACCTGAGTCTCATCAAGCCTCCAACTCCAGCTGCCAGTCTGCATGAAATATGAAGGACAAGGGAACATGCTGAACTGCATCAAGAGAATACAACTGGCATCATCCATGCAGGAAACTGCAGGAAACTCTACAGGTCAAATGCCCTAAGCTCTTCGACTGAGAAATTGTATGGACACAACTAAACTACAGTGTTCAGGGATGCCACTTGGCTGATAAAACCACACACACAAAAAAAATATAGAAAGAAGCAATTTCTATAGAAGTCAGTATGGTGATTACTTTCAGGGAAAGGGAGATAGTTGTGATTGCCACAGAGCACAGGGAGGGCTTCTGACATAGCTGACCAAATTCTGTTTCTTGATCTGAGTGATGGTTAAAAGGGTGCTTACCTTATAACAATCCATAAAGCTGTGCATTTGTTTAGTTTGGTTTTCTGTATTTGTGTTTTATGTCATAATAAAAAGTGGCTTTAAAATTAAAACTGCACATATCCTTTGGCCTAGCAATTCCACTGCTAGTCTGTAAGATAAACTCACTGAAATATGCAAAGATTTCTATATAGGTATGTTCACTGCAGCACTGTTTGTAATTGCTAAAAAATTGGGGCAATGGTGGAAGTGAATGTCTGTTGGGGGGAACTCAATGAATAAAAATGAGATAGGTCTATATCTCAGACATTTTATTAAGTGGAAAAAAAGTAAGGTGTAGAATAATATTATGATGATCTCATATGTATATATACATGCATGCATACAGTGTATTTGCATTGAAAACATTTCTCAGTAAACTACCCAAAATGAGAAAACATGAAGGCCATAAAGGGCTGGTGCAAGAAAGGTAAACCCTTGGTGAATTCAGCGCTAAGAAAACAGATATCCTATGGTGTGCAAGATTTTTTAGGCTTAGTTTTAATAACTAATAATGAAACACAAACTAATAGTAATCTTACCATTGATGTTCCCTTAGAGTCTTCAGAGTAGGGTAATTCAACTTAAAGTTGGAGCCCCTATGCTGTTGTGTAAACAGGAAATTCAACTCAGGTCAGTCTGAAGTATAGTTTGTACACTTACTGAGGGCTCTGGCTGGGACCAGGCATCTTAAGCATGAGAACATCTGGAGGCCCTTCCCATCATTGCTCAACACAGGCCAGTCCCAATCTGCATGGTCCCTTTGGGTTTGTCCCTCTGTTATTTTCTAGAAAAGAGGGACTCTTTGGCAAAGACACAGCCTCCCTGAGGCATTCATAGCAAGGGTACTGCCATGAAGCAGGGTGACATCTTTGCTGTTTCTGGGAGAACAGATCTTCACAGCTGTATTTCTGGGGAAATGCAGCTCTCCTCAAATCATATTCTCCTTGATGAGTTTATTCAGAGCTAAAGCCTGAAAGTCCGGCCACAAGTTTCTCCTAAGGCAAAGACACACAGAACCAGTAAGAATGGGAGAGAGAAAGTGGGGAAATAAAGAGGGAACAGAAATCAATATTTCTTAAAAGCTTTTTTCACCAAATTCCTTTTATTTTAGATTTGAGGAAACAGACCTGGGCATAATGACCAAAGGCATGCAACTGGTTACTGACAGAACTGGCCTTTTACTATATCACCATACTTCATGGCTTTTCTAATTTCCAACCTCTGTTCTATTCTAAATTGCCCTTGTTAATTGGCACTCAAGTCTCTGCACCTAGAGTTTTAGACATATTTGGAAACATCTTTTAAACACATTGATCCACTCAGGGTAGAATTATTTGTGACCGCAAGAATAGCTCCACCCTGGGGCATATCCAATGGGATGAGGGATTCAGGGATAAAGCACGCTGTGTTCTGTTCTTCTTGGCTCTCCATATTTTCACACAAGAGAAATCAGGTTTCTGAGAGTGCACAAACCCCAGAAGGTCATCCTAAGAGTGTTTGTGGAGAGAAAGTCTCTCTGTGGAGGAAAAGGCAATGTCCCATGGGTCCAGCTATCTTCCACAGACACCCTTAGGATGACCTTGGGGAACGTGATTTCTCTGTAGCAATGATATATGTGGACTAGGTAAGTGATTTGGAAAAGGCAGGCGAATTAGCTATATGTATGAGGTTAAGTTTTTGGTCTTTCTTACTGAACGCTAGAAAGAGCATGTCCTTCTTCCATTGCCTCTGAGAGTCACCATTCAGGGGTATCTAGGCAGGGAGGGGAAGTGGCAGTGGTACTGCATCTGATTTTGAGAGTAATCATTACTATATCAGAATGTAAATGACATGTTCCAATGGGCAGTGTAGGAGTGCACAAAATTGTCTAGCTATCTTGTATATTATAGGCATGGTCTAAGACTTTCTCATATTCTTTCTTCTAATAAATTGCAAGAAAACAGGATGTACTGTTGTGCTTTATAATTCAGGCAAATAATACAGGCATTGGCTAACATGGTTTGACATAATCAGCTGCCTTTTTTTAAAAGCTGATCTGGCAGAAAAGCATTGGGCCATTGAGGGAGTTGCATTGGCCTTTCCAACACTTTTCTGTCCAGTCCATTAATCAGCAGCAGAATAGTTATAGTTACTGCACTGTAGCCCAAGGAGGTCTGTGGTTGTGAGTGGGCTGACTGGGAACAAAGTGATATCATTCTAATTCTGATTGATTAATGCTGAAGTCATTGCTGAATAATGATTACTAGTTCATTTCCACAAATAATTTAGTGGGTACATAAGGCTTAAGTTAAACAAACTTGGACCTATGAAAACAGACTTTTCTTGCAGTGGAGGCAGAGGTGTGGAGATGGTAGGAAAGGGGAGAGAAAAACTAAATAGATCTGACTGAATAAGCAAAGAGAAAAAACGACCACAGTTCAGGTTCTCATGATGCCTTGGACACTTTCCTACCTCTTGCTATTGCCTTCTCCTCATCTCTGCATTTGCCATTTCTCTGCAGTCAGATTACCACAGTCACTCCTTTCTATCACCCTTGGCTCCTTCTTTACAGACTCCCCTGAATCCGTAGCCAGATGGAGTTACTGCCTGCTGAAATGATTTAGACTTCTCCTCCCTCAAGGCTCTTCTACCTAATTCTCCAACTCCCTGCAATTTCTCCCAATGACTTGTTTCTAACAAAGTACATTCCATATCATTCCTCTTGTCTCTTTCTCTCCATTTCTCTTTTTTATTGCTCCTGTGTCTAAGTATTCACATGCATGGAAAGATAACATTCATCTACTTAGGTTCAATGACCTTTTTAAAATGTTTAGTGTTTTCCACTAATCCTGGACACAGAGTAGGTAGGATATTAGAGTTGCAAGAATGTTTGGGCCAATACCAAATTGAAATACTGCTTTTCTGTCTGTGGTTCGAGACATATTTAAACAACTAACAGGGAATTTTTAAGTTTTAAGTAAGCTCTGGTTGCTTTGGTGTCAGTAACCTCTAATGCTGTTTCTTAATGGTTTTCTACTTAGTAGAAGATGCTTCCTAAAGATGCACTTTTGTGAAGTCAAAACCAGCAAAAACTGAGCCAAATCATGATTAAAATTCTTGCTGGCTGCTCCTTTTGCTGGTATAGTTCTGTGTTTCCACTTGTTGGAAATATATCTGCCTGTCAATGTTTGAGAACTCAAGTACCTTTTTGAAATTACAAATTCACAGTGTTCCTCTTCAAGAATGCTGGCATCATAATTTTTAAGTCTCAAAACTTCAAAAATGGAAGCAATTGAATTTCTATGCATTTTAAAGTAGAAATGGCAATATTAAATAGCTGGAAATTTCTATAAAGTGTAGATCAGCAATAATGTTATTTATGCTTTCAAAAATAAGGTCCTTCTAAATTTATGTCTGTGTATCAGTCACAAGTTAATACATTCCTTAACTTTAAACTGCTTTCTTTCTCGTCCCAGAAATTCTGAACAATTGCTGTGATGCAGAAACTTATAGAAGTTTGAGCTGAAATGAAATGTTTCAAAATTCAGGTAGATGTAAATTATAATTTATTACTGTGAAGAAAATGTTCTTAGTTGCGAGATCTCCTACAGGAAAGTCTTTACATTTTCTAGATATGACAAATAAAGATTTATGAGGTATGATTTCACAAGTAGAAAACTATTTTGGTGAGAACTCCTTTTTTGTAGCTAAAATGAGAAAACACAAGAGTAACTAGATGAACCTCTGTGGAAATCATCTGCTAACTTAATTGAGCAAAGAAAGTCCATTAAACTTTGGAAAACCAAACATGCATGTTTCATATGTAGTTTCTGGTATTGAATTCTTTTTATTTTCTTATAGAGTTGTTTACTGGATCTGTTATTTTGAAAACATGCTATTTTGACACGGGTTATCATTAACTTGATCCTAGTAATATGATAGAAAAGGTAAGCTATAGAACCTGTTATAACTCAGTCAGCTACTCAGCAGGTTTGTGACTATGGTCGTTTCTCTTCTATGCTTTGGACCGACGTCTTCTCAACTGTTCAACAGGAATGAGAAATACCTGATATTCTTGCTTCTTAATGTTGTCGTGAGGCTCAAATAAGGTCCTAATTGTTAAATTACCTTGAAACTATAAAGTGCTATACAATCTAAGGCATTCTACTCATTATCATCTCAGAATTCCTCTCAGATTACATTGCCTCGAATGCATTATTTAGGAAAAGTACAAACTTGAATGCCATATGGTGTCCTTGTTGACACTGCAGATGTTGGTTAATTTTAGATTCTAAAAGAACAAAAGAACAGAAGCACTACCAAGCAAATTATCCTCTCTTTAGCTTTTTCTTCGAAATCTCCTATTATATGAATACCAAACTAAAAATGGCAGGCTAAATATTATAGAAAATTACATCATTTTAAGAATTGTGATTCTGAGATTCCAAGCCCTTTTGCAGAACATGAGTTTATTCCCTCCACAGCACATCACCAATTAATTTAATGCTATAAGATTACTTATGGCTTTTTTTCAAGGACCAAGAAAAAAGATTGTAATTCCAAACTTTAACTTCAAATAACATAGACCAGAAGAGTCACAAAAAGATATGCAATCCATTTTGGTGATCATAGCCTTTTTTGAACTAATGGAAAACTGAATTAAGTTCAGTTAGCCCTGGGTTCCAGTTCTGAAGATCTATATTTATAAGTGGGAATTTCTTTACAGAACAGGTGTGACAGACATGCACATACTAATGACAACTGCTTTCACAAGCCCTATCAATTTGGGAAGACCTGTTCCGCTCATGTGTGCCATCTGTAAAAAATCTCTTTGCCTCTTGTCAAATCTGACATCCTGCTTACACATGCATAAACAAGAGGTGTTTTTGTAAAATATGTAGAAGGCATCTGTCATTCTGTCTGTTGTTTGCATACAACCCACTATCAAAAAATATCCTGGAATATTTTGTAAGTGTCTTGAAATTATATATAAAATAAATCCATATTAAATTATAAGTAATATATAGCATATTTATATATTCTATATTTATATAATTAGTATTATATATAAATATATATAGCTTCATATATAAATGAAGTAATAAAACAAAGGATACTTCATATCAGAACATATCCATTATCTGAAGCAGTTTAAAAATGGTCTAATTGATATTCTGAGCCTAGATTTTTTCCAGCTTTATTGAAATATAAGACAATAAGTTGCTTGTATTTACATTGTACAATTCAATGAGTTTTTTCTATTATAGTTGGCATACAATAATATGTTAGTTTCAGTTGTACGGCATAGTGATTAGAGATCTTTATATCTCACAAAGTGATCACCCCACTAAATCTAGTACTCTTCTTCCCCCTTACATATTTATTATAACATTGTTAACTATTTTCCTTATGCTATACTTTATATCTCCATGTCTATTTTGTAACTATCTATTTGTACTTCTTAATATCTTTACACTTTTTCACCATCCCCCCAAACACCATCCCATCTACTAGTCTTCAAAATATTCTCTGTATCTGTGAGTTTATTTCTGTTATTGTTGTTGTTGGTTATTTTGTTCTTTAGATTCCACATGTATGTGAAATCATGGATATTTGTCTATTACTATCTAATTTATTTCATTTAGGTCAATACTCTCTATGAGCCTAGATTTTTTTTTTAATGCCCACAGCACTTGATATTCCAAGGTGGTCTCTCATCCAAGCACTAAACAGGCCCAACTCTGCTTAGTTTCTGAGGTCAGATAAGATTGGGCACGTTCAAGGTGGCATGACCATAAATTATGAGCCTAGATTTTTAATAACATTTTCCAGAGAATCCTGTCTCCAAATTGCTCACTAAATCTTACTGCCTTAAGATACTGACAGAATATCACTTTAGTTAGAAGTAATTCTCAAACAGAGGCTACAAATGTTTCACCTATAAGATACTAGTTCCTCTAAAAGAAGCAAAATTTTCAAAAGACATTGCAACCTATATTTTAGAAATTTGGTGGATACTAGATGATATGATAGTGTGTTCTTCTGTGGATTAGAACTATTAAAAGTAAATTCAAGGATTTGATTTTATGACACTGCTTATTATGAATGCAGTCTAGGCTGATTATTTTAGTATTAAGTATACTATTAATCACCTCCCTATCCTGTCCATATGCTACCTCTTTTAGTACCAAAGACCTAATGAGACAGGTGCAACTTGATTCCATGTTACTTAGTTCTTTCAAACTGGAACAAAACTTTAACCCCCCAAAATATTTTCCCATGTGAAGGATTTTGGATTATTGCAATTGATTACAGGCCTGAACCAAAAATGGATCCAAACAACTTTCATTCACTGCTGAAACTGAACTGGAACTGACCCCCAAGATAAATTGGCTTAATTCCCTGTAAAAGGAACATGAATCAGGTTGCCATCTGTTCCCTTCCTTCTTTTACCTCACCAGTGGGCTGGGTTTAAATATATAACTGGAGGAATCCTTGGGGGAAGGGGAAGAGAACTCTGGCTTGGTGTTTGGATGGGTAAGCTACAATGGTAAAGTCACTCCAAGTGCAAGAAGAGAGGAGTCTGGGAATTATCTGGGGAAATCTTGTAATTTGTCAAACCATTGGAACAACATGAATTTAATTTGCCTAATTTTGTTTGAAGATGTTGCATCAACTAAAACTTCTTTGCTTACCAGAGATGAAAAATATAAACCAAACTAGTTTAATCAAAAAGGTAAATTTATTAGCCCATGGACTGAGAGTAAGGGTAGACCACAGTCCCCTGAATAAAATAAGAGTGTGGTTAGTAGTACTGATGCTTTCTACAGGTACTCAGGGACCAGATAATTTCAAGTATTGCTTTTTACTTAAATGGAATTCTGGCTATATTCTAAGGATAGTGTTTAATTCTTACCAGATTGGGGGGTGGAGACGGAGGTGGGGGGAAGGCAATGACCAAAAGAGAGACTATAATATCCTTATATGAAACATTTTAAAAATAGATGATAGCTTCGACTAGAGCTGAGACTAGCTACTCTTCAGAGAGATTGGACAGTTCTACAATTTGTAGATTTTGTGATTCCCGAGGAAGAGAGCTTTAGAGCTATGAAAAGCTTTCTCGATAGCTATTTACTGCACCTTGTAAACCTCACAGTTTATTTTTAAACGCTTTCTCTCATGCTATAATTTTTTTTTAAAACTTCCACACACATGGAACAGAAACAAAGAGAAGTACTATGTGGAAAGATAATTTTATTTTCTAATAATAATGATAGTAATATGGCTGAGTTAGCTTCTTAGGATATATGTAAAAATGTCAGCTCTCACTGACATATAACTTATATTATACCTGCATCTGTATATGTTCTCCCAAAGATCTCATGTAAATTAACCACCCTAGGAGTCTTCTACCCTGGTCTCATGTATCTGTAATCTAATAAATAAGAAAAAGTCCTGTGGCAGGGAGTGGGGGGAGGAAGCTAATTAAAAATAGAATACTTACTTTACATGACCCAATTATAAAGCACATTTATCAAAGTCCATCCATTTACCAAGCCCTTAAACCTATTTTCCCAAAGTAACTATGGAAAAATTAAAAAAAATTACTAAGGGAAATGAAAAAGGATGCTAATAAAAGGTGGCCAAGGAGTATTTTATTTGGCCCTGGAGATTGGGTAGCACTACAGCTATTTGGGGCAATGTACACCTTACAAGTTCTCGACTTCAAACCCATCATCCCCATCTGAGACTTCGTTTTAGACATACTTAGATATGTTGAATTAAGTAAACTCAAGTTTTTTTCAGAGCTTACAATTCATTAACTGGGGCATAACCAAACTGAATTTTATTCTCTCTTTCTTCCTCTTCTTTTTTTAAACATGCCAACTATTACACAGGAGTAGCAGATTAAATATATTTCTAAATGTCCTTACTGGAACAAATACAAAGGTATAATTTATAGGCCAAAGAATGAAGAACTATTCTTAATGGATTATGAGTGTTAATCCTTGGAAAGCTGAGTTTCTAATTTGGAAACCCAGTCACACCATCATAGTACATTTTTTTGGAAGATTTTATTTAGGAGACTTCTGGGAATTTATCCTAAGGATATACCTGTAGACATATGTGCCAGGTTATTCATTACAGCATTGTTTGTAATAGTAAATACTGGAAACATCCAAAGTGTTCATCAATAGAGGAATGGTTAAATAAACTATGGCATATATTGCAATGTAATGCTATGCGGCTGTTTAAAAAAAATAAGGAAGCTCTCTTAGTACTGATAAGAAAGATCTCCGAGACACACTGTCAGAGGGAAAAGCAAGATGCAGATCAGGAGATATAATATACCACCTCTGTGTAAGAAGGCAGGAAGAGGAGAAATACAAGAATTGCTTGAATTGTATGAAGAAAATCTAGAAGGGTTCATAGAGAAACCAATAAATAGTTATCTCTACCTGTGAGTACGGGTGGGCATGGAGAACTGGATGGAAGGAGCAGG
The DNA here is from genome assembly GCA_004027375.1 of Macroglossus sobrinus. NCBI lineage: Eukaryota > Metazoa > Chordata > Mammalia > Chiroptera > Pteropodidae > Macroglossus > Macroglossus sobrinus. Next base: position 285,518 of record PVKZ01001439.1, on the reverse strand, counting down.
GTTGGCAGAGACTTTTCACTATATAACTTTTTCTTTTGTCTTGATCTTTGAAAGGCATATATGTACATGTGAATGTATCAGCTGGTCAAATATAAATAATTAAATACCAAAAAGAAAAAGCTTGAGAGAAGTCATTCAGGAATCATGTGGTAATTTTATTAAAATTACAGTTGTAATTAAACAAAACACCTGAATCCATCTCAACTGAAGGCACACTGTTGGTAGAGTGTGAGAAGGGGGCAGGCAGCAGCAGAAGCCCAGACCATACTAACTCCCGTTCCTGTTAGCTGAGTATCTTGCCTCTATTCAGTCTCTTTATCCTCCTGGTTCTTTTTCCATACCCTTCCTTCTACTTCTCTTAAAAAGAATTACAAACCAGAGATCTTACTGGCAACTATTATACTTTATTCATAAAGAGTTAAATTAAAGCTTTACCTAGAATGTGGATTATTGCACATATTCACAAATGCTGCAGAGGTTCTCTAGTTATTTTCCTAAGAGAGTGAGACTCTTGGTTCACTCAGCTGGACTGGGTTTAGCGGCTCCTTCTTGATGCTCATTGTATAATTCTGTCATCGTCCTTAAAACACCCTACAGAAATCACCAGTGTAGGAGGCAGTCTTCCCCCATTAGACTATGAATTTTTTGAGGACAAGGACTATTGTCTTATTCATTGAGCTTTGTATAGAGCTTAATGCAGCGCCTTTACAGGCACTGTGTAAACTCAGTAAACTGAAACTTCATCCACCTAATTGCTTAGACCATAGTCCTAACAGTCATCTTAATGTCTTTTCCTAACTCACTGCATTAAATCTATCAGACCTTCCAGTTCTCTCTGTAAAACACACCCTCAAACCGATTACTCTTTGCCATCTTTAGCACTACCACCCTAATCCAGACTACTAACATCACCAAGTCTAGACCAAAACACTAGTTTGCCTTCTGCTCCCCTCTCCCACTGCACCCAGATTGCATTCTGCATATGCAATTAGGGCATTCTTTTTAACAACAAATTATATCACACGCCCGCTTAAAACCCTTAAGCGATTTTTATTACAATTAGAATACAATTTAAACTCTTTACTCTGACCTTCCAAGCCCTACATGATCTGCTCCTGTCTGTTTCTTTGACTTCACCTCCTACCACTGCCCCTCGCTCCCTCTGCATGACATCGGCCTTTTTTTGTCCCTCACATCTACTTTGCCTGATCCTGTCCCAAGGCCTCTGTCTGTGATCTTCCCCCAGTCTGGAAGGCTCTTTCCCTTCTGTCTGTATAGTTGCCTTCTTCTCATCATTGATGCTCAAAAGCCACTTTCTTAGGAAGGCCACACTGACTATTCTAGTCACATCAACCCCACACTCAATATTGTCCTATGTGTAGCACCTTTAACTATATAAATTAATAACTTTATCTGTTGGTTTGTGCTTATTGTCTCCACTATAATGTAAGTTCTATGAAGTCTCTCATTTGCCTCCATATGACTAGTGCCTAGAAATAACAAAGAAATAACAAACATGAGACTCTGCTGGCAGCTATTATCTTTCATTCATAAAGAGTTAAGTTAAAGCTTTACCTAGAATGTAGATTATTGCACACATTCACAAATAGTGAGGAGGTTCTCTAGTGTAAGCAATTAATGGAATAAATGTTGAATAAATGAAGAAATTTAAAATTAATCATGGATAGCATATTTATTTCTTTAGAGACTTTGTAATGTAACTAATTATAAAGGCAAGAAATAAAGATGTTATGTTTAGCTTTTGAAGAAACATTTTAGAAAATAGGCTAAGAGAGTTAACTGCAAGAATATGATTCTACAAAAAATGTCATAAACCAATCTAGGTAACAGGCAGGCCCAGGCACTACGTTAGGTACAAGGGATATAAAGATGACCAGACATTAGTTTTGCACTCAAGAAGCTCAAATCTATCAAAAGATACAACTTTGTAATTATAGTATCTAATATCTACATAATGCAAATCATGTTCACATTTATAATTACTTCATTTGATCACCACAAGGGTATTATTATAATTATTATTTTTACAATTTTATAAATCAAATGACTAAGACTTAGAGAGGTTATGTGACTTGTCTTGGATGGAATAGCAAGTCATGAATGAGATTTTTAAATTAGGCTCAGATTTCTTTGACTCAGCTTTCCTGTTTTATTCACTACTGTGTCTATTCAGTGATAAATGTATATACAACATACCAAAGAGAAAGACTTTATCTGGAGAGGTCTGGGAAGGTTTTACTGAGGAAAAGTATATAAATGGGGCTCTGAAAGATGGGCAGGAATTTTCAGGTGAAGAAAGAGACACATTTCAAATAGATATGTGAAGGAGAGAAAGATGAAAATGTATAGCATGATCCATGTGGCAGGGAGGAAAGGCATCCAGAAGGAAAGTTGGGACCATACTGTGAAAGATTTTCAGTGCCATTTTGTATGCAAATGCACAGTCATTGAATGCAGAAGATTGAAACAGTGATGAACTGGAGCATGAAGAAATAAGGCAGTTTTTGAGATCGTGCAAGAGCATTTAAGTGTCTGAGGAAGGATAATGAAAATGGAAAAGACTGATTACAAAATGTTTCTGTGAATTAGAATCACTTTTGTGGAGGTGGAAAAGAGGGAGGAGTAAAGATTATTTTTAAACATTTCTAGCTTGCACAACTTGGTAGATGATTCTCTCAAGCGAATTGAAGACTACAGAAAAATAGTTTGAGGCGGGAATTAGAGAAAGGAGATGAGGGTTTTCTGGTAACTAAGATAAAGCATTTGAGGAGCCTGTTTGTAACATCCAGGTAGATATGTCAAGCAGGTAGCTAAAAACATGGACTTAAGAGTCTGAAAGCAGGATTGAAGCTGGAGAGCTAGATTTGGGAGTCATCAAAATACAAGTTGTATTAAAATTCTTACTGCAAAAGGGGCACAAGGAAATTTTGAGGAAGTGATGAAAATGTTCTTTTTCATGATTATGATTGTGGATACAAGGGTACACATGTCTCAAAACAGATCAAACTCTATACAAAATTGGTGCATTTTACTGAATCTTAAATCTCTTTTAAAAACTAAAAATAAGTAAACCACTTCATACAACATAGTTAAGTGCTAAATAGTTTTTTTTCATTTTTAATCAATTGTTTTAGGAAAAAAGAGAATGAGATATTGCTCTAAATACATCAGTGAAAAACAACTGATTGGCAGCATAGAAAACTGCCATGGTTTCATTTGTTCCAGAAGCCAGTGCTAGTTTGTGGGTCATTTGGAAGTTCTCTATCCAAAATTGTATTCTCTCCCTAAACCACCCTCCTCCATCCTTAGCTCACACTTGTAACACCTAAGTTGACTTCCACATTTGGAAGAGCTGAGACAATAAAGGTACTTGAAGAATACAATATGACTCACTGCTGAACAAGAAATCTTTCCTTATTGATTGATTTTAGGCTTATGGCCAATTTGGCCTCCTTGTTTGGCACCATTCCCTCAGCGTCACTTCTGATTCGTCCTTTCAGTGCTCAGCTTAAAATCTACTTTGTACAAAAAAAAATTTTTTTTTAATTTAAATAAAGAGGTGAATTCTGATAACCATATTCATCCACTAGTGTGGACACATCTACCATGAATATTCAAAAATCAAATTTGTATCATTATGTTGAAATCTCAGCTCATTTACTGTCTTTGAGACCTTGAAGAAAATGAGGATGGTAAAACCTACCTTGCAGGGTGATATGGATTAAGCCAGATAGCACAAGTGAACATGCTGAGTATGGCATTGAATAGGCATTTAATAAAAGGCAGATGTCTTGTCAAGCCTGACAACATTTTATGAATTATTTAGTCTGTATCATAAGTTTGTTTTAAAGTAAAAGGACTGTTACCTGGGCTCTATACTCCCACCCTAGCTAACACATCCTCGGGATACTTTGGGGAATGATGTTTAGAAGACTAGCAAGTCAAGAATAAAATTGAAAAGGATTTACGCAATAAATATCTAGAAGAAATTCCCAAGAAAAAAAACCCAAGGGCCTGGAAATCTCTAGGGAGATGGGGAAAAAAGGAACATGATTTAAAGATGGTGGCAAAGGTCTTTCTTCACATTTCCTTTTCTAATTCATTTAAAGTTTTATTTTGCTGAAAAGAGAGGATAGGACTCATTTTGATGAGTAGAACTGCAAGACTATGTGTCAATATATCTGGTATTGATTCATGCAAGCTGGGAGAGGAGTTTGGCTTCTCAGTGTTTTACTACTGCGGTTTTCTGGGCTGGGCAGCTGGGTGCCTAATAATTATAAAAACCATAATAATACTTCATAATTACGTACTGTCCCTTGCCAGAACTTGGGTTTAAGTGCAATGACTATGACAGAACTGGCAACATCTCCCTTCCTGTTGGGGTGCAACACCCAAGGGCCTGGAAATACAAAGTGAAGCGGCAACAGCAAACTTCTCCTGCAGAGCCTATCCTGGCATTTCACCCAGAGGGCTCTGGGTTTGAAGCTCATCACCAGAAACAAAGAGTACTTTTAAATTGTCCATGTGTACTTGGCACTATCAAGTAAATAATGTTTCTGAAGGGGTGCAGCATCATGGAATCCCAGGCCTGGAAAAAACAACACAGGTGATCTCATTCATTATTACTGTTTTCTGCCACAAGAAATCAGTCACTACCACTACACTCTAATAGGTGAGTTCACTGACCTTCCATTCTGGTTTGGGCCAGAGATGCTTTAGTGGTAGCCTGATTCAGGTGTCAGGGGATTCACCAATTCATTTAACTAACAGTCACAAAGGTGAGCACCTTTCTGAACCAAAGCACTGAGGAAACACGAAGATGTATAAGGCGTGATCCTTGCCCTCAAAGTCGCTTATCTTCTAGCTGGGAGATTTGTATTTGGGCAGCTGTAACATAGGGGAAAGTTCTAGCAGATGAAAGAGAATGAAATCAAGACTCCAGGTGAAAGGAGTCTTAATCTCTTTGAGGACAAACAGAAAGGATGAGGTGTTGGGGAGACTGGGGAAAGAATAAGGTGAAGAGCAGGGCAACAACTTTAGGAGATTCTTTCAGGTTTCCATTTTGTTTGTTTTTGGCCTTCATAGCACTTAGCACCCCATGAGTTATCTTGTTTATTTCCTAATTTACTCATGTACTCTTTGTTTTGCCCCACTTAGGAACCTTGTCAGTTTTGTTCATCACTGTATCTAAGCATCTAAAAGAATGCCTGGCATATAGCAAAGTGCTTAGTGAATATTGGCCTAATGAATAAATGGCCCAGATGAGGCAGTGGCTGTAGAAATGAAGAGGAAAGGGCATTTAGTAAATATAATCAATTTGACAAAGTAAGAAGGAGTAGGGAGATGTCACAGTAGCGAAAGAGTAGCCTGGAAGATTACTCCCAGGTTTCTGTTTCCTGGTTTGGCTAAATGAATGGATGGTGTTATCGAAGAAGGTAAGGAACAGAGAAAGCGCAGGTTTTGTAGACTTCTGTAAGTATTCGAGTTCCAATTTGGATATGGAAATGTCCAAAAGTACTTATATATGCAGATCGGGACCTCATTAAATATACATTCAGCCATCAAAATGGTTAGATCATTAAGTATGCAGCAGGAAAACTATGTACTGCTAAGGAGAGGACTAAGGATCAGATCCTGGGACTCTCTTAAAGAACCAACAGAGAACAGATTTAGGTTAACGGAAGAGAAAGACAACCTGAGGGTTTATGGTTTCAGGGAAACTGGGGTAAGGGGTGCACTGGGGAGGTGAAAAAGCTTCAAGAAGGATGTAGTTCAGAGTCTACTGCAACAGATATCAGATAAGAACTAAAGAGACCCTTGAACTTGGTCACAGGTTATCACTGGTAACCTTACGAGGCGCACTTTCAGCGGATTAGTAGGGAGTATAATTTAGCCTGTATTTGAAGCATGAATTGTAATAAGGATGAGATCTTAACAGGGTCTCATAAGCAAATTTTTGTTAAATTTGGAGGTGCGTTGGAACACGATCATGGTATGCCTAACAGAATTGTCTGTTAAGTTTGTGAAGGACGACCGGTTTCTGGAAGGCCATATGGTAAGAGTCCTGGCAGTGTCACGATGCCTCAACTGTGCTTCTACTCTTTCAGCCATTTCTACGGTGGGAGCCTTTCCAAATAAAGTGCAGGAAAAAGTGGTAAAGACCCCTCCATCCGATCTATGAGTCATGTTTGTGACAGCTGGGAGTTGAGATAGCAATACTTGAATTAAATGAAGTGCCTAGTTTCTAGTAGATCTTGGAATGTTTAAACGAGGAGGCTTCATGCTGGAGACAGCTAAGGAGACCCATTCACATTTTCCGACCCGGCACTCACGCCACTCATTCATCATTTTTCCTTTCCTTTTCCCTTATCAGTTGAAACGAGAGACAATGCCTTCTTCCTTCTACCACCTCTGACCTCCCACCACCAAGCCCACTTTGAAGGGCCTTCTCCGATCACGTGACCCTCAGCCCCGTGACTCGCCGCTGCCGACCCCTCCCCTCGAGCGGCAGCCCGCTTTTCTCCGCCCCTCAAGTCCACGTGACCACCTCTCTCCCACCTGACTGGCTCCTCCCTTTCCCCTCGGGCCGAACCCAGGCGCCGTCGCAGCTGCCCAATTCCAAAATGGCAGCCGCGCACTGCGCGCATCCCAGCGGCCGGACCTCCCTGACTCCCGGGCCGTCCCGCTCTTGCTCCCTACCTTCTTCCTTCGGCCTTCACCTACATGCTTTCGGATTGGCCATTAGAAATCCCGCCTCTCCAGAGCCCCGCTTGCTATTGGTCACGGTAGGCTGCCCTTCAGAGAGGCGTGCCCCTATCGCCCCCCGCCCCGGGAGGTATTTTCCATTTGGTGGGGGTTGGGGGGAGGGGGGAGGGGAAAAGGGTGAAGAGGGGGAGGTGGCTGGGAAGGGGGTGGGGGCCTGGCGGGGGCATCCGGCAGAGCTGGGGTCCCCGAGCTCTGTTCGGAGGAAGCGAGAGTGCACTCGCTCGGGCAGTCGGAGAGGACGGTACGCGACCGGCGGGCTGGCGGACTCGCCCTCTCGGTGACTGCGCCGTCCGGGCCCGTCCTGCCTGGCCGCAGGTGCCCCTGGATGAGGCCGCCCCGCGCGCCTGGACCGGTGAGTGGCCCGCTCCCGGCTCGGTTGTCGCCCCCTCCCCGGCTCCCGCGCCGCCGTTAGCAGCCGCCTCTCCGGTCCCTCGTGCCCGCTCCCGGAGCAGTCCGCCTCTGGCCCGCGCCTCCACACCCGGGCGGAGGCAGCATCGGCCCTCTGGCTGGGAAGAGGACGGCAGGAGGTGGACTGCGAGCCCAGTGTAGACCGCACCGCGCGTGGTGGTATTAGAGTTGACAGTGGCAGCTTGCGCTTACTAGATGCATTTCTGTGGAATTTTTTTTCCTGTTAAAGGAACATAGAGTGCCTTAGGGGAAGGAGGGCGCCCCGGTCTGATAGGACGTTGGTGATCTGGGTGGTGCTGGATCGGGGGTTGGAGGGGAGGCCACCCGAGACTGTGGGGCAGTTGCGCGCAGCTCAGGAAAAGGGGCAGCGGCCAACTTACTTGGGGCTCTATGGCTCGATTCAGGGGTCCTCAAGGTCGACGACAAGAGGTCCTCTGGGAGATGAGAGGAAACTGAGGCTTTTGGATCGGGAAAGTGACTGGAGCGCCTCCAGGGTTTAAACCCGAGGTTGAACGGGATGCGCGGGCGGGCGATGGAAGACCCCTCTGCAACTACTTGAGGTTCTAAGATTCTCGGATGGTGGAATTTGAGCATTTAAGTAGCTGAAGCGAAGTGACTTTCTGGACAGAGAGTCGAATTTAAGAAGGATGCTAAGGAACAGTTTACACATTTTGGCTTGGTTCTGAACTTTGAAGGCTGGGGGATTGGAGTTACAAGGTGATTTTGACATTTAATTTTTGGCATTCCAGCCAAAAGATGCCTCGCAGCTGAACCTTGTCAATTATCCTTTAAAATGTATGTATGTGTTTGGTGGTGTTTTTCCAGTTTTGCTGGAAATTCTCATAGCTGCACCTTGAAATTCTTCTATCAGCCTTTCTGTCTGCTGATCTTTTCTTCAGATTTCTCCACCTATAGCGGTGGCTTAGTTCCTCCCAATTTAACGTTTAGGCTGAAGTGTATTGTTATAGTTTGCTACTGAGTTTTATTCTACAAGATTAATAAGTAATTCACATGCTTTTTTTTTTACCTTTGCTTTTAATTGTTCTTTACAAGGTCATGCAAAATTGAACCACATATTCTATAGAAGCTTTAAAGTGTTTTAAATGTTGAACTGGGAAGATGTTGGTAAGCTAGCAGCTCTAAAAAGCAATACTAAAATCAGGTTGAGTTTTCTCACAGTTGGGAATATTAATATCAATGCTTAGTTTAATTTAATAATCTTGTATTCGCATAACACTCTTGAGAATGGGTTAGAAACATAGAAAATGCGTACCAAGGTTAGGCAGTGGCAGTCCACAGAATCCACCTTTCTAACAGCCGAAGAATCTTCGCTTCACTGACAATCAGCAGCTAAAAATTGCACGGCTATATCTTTAATCTTTTAAAATATTTCCTTAATTATATATATGGCATCTTACTAATTCCTCAAAATTTATAAATCAAAAGCTTTTTTAGGGAGCACTTAAACATATTTGAGAAAATTTTATAGATCAAATTTTTGCCCTCTAATGTAATTCTTCAGAGAAAACATTTCTGCAAAAGTGTTAATATTTTCAGTTGGCACTTTCTTAGTTCTTGCATAATTAATGAATAATTACATTTTTTTTCTCCTTATTGTCCTTGAATTTTACTATTCGTCCTTAGAGAGAATGTACTGGCACACAAAACAAGTTGCCTAAAATATTGAAACCTAACACCTTTTAACATTATAATAGCTTCTACATTATTCACCTTGAGACTTATCTGTAGTATATCAGTGGTTATAAAGGCTATCCCCTGTCACTTTTGTTTAGGATGGACTATTTTCTCCATTTGTAGACCTAAGGGACAACAATGCTTAATGCCTGCAAAGTAGTGGTAATACCTAAATAGAATGAGAATGGGAAGCTTGGAAAAAATACCTATGTGTATGAGTCACAGTTCTAGAGTGGAAGAGTAGACCATGGAGATGATTATTTTGTAGATCTGGAAACCAAGATCCAGAGCAGTGGAAGGGACGAAATTGCTAGTGATAGAGCCAGGATTGATGGAAGGTCTCTAGAGGACTCTAGTCCAGGGTTTTTCTATTTTATCACATTCACAGCATTTATTTCTAAAGCATTCTAGTGCCAAATATATATGGGTTTTGGATTATTTATAATATTCCCTTCTAAGGATTTGGAAGTTGGAGTTGACTAATTTTATACATGAAATGATTTAACATTGGATGAGCTTTTACTAAAATGTTGAAAATGATATGCTGCATTGTTGGTGGAAGTGCTGGTATTTCTCTGTCATTAGAAAAAGACATTGTCATATAGATTAAAATATTAGATGAACTTCTTAGTGTAGGCTAGTGTTCTATAATTTTTATGCTAAAATTTAATTGCTTAAAGATTTTCGGAATTCAAAAGAGTCATATTTGCAAGATGAATTATACTTTAAAATATTATTTTCAATAAGTGTGGTGGTGGTTTTGTTATATTAACATGCATTCCAATACCTTTAAAAAGAGCGGTAGTATAGTTACATAATAATTGTGAAAACATAATTTCTATCATAGTTGTAATAGAGAAAGTCTGGGTTTGTATCTCAGCCAGATAATAACATTATGATCTCTGGCAAGTGATTTAACCATTGTGTACTTAGTTTTCTTCATTTGTAAAGTGAGGGTAATACCTCATAGGGTATTAGCACATAGTAAGCATACAACAAATATTAGATATTATTTTTTATGGTTCATTAGATATAGATACAGGCACTTTTATGCCCATTTGTTTCCTTGCTGTTAACGAAGTCGCTATGAGTCTACAAAAGTAATTCTTAAGTAAATACATGATATAATAATAGTCTGCCTGAAGGGGCAGTAGTGCAAATGATGCTCTCATTTTTCTTCTTTCTCTATTCACCTTGGTCCATTAATTAGGTGAGCATATCAAGTTAGACTGGATGTGTCTGTTTTTCTGAATGACGTTGGGAGACCCTTGTAGTTTCATTATTCATAGCTAAAATATTAATAATTGATTTACAAGTATTCTACTGAAAATACAGTGAGCTCTAGAGACCTACTGAGTAAGCTTAGATGAGGAAACCAGGAGTTTTAAGGTCTGTTATTAATTGTAAACCCTTTCTGCCAGTGGAACCATGAGAAGATCATTGAACCTTGTTTCTATTAAGTGAATATGTTGATGACTTCATTAAACTGTTAGGTTTTAGTGATAAAATTTGTGCAACAACAATTTTGTAACATTTTGTTCTTTTTAATTTGCTATAACCCAGATATAAGTAGTATCGTGAACATGTGGTTTAGCAAATGTTTTTACGGTGGCAATGGTAGATTTCTTCTGGATAGTCTTTGGTTTTGCTTCATGAGGTTCTATTGCTTTTATAGCAGCTCTTCTTCTATTTATAGTCCTCATAATTTTGATTCTCAGGCATCTTTGTGGTATTTCCTTCTCATAGCACCCTTACCTCCTGTAACAACATGTAACTTCTTACCACTTGTCATGCATGAGCTTATTTTTTATGCCTCTTTTTAAAGATTAATTTCAATTATTTTATGATTTTTAAAATTTTTTTCCTCTTGAATTCTCACTCCCCCACTCCCGCTTCCTCCCCTGACCTGTGGATGTTGCTGTTTCCACTTAAGAACTGGATCTCTGAAGGCAGGGCATCTCCTCCCACAAACTCCAGCATTTACCCCTGGGGGGCCTGGCATACTGGGGTATAGCCCGTGGCTCCACCTGGGGTGTGAACCGCATACTGAGGTATGATCCGTGGCTCCATCTGGGGTGTGAACTGAAGACCTTCTGCATGTAAAGCAAATGTGCTAACCACTACACTATGGAGGCACCCTTATTTTTAATTATTTTTAAATGTATATCACATAATATTTTTTAATTGCTCTTATTTTTAGAAATTCATTAAAATGAATTTATTTTACTGATTAGAGATTAAAATCAGAAACAAGTTATAGCTCAAAAGCATCCTCATTAATGGCAGTAGTAGATTCTTGCTCTATTGTTTTAGGTCTCAGGCAGATATTCTATTGATGGTACTTCAGATGATAAATACATGGGTCATTCCTTTAGTCTGAAGTAATGCTAGCTGGGCTAAGCAAGTTACATGGAGCCATCAAAAATGTTCAGGGTCATATTATTTTTTTTAACTAATAAAGAATTTTAATGTTTGAGAGTGACTGATGCCTAATCTTCTTTTGATTAACTATTGTAATAAAGATTATGGAATTATTACAATTTATTGTACATTTTTGGACTCTACATACTTTTAGGAATTTTATAGAACTTAGACATACAGATCTCTTCTTTAGGCCTATTACATAATCTAATTATGTGATATTTAGTTAAATATAGTTTCAAAAGACATCAGAAATACCGTGTTATACAATTCAACCATTGCTCAATTTTTCTTCAAGTTGGAATTTTCTTTATTCAGAAATAATTATGATACTGTGAATTGCCTGGTACTCATATTTAAAATTCATAGAGATATGGAGTGAGAGGATATAGACCATGCAAACTACTTAGCTTCAGTGTAGATGTCAGAGAATAATAGAGGGAAGATACGAATCATTTGCTTTACCTAGCTTAATAAATCCTTCATCTGAGTTAGCTAACTATCTTACTTTTAAGGGGAGGAAAGGGCTTTTGAATCTGGTTAGAGCGGAAGTAATCTTGAAGGGTAATTGGTTCATTTAATGTTAGGTAAATTTATATATGAGTTGCCTGGCTTTATTCTATATGTAGGAGAAAAATTCTAAGGAATGACTTAAGAGAGACCATAATAACACTATTGCCAAATACAATGTAGTAGAAATATATTTCCACAGGTTCTCTAATAGCTAATTAGCATTTTACTTATATGCCATTTAACACCAAAATTAAATATACCTTTATTTGATGAGATATACAGTAATCTTTTATCAAAGCTAATAAGGAAGCAGTGATGATAATTTTTAAAAAATTATTTTTGAAACAGGCTTATCTGCTCTGCAATTGTCTTCAAATTATGGCTTCCTTGTTTTATTTGAAGACTACTAAAACAGGAGTAATTTCCAGTCTTTTTATTCTGAGCAAGATTCTTCAGTTAGAGGTGGTCATCAAGTATATAATATGCTGTATTTTAAGTAATTAAAAAGGATAGACGTTTGCTTAAGTGATATGTGTATTTAAAATGGAACATGAAAGATAGAATGATGGAATGGAGCTGAACTTTAAGCCTACATATATGGTGGGTAGCCAGAGGAAGGGAGAGCTAAGGATAGAGAAAAATGTTGAGAAAAACCAGGATTCTGTGGAAATTTTTTCCCTGCATAGATCCTGAATTCTATAGATAAGCATGTTTTTGTATTAGTAAAACCACTAAAATATATTCTAAAACTAAATGATAAACTTACTAAACATTAAATATAATGAGTTGGGAGAAGTTCAAGTATCCTAAGGGTTAAAATATGCATGTAGCCAAAAGGGAGCTGATTTAACTAATTATTTAGTTTTTTACTTTCGTTATTAACATGGAACAACAGTCTAACCTCATTATATTTTAGGTGATTGGTACTGGGACCAGTTTTTATTTAACATTTTTTATAAATGATTTAAAAAACAGACTGGCAGTAAAAGTTGCCAGGTTTGCAGCTGACTCTGTGCGCTGTTCCAGGTAGTTAAAAGCCAAGCCAGCAAGGAGAAGCTACAGGAACATTTTTTGATGAATTTTCATGTGGCAGAGAACAAGATAATGCATTTAGGAGATATTCCAAATTATATGTTTAGGACCTGAGTTATGACTCAGGAAGGGGATCCAGAAGTCATGGAGATAACTTCCTTGAAGGTATTTGTTGCTGCTGGGCTGCAAAGTCCAAGAACCAGGTTGGGCATGGTTATGAAAACAAAAATGATAATGAAAATAAAAATAATTATAAAAGGGGTTACCATTTTTGACTATTATGGTCCAAGCTAAGTGATTTGCGGTAATTCTTTTATTTAATTCTCTGAATTTGGAAAGGTAGGTGGCATTATCCAATTTTATCAAAGAGGAAATTTGACTCAGGGAGGTTAAACAACTTTACCAAGTCAGACAAATATGTGGTAGAATTGGGACTAAGGCCCTAGTCTTTTGACTGTTTATCCTAAATGTTTCCCAGGATATTAGGGGGCACCTTTTAAGACTTGTAATGGTTTAATTTAAGGTTTATGAAGTGTTATTTTACTCCCTTGATAAGACTACTTTGGATGTCATTACCACGAGAGATAGTATCTAGATATTTTCAAAGGATTTGGAGACATTCCTTAAATTCCAGATTAAAAAAACAATCCTGATTTTTAAGGAACTAAGGATATTTTGGTGTACAGTTTTACTCTTGAGATTGCTAAATCAACACTGGCTGCCCATTAAATGTTTCTCCTGTTGACTTTATAAAATGCTGGATCATTAATGGTCATTAATAAAGGCAACAGTTAAAAAATACATAGTGTTTGGTAGAAAAGACACCAGAATAGGAGTCCAGAGATCTGGATTCTTTTAGTGGTGTTAAATAGTGGTATGAAAACATTCTGATAGCAATGAAACAGGCATACTGTTCTTGCTCTGAGGAAGGGAAGCCATGAACTGTGCCTTAAGAGATGAGCAGGTTCATGAAGAGGGTTTACAGAGTTCTAGGCAGAGGGAATATAACAGAATATTAGATGAACCACTGAACTTTTTGAACTACAATTTCCTCACATTTGAGTTAAAGTATTAGAAAAGTATCTTATATTTTACTTATAAGAGCAGTAGCTGCTGTTTATAATGTTACACATACACACATTTTATATTTCTTGATGTTGGAATCCCAAAAAATGCAGTTCTTAGAACCAAGTAAGCCTGTATTAAAGTGCTTGGTAAATTTTTATTTACTTATTTTTATTTGTTTATTTTTTTAGGTGAGGCAACCCTTGGTTGACCTTACAGATTGCAAGGACCTTGTCAGTTTACAATCCCTTATTTTTTATTTTTTCACCTACAGCACCTTGTCTTCTTAGGAGATCTCCCATCCAAGTACTAATCAGGCCTGACCCTGCTTAGCTTCCGAGATCAGATGGGATCGGGCCTGTTGAGGGTGCCATGGCTGTAGACAGTGCTCTATAAATTTTTAAGAGCTCTAGCAATAAGAGTGATAGAGAATTACTGATGTTCTTATGAAGGGTGGACAAAGAGGTTACTGTGAAAGCAGGTAGCAGGAGGAGAAAAATGTAAGAGGAGAAACAGCAGAAGTGGGGAAGGAATGTGTTAAAGATGAAAGGAAATGGATGTGAAGAAAATTGAATTATAGTTCTCTTTGTGCTTGTCAATCGAAAGGAGAGTAATAAGTCCATAACTGAAAACTTAATATTAATTTACCGTAAGGAAGAAACTCAGCAGGTAGTTGAAACATTTTACTCACTTTTCCATTTGGTTGGGACTGACCATGTTAATAAATAAGCTAGGTGAGAGTGGCTGTATTGTCTGATTGCTTCTTCACTCATTACCGCTGTACAGGTTTAGCTAACAGCTTTAAATAGTGTAATAGTGCTCATAAAAAGAAAATAAGCTTGACTGAGTTACTAATTATTGTAGATTATTGAAAATGAAAAGGTATAGTGTGTTTAAGGAGAAAAGCGAAGTTTGGTCTGTTGAGTACAAATGAAAATTAGGAAATCAGAGTAGGTAAAATGGGAACAAATTGTGAATAATTTTGTATGCTATACTAAAAGTTTAGATTTTTGTTTATAGTTTGGTGTTTTAGAAAACTGATTATAGCAATAATAAAGAGAATAGTCTGGAGGAACAGATTGGAGACATTTGTTCACCAAGTAAGTAATACATATGGCAGAGTGAATGAAGGAGGCAGTGAGTAAATGAGGCAGTCTCTCTGGCCTCTGGTAGGTCGATCATAGTCAAGGATGCTGTTTAAGTCTCTGCTGTAGTTTAGGAAAGAGATTATGATGGTCCAAATTAAGAAGTTGTAGTGGGGATAGAAACAAGAACAGATTGCAGAGCTATTTAGCAGTTTTAAGTCTTCCAGACTTGGTTACTGTTTGGAGGTGATAAAGAATGAGTCTAAGGTTCCTGACTTGGCAGTAGAATAATATATATAAGAGAGGGGGGAATTCTGAGTTTGCTTTCAGGTAAGTAGTTGTGCTTTTTAGATACGTGTAATACCATGACCTATATATTAGTTATAATATGGGTTTAGCTTAGGAGCATGGTCAGGTTTATAGGTATTGTTTGGGAAGCATAAAGTTTATAGTTGAAAGTTATGAAATTAGACGAGTAATGACCATAATTCCTAAGTAATAATGCATGCAGAACAAAAAGTAGCTGCCAGTACTGGCACTTAGTTTGGGTGTGTAGACTTTTAAAATTTTTTTAGTAATCATAGGTTATTATTTTTTAAATTTTTTTTTATGGTGATATTGGTGAACAAAATCCAGTAAGTTTCAGTTGTACAGTTTACCAGTAAGGCATGCAAATATATGTATTTACATTGTGTGTTCATCTCCCATAGTTAAATTTCTGTCACCACATATTTAACCCTTTTTACCCCATCTACCTCCCCCTCCCCCCTTTCCCCTACCCTCTGGTAACCACTACTTTATTGTCCATGTCCATGAGTCTCTGTCTGTTTGTCCTGTTCATTTGTTACTTTTAGGTTTATATCCCACATATAAGTGATACGTGATTTTCTAATTTTTCTGTCTGACTTATTTCGCTTCGCATAATTATCTCGAGATCCATCCATGTTGTTGAAAATGGCAGTATTTTAGACATTTTTTAATATTTACCTTTTGCCCACCTCCAGTCAAACCACGACTGCTTAGCCTTACAAGGAATACATAGAAATATTTGCTGCCAGAAAGTCAGAACTACTTTAGTGTCCTTGAGACAGTGTACTTCATATTGTCTGGCCATCTTATACAATATAGGGAATTCGTAGACAAACACACTTCCTTATTCTTCACATAAAGTATCTTTTTAAAAACCTTTTTGGTTCCTTTGGCTGTGGAATCGATACTGAATAGATACTGAAGCCTAAAGGCTTTTTTCACCTTTAAAATCTAGTCCAGAGCAACTCTAATTAACCATTTCTTTGCCTCTCTTACTCTCCTACCCTTCCAACCCTGTAGAATTTAAGGCTCTGGAAAATAGAATGCACTCCAAAAGAGAGAAGTAAAAACAACACAAGAGAAAGACTCTTGAAGAGAACTATAATCTTTTTCAATTCTCCTCCAAAGGTTCTCTCTAAACTAAGGGATGGATTTGGTGAGTCATTGAGAAGAGATGTCCAAATTCAATAAAATAAAAACATCTATTAGGAGCAAGATTTTCAAGTGCTTAGAGAATTTGGAAAGAATCTGAGGTGGTTTAGCACTTGTGGAAAAGATGAGTTTTGGGTTCAGTTTTAAAGGAGGTAGAAAGACAAGTCTGTGCAGTGAAAGGTAAGAATAACACTATTAAAGGAGTGGGAAAAATAGTACCAAGGAAGTAGAACATTAAGGAAGAAAAAGCAAAGGAACTGGTGAACAGGATTCCTTATCTAAAATGCACAGTTTGAGTTGGGATTAATGAGAAATTAGGGTAGTTAGATGATTGAAGATTAAGATTTGGACTTGGAACTTTTTGAAACGCATGCATAGAAAATTGAACATGAACAGAGGAGTATTGTAACAAGACTTAAATGGCAATTAAGCACTTAGGAAGATGACAACTGTTATCATTTTTGATGTATATAACACTGATTAATTTGTAAACTACCTAAATCCCTCACATTTTCTTATTATGTACTTCTATAATTGTGGAGTAAAATTATATTCCTGGGCTTAAGAATTATATGAAACTCTTGTTTAAAATGTAGATTCATCCATGTTACATATAATAGTAGTTAGTTCCTTTTAGTTAGTATTTAATTATATAGATATACTGTAATTTATTTACTATTATTGTGGAAAGGGTTTCTAGTTTTCATGTTATGACTAAAGCTACTCTGAACATTTTTTTAAGGTGAGGCAACCCCTTAGTTTTAAGAGGACCTTGTCATCTTACAATCCCTTATTTTTAAAATTTTATACTTCTATAGCCCCTGGTCTTCCTAGGTGGTCTCCCATCCAAGTACTAGGCCACACCCAACCCTGCTTAGCTTCCAAGATCAAACGGGGTCTGGCTTGTTCAGGGCAGCTTGGCTATACACTGCTATGAGCATTCTTGTGCAAGGCTTTTTGTGACACACACATTGTTGTGGGTGACAACCTAGAAATGGAATTGCTGGGTAATAAGATAGGTTTAACGTAAGAAACTAACAACAAATTCCATGATGTGTTTACCATTTTTACACTTCTACCAGCAGTGTTCTTTCTTCCTTTCCTTTATGGAAAAGTTTGTATATAATTGATGTTCTTCCTTAAATGTTTGATAGAATTCACCACTGGGCCTGGTGTTTTTGTTTTTGTGAAAAGGTTCTGAATTAAGGTTTCAGTTTTTAAAAGAATAGATATAGGACTGTTCAGATCTTCTGTTTCTTTTTTATGCCTGTTTTGGTAATTTGTGTCTTTCTGGGAATCTGCCCATTTCATCTAACTTGTCAAATTTATCAGCTCGAAAGTAAATTTTACATTTTTTAAAACAGTATTTCCTTTTAATGTTGGTAGGATTTGTATTGACGTTCCCTCTTTCATTCTTGATATTGGATGCATTTTCTTCTTTTCCTAGTTTGAATAGTCTAGCTAGGGGTTATCAATTTTATCAGTCCTGTCCAATAATCAGCTTTTGATTTTGTTGATTTTTCTCTGTAGTTTATCTGTTTTCTGTTTCATGATTTGAGCTCTTTTAAAATTTCATCCTCCTTATTTTAGGTTTAATTTGCTTCACTTTTTCTAGCTTTTAAGGTGAAAGTTTAGATCGTTTTTTTTATAATATATTTTTTCAGTTATAGTATAGTGATCAAACATTTATATAATTTACAAAGTGGTCATCCTGATAAATCTAGTACCCTAGATCATTGATTTTAAAATTTATTTTTGTTAAATATTAACAAAGCTATATATTTTCATTATTATTCCATTCCAAATATTTTCTAATTTTTTTGTAAGTTTTTCTTTGACCCAGGGGTTGTTTTGAAGAGTGGTGTCAAATAATTTCCAAGTATTTGAGATTTTCAAGGTATCCTTTTGTTACTTTGTTTTCATTTAATGCCATAGTGGTAAAAGAACATATTCTTAATAATTTCAATTTATTTAAGCTTGCTGATTGTTTTAGGTATAACATATGTATATCTTGGTGAATGTTCAATGTGTACTTAAAAAGAATGTATATTCTGTTGCTGGATCGTGTTGTATAAATATGAATTAGATTAGGTTGGTCTTCATTATATCTTATATTTTTACTAATTTTCTGTTGACTTGTTTTATCAATTACTGAGAGAGGAGAGTTGACTTTTTCACCTATTTTGGATTTCTTAGCTTCTCATTTCAGTTCTTTTGGATTTTATTTTATGTTACAGCACTATTACAGCACATATAAGACTGTTAAATTTTTACCCCTCTCTCATCATGAATTGTCCCTTTTTATCCGTTTACTTTCTTTGTTCTGAAATCTGTTTCAGATACTAAAATTTGTTTTGATTAACATTTGGATGGTATATCTTTTTAAGTCCTTTTTACTTTTAACCTGTTTATATCATTATATTTAAAGTGGGTGGCTTTCTTGCAGAGAGCATATATCTGGGTCTTGCTTTTTTATACAGTCTGACAATATCTCTTATATTTGGTGTGTTTAGACTGTGAGTTAGCAAACTGTCCTGGTAAAACAAACTTGACCTGCCACCTGTTTATGTAAATAAAGTTTTATTCATGCCCTTTCATTTACATATTGTCTGTGGCTGCTTTTGTGCTACAGTGGCAAGGCTGAGTAGTTGGGACAGTGAACATCTGGTCCTCTAAGCCTGAAATATTTTCTTGCTCTTTACAGAAAAAGTTTGCCAACGACTGGTTTAGACCATTTACATTTAATGTAGTTATTGATATAGCTATATTAAAATGTACCATCTTACTATTCTTTTTTCCTCTGTTTTCTGTCTGCTTTGGGGTGGTTATTTTTTTTCTTCTATTGATTTATAAAATCTCTCAAAAATTTTTTAGTGGTGGCTCTTATAATTTATTAATTAATAACA
Source organism: Macroglossus sobrinus (assembly GCA_004027375.1). Classification (NCBI taxonomy): domain Eukaryota; kingdom Metazoa; phylum Chordata; class Mammalia; order Chiroptera; family Pteropodidae; genus Macroglossus; species Macroglossus sobrinus. Next base: position 266,146 of record PVKZ01001439.1, on the reverse strand, counting down.
GTCTGCCCTCAAATAATATACCACCACATGTGTAATGCAAGAATCTTGCATAACAGTATACTTCTAATTCCTCCCTTTCATCTTTTGTGCTTTGTTATACATTTTGATTTTATTTTTCTTTAACTCCATTGCTGTTACTTTTGCTTTTCTCAAGCAGTTACCTTTTAGAGCAATTAAAAATGAGAAAAATATTTTTAATATTTACCTTCATTTAACCATTTCTTCAGATCTTCATTTCTTTCTGTACATCAGGTTTGTATCTGGTATCATATATCTTTTGCTTGAAGAACTTCCTTTTGTAGTTCTTGTTGTGCTACATTCTCTCTCTCTTTCTTAGCCTTCTATTTTAAAAGTTAGTGATAGTGGATATAGAATTCTAGGTTTTCAGGGTTCTTCCCCCTGCCCTCCAGCACCTTAAAGATGTCATTCCATTATTTTATTTGCATAGTTTCTGACAAGAACTTTGTTGTGATCCCTTATATTTGTTTCGCTGTGTGTAATATGCTTTTTCCTTTGGGCTGCTTTTAAGAATTTTTTTTAATCACTGTTTTCCAGCAACTTTATTGAGATGCCACTTTGTGTGGTTTTGTTTCTGTTTATCCTTGAGGTTTATTGAGCTCCTTGGATCTATGTATTGTTTTCATCACATTTATAAAGTTCTTAGCTAATTCAAATTTTTAAATCCCAAGTATTTCCTGCTCAGAATTAAAAAATATACATAGAAGAATAATTTTGTTTTTTAAATGGATTTGTGCAATTCATACTTTTTTTTAAGTTAATTTAATTAACAGAGGTAAATTTTGTAAATGAAATAACATTGGAAAAATTAGTCTGCCATAGATAAATATTTATTTACTACAAGAGATATTACTTCCTAAAAGGTTTTTCTCTAAACTTATGAAATAAGATTATGGAAAAAGCTTAAGAAGTTACAATCATTATGTCGTAGACTGCATACTTCAGTAGATCTCTCAGGTGAAAAAGAATCAAGCTGTTGGCAAATATTTTCTGTTGGTAAGAACATAAGTTGGTACAACTTTCTAAATGGCTGTCAGTCAGCTCAGGATGCTATGACAAAATGCTTAAATTTATGTTATTATAAACAATAGGTGTCTTATAGACAACAGAGTTTATTTCTTACTGAAGGCTAGAAATTTCAGATCAGGGTGCTAGCATGGTCTGGTTCTGGTGAGAGCCCTCTTCAGGATTGCAGACTACAAACTTCTTGTATCCTCATGTAATAGAAAGAGAGATAGCTAGCTCTCTTACCTCTTCTTATAAGTGCACTAATCCTGTTTATGAGGATTCCACCCTCGTGATCTAATTAATTACCTTGCCTCACTTCCAACTACCATTACATTGGAGATTAGATTTCAACATGAATTTTGAGGGGACATATTCAGTCTGTTAAAATAACAATTTGGCAATATTCTGAATCCTTAAGAATGTTTATACCCCTCGTCCAAAATTCCATTTTTAGGAATTTATTAGAAGGAAATAAGAGATGTGGCCAAATGTATGTGTGCATGTGTATAACTTATTTATTACAATGCTATTTATAATGTTAAAAAATTGGAAGCCTCTTAAATGATTACATTATGCTACAGCCATTATAACAAAATACTATAAAACCATTATAAATCATGTTCTTTAAATTTTTTGTTTAGTATACTGATTATAATAAAAGTAATTGACAGGTAATAAAAATCATGAGCTTTAAAGGTATAAGAAAATGTTCACAATATCATAAAAAAAGTAGGATGATATTTTGAGTTTCTTAAAAAGGAAACATTTACTTAAAAAGATATAAAATAAAATATGCCAGCCAAGTAGTTAGATTTTTCAGTCATCTATACTATTTAATATTTTTTTTATATTTTCTACAATAAGGATGTTCTATGCACATTGTCATCCAAAAACAACTTACTTTAACTTTTAAAATTCTGATAAAATTAATGATTGGAAGAATTTAAGTAATTTTAGATTTTTCACCTTGATTATGCTTTTTTTAATAGATATTTTAGCTTGCGTTTTATCAGTATTTGGTGAAAGAGATATTTATTCTTAAACTATATGTATAATATATATATTCTAAACTTTTTCCAAACTAAGGCAGTCTCCCATGTTTCACAGTTTGAAATTGTAGGTTTCTATCAAGTACTTGTACCTTTGAAAGGATTTAATACTGCTTTCTTTCCTTTATTTTTAAAGCTGTTTTTTTTTTTAAAGAAGTTTTGATTTTGCTTTCTCAGCCACTGTTACTGCCCACCTCCTTGCAAATGTAGATGTCCTTATGTTAAATAATGGAAATCTTTAGTTTTCTCAATAAAATATTATATTTGCTGTCTCTTTCTCTGGCATGTTAAGCATATGGACCTGGTGCTCTTCAGGAACTCATTTTGGTGACTCAGCTTCACATTTATTGCTATATATAGAACATATTAGAAATCCAGTAGAGAAAGTTAATATTCAAAAGAAGAGACAAAGGAATGTTGTGGTTAATGAACAAAGAAATAGACATGTTCTCTAGGGAGGTGCCATTCATGCCAGACCTCAGAGAATGGCCTTAACTTGAATAGTCTGGTGTCTGTTCCTCTGTCAAGGGAACTGATTTTATGCTAAGTAAATTTACTGAAGACTTATCTGGAAAACAAAGCTAATTTCTTAATTTACATTAAGAAATAATATCAAGTCATGATAGTTTGATAGCCCACATCTTCATTGTGGGGCTATATTTGCCAAAGAGATGTGAATTACTGGGTCTGCTGATCAGAATGTTTTCCTGAAGGCTTGAGACATAGGTACATTCTTTTATGATTATCTTATTTTTAGACTTTGTGAAGTGCTCTGTAGCTGTGGGCAAATTTCTCAACTTCCTGAGCCTCAATTTTCTCATCATTACAATTGTGATAATAACTAACTACCTCATAGAATTGTTGTGAGAACTAAGTAAGGTAATCCATACAAAGTGACTAGCACAATGGGTAGCACACAGTTCATTCATTAACTGTTATCAGTAACTGTAAGTCTTCAGGACTTGAGGTCTGGAGGGTAAGGCACTGTTGACCTTTTTTTGCTGCATGCAGACTTTGCTGGGAACTCTACTGCACCAAGTGCAGAGGTGCTAACACTACTTGATTTACAAAAATATTGTTCTAAATCATAAATAACTCAATCTAGTGAAGAACTATGACAAATCTTTGCATTGTTTGTGTTTTAATATTTTGAGACTGAGGTAAGAATCATTTTTTTAGATAATTCAGTAGTGTTTGCTTTTCCAATTTGGCATTTCTCATTTGCTATTTCTTGTAGAACAAACAAGTCCAGATAATAAATTTAATAAGCTGCTTTTACTCATAGCTGACAACTTAGTAAGGTTTGTGTTCTATGGTTAATATTTCTAATTTTTATATTCGTATATTGTGATGTTATAAATGACTTGATTCGATTCTCATTTTTAGATGACCTTACTGAGATGCAGAACCAGAATGAAAGTAAGCCAGATAGCTGATGAATCATAGGGGGTCCCTGGGACTGTGAGGCGGCAGTGTAGTTGGGCTCAGGACAGTGAGGCCCTTGATGTAAGAGGTTGTGCTCTGGAAGAGGCAAGGAGAATGTCCAGCTCCTTCTTTTGGATGTCACTATACTTTCTTATGGTATGAGAAGGCAGTATTGAATTTAATCAGTGAGCTTGTCATGGTCCTCAGTTGAATAAATCCTGAGTGAGTCCCTTCTAGGAGCCCCTCCTGCCCCTCCTTCCCTGCTTAGCCAAATCCAAATCAGAGTGAATGAACAAATGTCCTTTTTATGTCAGGTACTATGCCTAACTAACTATGCACTGTAGAGCAGTTGGGACTTAACCCAAGAGTTTTTAGTGGCAGAGCTGAGATAGGTCTTTACACTACAACATACTCTTCTTTTCACTGTATCCCAGTGCCTCTCTACATCAGATGAATTTATTTTCTCTTCTGAGTTACCATTTAACTTTCATGGGAAACTTGTCAAGGATTGTTTTGATGTCTGTTTAGATGTTATTCTTCAATGGTTCTACATAGCACTTTCTTATTTATAGTTCGGATGTCTATCTCATGGATCTGTGTTGTCTCCTCAACCAAGTATGAGAATGTATACCATTTTGATCTCTTAGGTGATCCTTAGGGCTTGGAATACTTAAGCACTCAGTAATTGTTTAGCTAGCTTGTTTCTGCATACTCCCATTTCACTGATGTACACATAACTAAAACATTACTTTTGAGCTATAATTTGTAAAGAATGAGAAAGTTCTAAAATAGTTTATACTATGTCTTTTTAAAAGCTTTAAAAAGTTAACATACAGTGAAATTGACTTTTGGGGGGAAGGGTGTACAACTCTATACATTTTAACTCATGTGCAGATCCAAGTAACTAGCACCACAATTGGAATTGAAAACTGTTTCATAATCCCCAAAACTCCCTTGTGCTATCCCTTTGTATAATAACTAATAAACCCCACTATCCCATCTTAACCCCTGACAACCACTGATGTCATATAAATGGAATCATACAGCGTGTAACCTTTTCAGACTGGTTTCTTTCACTCAGCATAATGCTTTTAAAATTCATTAAAGCTGTTTCATGTATCATTAATTCATTCATTTTACTGCTTAGTAGTATTCCATTGATAAATAGCACTACAATTTATCTAATCACCTGTTGAAAGACATTTGGTTTATTTCGTGATTTGGACAATTATGAATAGAACTGTTATAAACATTTATGTCCAAGTTTTTCTGTGAACACAAGTTTTCATTTCTCCAGGATAAATATCAAGGAATAGAACTGCTGGGTTATATGGTAAGTGTATATTTAACTGTACAAGAAACTGCCAAACTTTTTCAGAATGGCTGTCCCATTTTGCATCCCTATTAGCAATGCATGAGAGTTAGTTGTTCTGCATCTCCACCAGCATATAATTTTTAATAAGAAATTTAGCTGCTCAATATCATTATGCTCTTAATTTAGATTTCCATAATGACTTAAAATACGGAACATTTTTTCATGTAGTCAGTTGCCTTCCATCTCTTCTCTTTGGTGAACTCTTCATTCAAGTCTTTCATCTGTTTTTTAATTGGGGTCTGTATTTTGAGTTTTGAGAGCATTTTATGTACTCTGGATGTAATAAAGATATGTATAGAGTACTGTGAGAATAGTGTGTTGGAGCCAGGCCAGAGCAGAGAGTCTATTTGAAATCATCTGTGGTGGTACAAACACCACAGAAGTCAGCAAAAGCTACATACTCGGTTCTGCTATAACAGGACATGTGCATTTTTAAAAATCAGCAAGTTTAGGGAAAAATGGGATTGGGTACAATACTCAAAAATTTATTCAATAACACATTTTTTTAAAAAGGTAGAAACCTAATAAAAATACTTGCACATTTTACATGTTAAAATGGTTAAGAAGAATAGAAATATAATAAATACGGTATTTTGTCTTTAAAAAGATTCAGTTTGCCTGTGGAAGTGGGCCTGGGAGAGATTGTCACTTGTGAGCTATTGTGAAGTAGTAGAAGGAGGGTGCCTGAAATCTGAGGGAAAAGTTAAATACCAGATATGGATGGGTGTGACTTCTGATGGGTGAACTGAGGTAGCTGGAAAATGTTTGAGGTATGTGTGTACTGTGTATTCATAGTCAGGCTCAGTGCAGCTGGGTAGTTTTCTGCATTCATCTAAAGTTTAATGGTATGTAAGCAAATGGGATTCATGTTGTGCTCATGTTGTTCTCTAATGTAAGAAGCACATTGAAACAAATTTGAGTTTTCAAAACAAATGTTAAAACAGAACTAACTGTATCAGGGCGTTTTTTTCCCCCTTCTGAGAGCTAGTTTACCAATGCACCACTGAAGAAGGAGCACTTCTTCAGGAGGCCTGGAGGAGTCTTAGAGAACTTGAAAAGAAGATGGCAATTGAACTGAGACTTGACGAATGAGTATAGTACTTGGCCAGGTATACTATAAGTAGGGGGAGGGCATTCTAGGTAATAGGAACAGCAATATTGCAAAAAAGCATACAGATGTAAGCCAAATGTGTTCAGGAAACTCTTAAGTAGTTCAATGTTAGAAGGTTAGAACTTAGAAGGAATGAAGGAAGGAAAAGGAAACAATAAAATTTAATAGTTAGGCAGGGTCCGGATTCTTATTGGCCCTATATGCTACTTGAAAGAATTTACATTTTAATCCCTCATGGGGTAAAGAACACCAAAAATTTTTTAAAAGAGAATTATATTTTCTAACACTGATTTATGTTGCACTCCCTGGTGACACTATGGAGGGTAGATTAAAGGAAACCCAAATGGAGTCTGGGAATCTAGTGAGGTAATGTAATTAATATCTGCAGGAACTGGTGTGGATCTTTAATAGGCTTGACCCCTTTGAGAATATTATAAAGCTATAGATGCTATGTCCTAGCAACTGTGTCCTTTCTGTATTCTTAGAAGTCACTTTTACTACAATCCTTTTTTTTTTTTTTTTAAGTCTAGGGCCATGAGAATTGGTCTCCCTTATGGTGATAAGCTGAGTGAATTTATAACCAGCTTTCACAGTAGTTAGTTTTACTGTTAGCTTCATTCTTACAATGTTTAAAAATGGTGTGATGAATCATCATTGGAGAAGTTTTATTATTTTAAAGTGCATTCATTGAGAAATAATTATGTGGGTCAAAGGTCTCTTTACCCACTGGATTCCTATTTTTGTCCAAACTATTTTGTAATACAGAATAACCACTGTAAGGGATGAGTAAATATCAAGTGAAATTCAGGGATTTAAAAAATATAACTACATTCTTTCAAACAAAAGTTAGACACAAATTATTTGAATAACAAGTCTAAATTAAGAAAGCCATCTAGCCCACCCTTTAAAAAATTAAAATCTTTTCTTTTAGTGTTCTTAGCAAGTGTTCTGATGCCTATTACCAGAGTAGGGTACTGGTAAAACTCATGATCTAGTTGAAGATACCAAAGACACTTTCTAAAACAAATTGAAACAGGAATATGAGGATAAAACATTTTAAAACGATGTCCTACAGTTTTCTAGTTAATAAATTTCAGTATCCCGCACAGGTTTTAGGGTCTTATCAGTGTGTAATAAATATTTGTTAAAAGGCTAAAAATGCACTGAAGTTTAGAAAGAGCTAGAGACAAATAAATGGAAACAGTTTGTGAGACTTTTTAAGAATTTCTGATCTTAAAAACTTTAGAAAGTATAATGAATGGATTATTAATTCACCGAGGCCATATGCCCTCTCAATAATTTGTCTCAGATACTTCTATGAGGTAATAGTTGCTGCCTCAGTTGCTACCTTTTTTTTTTTCTTTTTGCTGGGGCATGAGTGGTAGTTTTTAAATTACAAAACTATAAATGTACAAAAATAATAGATGATTATTGCAGAAAAATAAAAGAATACTACCTGCTTGAGTAAAAACTAAAATTAAAACTAATAACCTTAAATAGCAATGAATTTATTTTCCCCTCATATTTATAACTTCTTTTATATGAAAAGGTGTTTGATCATCAAATGCCAAGTTCCTACTATAGACTAGAATGCTCCTCAGCTTACTTACGAACCTGTGACAGCCAGTTCAAGGTACATCCATATCTCAGCATGTGTTGGAATTGGCTGAATATATTTCATTATATATATAAAATGTTGTACATTTTATTTACCTTTCATTTGTCAGTAGATGCTATATAAGATTTTGTAAGATTTTGTTTTCTTCAAGTATTTTCAATACAAATAGTTTCTTATTCTATTGTAATTTCATCATCACTACCACCAAACAGAAACCATATAATTTCATATCATTTTATAAGAAAACTTAAAAAAAGTTAAAGTGATAAAAATAATCATCTACATTAGGAACTTGTTTTTATAGTAAGTAATTCACCCTTTCTCCTAATCATAGTTTCTGAAGTATAAATTACTAAATTAAGTTATGAAAAACATTATTTTGGTGTCAAATTTGGAAAATAGTTACAAGAGTGGAATTAGAAGGAAATATAGTGGCTTTTCTCAAGAAAAGATTAGATTTTGTTTTAATGAAGAATTGCTTGATTATATGGTAAAGACAGAGGAGAGATACACTCTGTGAATCCCTATCCTTTTGATATGTGAAAATTTTACCATGACTTTCTCATTGAAAGAAATCGTTATAGCTGTAGCCTGGTGGTTTTGCTTTTATGAAATTTCTCTAGCATTTAAGAGAAAAGAGTTAAGAATGGGTAGAATGGGGAAAATTAGCTTCATTCTTATCACCTGATCTCTTTTGTTGTTAGATGGAAGTTTAGTGATAATTATTATTGAATGTTTGTTTGCCAATAATATGACTAATGCCTAGAAAATTTTGGGTTTTGTTCTCTATACCACTGGGTACATAGTCCAGATTAGCAATCAGATTCTTTTACTGAAATTCTCTGATCAAGTTTTCTAATAGTTACTTAAGTAGAATACATGCCCTGTGGTTTAAACAGTCTCGTAGAAGTTGCAGCTATTTAGTCCCTTTGGCAGAATGGTGAGTCATACTTCACTAGCCAACTCGCAGACCAGCTGTTGATCTACTTAGTTACTTGAACTAAGACCAAGCACCAGAATAGAATAGAGCACCTTGGCTCTGACACCTTTTTGTATGTTTCTAAAAAATCTAGATGTAAATTTCTATCACTCCTAGTTGTACTATGGTAGAAAGAAAAATTACATGCCTGAAACAATCTGAGAAGAAAAGAACAAATTGTGTTATAGGTAGTAAATCCTTTTAGAGAAATTAGAACTTAATGTAGACATTAAAATTATAATTGAATGGTGAAGGACAAAGTAGTGGAGGTGTTTCAGAGTAAGGAGAATTAACTTTGAATAAAATGGGGCCTAATTATGGATAGCAGTGAGTGAAAGTCAGGCACTAGATACCCTAAGTGACTGTTGAATATTCCTGAAAGGAAATGAGTCTGGTGGTGTAAGGAGTCTAGGAAGAGAGGAGAGATTAAGGTGTTGTAGAAATCTAGGAATGCGGCAATAGAAATCTGGACAAGGTTACTACTGGCAGTAAAAGTGCAAAGAATGGTAAATTTGAGAGCCATGCTGGAAAAAGAAACTGTTGAACTAGGTAATATTAAATATAATGATGTTAAGTGGAAGAATAGTAAAAATAAATTTCTAAGAAATTCCATAAGAAATGTGGTACTCACATCCCAATTAGGGGAGAAATGTTAAGTTAATTATAGATATAGTGAATTTGAGGTGTGATGAGGAATAGCCAACCTGGGACAGACTTTTTAGGCTATTAGTGGACTGCAAAGTGGGTGGGATGTGTGGAACAAAAGTGTGTTTCCCATACACATCCAACTGTACTCGAGGTACAGTTGGTCCTAAAAATACCACATTATAACTGTAAAGCCAAGAACATAAGTTCTCATAGCTTCTAGATATAAGTAAAAATTCTTAAAATCAAATAAAATTTTTCCCCATTAACTTTATTTCAGATGAAGGGACTAGGTTAGTTAAATAGATGAAATTCAAAATTACATCCAGGGAACTAAATTTTTTCTTTTATACTGTTAAATAAGAAAGTGAAATCCAAATTGTCTTACATGGCTAGTTAAGATGCAGAACAGAGCAAGAACTTAGATTCTTTCATAAAGAATAACATCTTGGTATGAATAGATATTGTGGCAGAATAATGTCACATGAAGGAGAATTATGTTCTTAAATATTTTGTTGTTGAATTAAGTACCTATTTAACATGTAGTTTAATTTGATAATATTTGAAGTAAATCTACCACTGTGTAATCGAATGTTTCATGTTTTCTTTTAGTGAAACATTTAGCTAGATTTGCTGTGCCAAGTATTTATGGCTTACTCTTTTGGAATGGCTCTTTGTGTATATAGCAACCATATGGAGTAAAGTAGAAAAAAACTTGGCAAAGGAGTATTTTTCTTGTAATTGAATTAGAAATTGTCTTAAGATATAATATGTTACAGTAATAAAGGTAATATAATTAGAGAAATAATAGTCTAGTATAGAGATGGACTATTATTTGGGTTTCACTGAAGGCACCTATAGCAAATACTACTTTCTGATCTTTGTTCTCTCTTGAGTACATTTCATTTTTGCTTTTTAATTCCCCTTTTTATAATAAAATCTAAGATGTATAGAACAGTGAATAAAATGTAAAGGTACAGTTTAGTGGGGAATTAAAAGGCATATTTAACCACCCAGATTAAGAAATAGAATGTTGCCAGTATACCACAAGCCTGCTGTGTGCCCCTTTCCAGTTAAACCCCACCTGTCTCTACCCTATCCAATTCCCCAGAAGCAACCATATTCTTACTTCGGTAAAAATACTTTTTCCTCCTCTCTAAGGTTTACCACTTATGTATGTATCCCTAAATGATGTAGTTTACTTTTGCCTCTTTTGCACACATATATACAAATATATGTCTTTTGCGTTGACTTTTTTTGTGCTATTCATCCATGTGATGTGTGTGTAATGTTTTCATTTCTCCATTCCATTCTATGCACACTATTCCACCATATAAAAAATACACTATAACGTGTATTCTGCTGTTTCAAAATATTGAAAAACTCAGCTATAACCAAATTTTTCTTGGTGTTCATGGGCACCAGTATCTCAAGATTTATAATTAGGAGTAGAATTGCTGGATAATAGGAAATTCATATCTTCCAATTCACTAGATAATGCCAAACTGTTTCCTGAAGTGGTTAAACCAATGCATACTCACCCAACAGGATATTCTTGTATTTCACATTCTTATATTTCACATTCTCACCATCACTTGGTATTGACAAACTTAAAATATTTTGGTCAGGAGAATGGTGTCTCTTATAGTTTTATTAAGGAGAGTGAGCCTCTTTTTATATTTGAATTTCTTCTTGTGAAGTGTCTATTAAAGTCTTTTACCCATTTTTCTATTTGGTTATCTGTTCTTTTCTTACTGATTTTTAAAGAGTTCTTTATACTTTCTGGTAATTAGTCTTTTAGTCTCTTAATTTTATGTGTTGAGAATTTTGTTTCCTATCCTGTGTTTTTGATGAATAGAGTAGTTCCTACTTTTAATGTAATATATAATTCTTTTCCCTTACATGTCATATATTTTTTTTAATTCTTGTAGAGATTTGCAGATCTTTTCTTAGATTTGTCCTAGGTACTTAATAGCACTGATGCTATTACAAATGGTATATATTTTTTTATATTTCATTTTCTGTTTGTTTCTGTTTGTTGCTGACCTATAGGGCCACAGTAGATATTTTACATACTGATTTGTATTTACCTACCTTTCCAAATTCTTATTAATTCTAATCATTTTTTGGTAGATCATTTTGGATGTTTTTGAAATATACAGTTATTTCATCCAGGAATAATGATAACTGTTCCTTTCTAATCTATAGAGATAAAGTTAGTTAGTGCCTTATTTTCTCCTCCTCCTCCCCCCAACCCCGGAGTTTATTTAAACTAAGAGAAAGGGTCATAATGTGTTCATGCAATACATACTTGGTGTTTTAAATAACAATTGTGACAAATAACAAAGAATTAAGAAATGCTGCACCTGTGATCCATATGAAACACCAACATTTTGGGTTGTACATAATTTAAAGAAATGTCTCAAACACTTTTTGAAATATTGTAACCAATACGTAAAGGCATGCCTTATGTAGTGGTAGGAATGAACTTTAGAAAAGAAAGAAAAAATCACACTGGAACTACTCAGTTTTCTTCAAAATCACTGAGCAAGAAAAGCAACACTGAACTGCCATACTGATATTACACAACTTCTATATAGTGCTTTGACTTACATCCAAGAGCAAAAGTTAAGACACTCTTATTTTTGGTAAACAACCGCATAGTAAACTTGGAAGATGACTTTTCCCCTGGATTTTACTTTGGAGTGGCTTTTTAAATTTTTATTTTAAAAAAGGCAGATTTGGCACTTTTATACTGATGTCACCAAAGTTAATACTTCTTGGAATCTCAGGAAGATTCATATTCTTAACAGCTGATACAGCTGGGGCTGGAGCTCCTGCTAAGCCAGCTTCAGATTTCTCCAGTTAATTTTGTGCATCAGTTTGTGTAACAATCTCATTCATATTGGTCTTCAATACCATTCCCTGGGGCTGTTACCATTTCTGCAAGAATATTGTGAACCTTATCTACATGGAAAATTAAATCCAGTTCACAGACATTTTCAAAACAATTGTCTAATGTTTCCACAAATACTTGAATTATATCTGAAATGCCAAGTTCACTTTCTGAAGAATCCACACAGAAGACAAAATATAACATTGCATAATGTCTGTGAATCAGTTTGTTATCAGAACCTCCAATTAATAATCCCCCTTCTAGGAAATTACAAATATTTTCATCTCTCTCAAATACAAAGTAGAATGTCTCCTTGATGATTTGCTGTTATGTATCTTCACTGTTAAGGCTGGTAGAACTTGGAGAGTCATGGTTTCCCATAGCTGTCGAAGGTGAGGACCACTTTAGTCATGGCTGACCTGGGTGACTGAGTTGGCGCTAGGGCATGGCAGGATTGCCTTTTATTTCTAAACTTGCTTTATTCTGCTGACTAGGACCTCTATCACAATGTAGAATAGAAGTGGTAATAATAAGCATTCTTGTCTCACGGCAACCTCAGCATTTTATCAAGGATGAAGTTAGCTGTCATTTTTTGGAAATGCTCTTTATCAAGTTAGGCAAAGTTTACTTTTAAATAAATAAACCTCTAGTTTGCTAAAAAATTTCATCACAAATGGATGTTGAGTTTTATGAAATGCTTATCATATTTTTTGTTCTGTAACTATCAGTGAGATAAAATCACACTAATTTATTTTCTAATTAATGTATTAATACATTCTAATTAATGAATTAATGTATTTCTAGTTATATCTGATTTGATCATTTATATATACTGTTGGAGTCAGCTTACTAACATTTTATTTTTAAAAGTTGTTTCTATATCCATTGGCCCTATATCCTTTCTTCTCATTGTGTCCTTGCTAAGCTTTGGTATTAGGTTTTATTAGTCTAATAAAATAAGTTAGGGAATGCTTCTCTCTCTAATCTCTGAAAGAGCTTGTGTAAGATTGGAATTCTTTGTTTTTCCTTGAATGATAGAAGTCACCAGTGAAGCCATCAAGGCCTAGCAATTTCTCATTGGAAAGAATTTGACTACCGATACTTTTATTTCCTATGGACTCTTGTTTTCACTCATGATGTCTTCTGTTCACTGTGCCTTCTGCTTATTATCCTTAAAATTACTTGTGGGTATTCTTTGAAGCCAAGAATGACGGTGTCTTTCTTCAGTGAGGGTTTATGTTTCCTTCTTTTTATTTTATTTTTAAAATTTTTAATCACAATTGACATTCATTGTTACTTTATATTAGTTTCAGGTACACAGCACAGTGATTAGACATTTATATAATTTATGAAGTGATCCCCCTGATTAGTCTAGTACCCACCTGGCACTGTACATAGTTTTTATAGAATTATTAACTATATTTCTTATGCTGTACTTTATATTTCCATGATTATTTTGTAACTACCAATTTATAATTCTTCATCCCTTCACTTTTCACCCAGCTGCCCAACACCCCTCCCATCTGGCAACCATCAGTCTGTTCTCTGTATAAGTCTGTTTCTGTCTCATTTGTTTACATATTTTGTTCTTTAGATTCCACATGTGAGATTATATGGTATTTGTCTTTCTCTGTCTGACTTACTTCACTTAGCATAATACCTTACAGATCCATCCATGTTGTCGTAAATGGTAAAATTTCATTCTTTTTTATGGCCAAGTAATATTTCACATCTTAATTCACTTGTCTATTGATGGGCACTTAGGTTACTTCCATATCTTGGCTGTTGTAAATAACACTGCATTAAACATAGTGGTGCATATATCTTTTCAATTTGGTGTTTTGGATTTCTTCAGATAAATATCCAGAATTAGAATTTCTGGGTCATAAGGTAGTTCTATTTTTAATCTTTTGAGGAACCTCTATACTGTTTTTTATAGTGCCTGCACCAATTTGCAGTCCCACCAATAGTGTACAATGGTTCCCTTTTCTCAACATCCTCACCAGCTGTTGTTGTTTGATTTATTGACTGGCATTCTGACAGGTGTAAGATGATATCTCATTATGCTTTTAATTTGTATTTCTTATATGATTAGTGACACTGAGCATCTTTTCATATGTCTATTGATCATTTGTATGTGTTCTTTTGAGAAATGTCTGTTAAGGTCCCCAGCCCATTTTTTAATTGGATTGTTTGTTGTTTTGGTGTTGAGTTGTATGAGGTTTTTTAAATAAATTTTTTATATTAACCCTTTATTGATGTATCATTGGTGAATATCTTCTCCATTCAGTAGGGTTTGTTCGTTTTTGTTTTGTTTTGTTTTGTTTTGTTTTTTGTCAAAGATTTTCTTTGCTATGCAGAAACTTTCTAGTTTGGTGTTGTCTCATTTTTTTTTTAAATTTTTTCTTTTGTTTCCCTTGCCCAAGGAGACTTATCCAAAAAAATATTACTAAGAGTAATATAAAGGAGTTTACTGCTTATGTTTTCTTCTAAGAGTTTTATGGTTTCAGGTCTGCCATTTAAGCTTTTAATCCATTTTGAATTATTTGTTTGTATGGTGTAAGAAGGTAGTCTAGTTTCATTTTTTTTTTTTTTTTGCAGATATCTGTCCAGTTTTCCCAACACTGTTTATTGAAGAGACTATCTTTACCTCCATTGTATATTTTTGCCTTGTCATAGATTAATTGACCATGGGTTTATTTCTGGCTCTTTATTCTGTTCCATTGAACTATGTATCTGTTTTTATGCCAGTGCCATGCTGTTTTGATTACTATAGCCTCTTAGTGTAGCCTAATATTAGGTAGCGTGAGACCTCCAACTTTGTAGTTCTTCTTTCTCAAGATTGTTTTGGCTCTCTAAGGTCTTTTGTGGTTCTATATAAATTTTTGGATTCTTTGTTCTAATTCTCTGTCATTGGTATTTTGATAGGGATTGTGTTGATGCTATAGATTACTTCGTGTAGTATGGACATTTTAATGATGTTAACTCTTCCTATCTGTGAACATGGTATATGCTTCCATTTTTTTGTATCTTCATCAGTTTCTTTCTTCCGTGTCTTATAATTTTCTGTACAGATCTTTTACTTACTTGGTTAAATTTATCCTAGGTATTTATTTTATTTTTTTGATGTAATTATATATGGGATTGTTTACTTAATTTCTCTTTCTGATCATTATTGCTGCATAAAATTGGAGCTGATTTCTGGATATTAATTTTGTATCCTGCTACTCTCCTGAATTCATTTAATCAGTTCTAATAGCCTTTTGGTGGAATCTTTAGGATTTTCTCTCTATATGTAGCATGTCATCTGCAAATATTGACAATTTAACTTCTTTCCATTTGGATGCCAGTTTCTCTCTTTTCTTTACTTTTTTTTTCTTTTCATTTTTCTTTTCATTTCATTTCATTTGTGGTCTGAAAGTGGTGAAAGTGAACATCCTTGTCCTGTTCCTGATTTTAAGGAAAACACTTTAAGCTTTTCACCATTGAGTGTGATGTTAGCTGTGGGTTTGTCATATATGAACTTTATTATGTAGGGATATGTTCCCTCTATTCTCACTTTGCTGAGAGTTTTTCATAAATGGATGATGAATTTTGTCACTCTCTTTTCTGCATCTATTAATAGGGTCATAGGATTTTATCCTTCATTTTGTTTTTGTTGTGTATCATATTAATTAATTTGTGGATATTGAACCAAACTTCCATCCTAGGAAAAATCCCACTTGATCATGTTGTGATCTTTTTAATGTATTGCTGAACTCAGTTTGCTAATATTTTGTTGAGGATTTTTGCATCTGTGTTCATCAGGGATATCAGTCTATAATTTTCTTCTTTTGTAACGTGTTTGGTTTTGGAATCAGGGTAATGGTGACCTTGTAAAATGCGCTTGGGAGCCTTCCCTCCTCTTGAGTTTTTTGGAATAGTTTGAGGAAGATAGGTGTTAATTCTTCCTTGTTTGGTAAAATTCACCTATGAAGCCATTCGATCCAGGACTTTTGGGTTTTGGGGGGACTTTTTGAATTCTAATTCAATTTTATTCATAGTTATTAGTCTGTTCAGATTTTCTGTTTCTTTTTGACTCAGTCTTAGGACACTATATGTTTCTAGGAATTTATCCATTTTCTACAGATTATCCAAACCGTTAATGTATAATTGTTCATAGTATTTTCTTATAATCCTTTGTATTTCTGTGGTGTTGGTTGTCATTTCTCCTCTTTCTGATTTTTTTTCTTGATGAATCTGGTTAAAAGTTTGTCAATTTTGTTTACCTTATCAGGAACCAGCTCTTGGTTTGATTGATCTTTGGACTGTTTCTTTAGACTCTACTTCATTTATTTCTATTCTGATCTTTTATTATTTCCCTCCTTCCTTCTCACTGTGGGATTTTTCTAGTTCTTTTTCTAGTTCTTTTAAGTGTAAGGTTAGATTGTTTATTTGAGATTTTTCTTGTTTATTGTGGTAGGCCTTTATTGCTATGAATTTCCTTCTTAGGACTGCTTATGCTATGCCCCATATTGAGGTTTGAGGTTGAGTTTTCATTTTCATTTATCTTCAGAGTATCTTTGATTTCTTCCTTGATCTCGTTAACACATTTATTGTTAGTAGCATGTTATTTAGCCTCAATGTGTTTATGTGTTTTTTAGTTTTTTTCTTGTAATTGATTTCTAGCTTCATATCATTCTGATTGAAGAAGACACTTAATATGATTTCAGTCTTCTTAAATTTCTTGAGACTTCTTTTGTAGCCTAACATGCAGTCTGTGCACCTGAAAATTTAGAATATATATTCTGCTGTTTTGGGGTGAAATGCTCTAAAAACATCAATGAAATACATCTGGTCTAATGTGTCACTTAAGGCCATTGTTTCCTTGTTGATTTTCTGTGTGGAAGATTTATGCATTGATGTTAATGGGTTTTAAAGTCACTATGACTATAATGTCAATCTCTCCCTTTATGTCAGTCAGTCTTCACTTTATATATTTAGGTGCTCCTATGTTGGGTTCATAGATGTTTATAAAAGTTATATCCTCTTGTTCGATGGATCTCTTTATCATTATGAAATGTCCTCATTTGTCTTTTGATATAGCCTTTGTTTCAGAATCTATTTTGTTTGTTGTAAGTATTGCTACCCCAGCTTTTCTATTTTTTTTTTTTTTTTCATTTTTATTTGCATGAAGTATCTTTTCTATCCCTTTACTTTCAGTCCCGGTATGTCTTGATTTAAAGTGGGTCCTTTGTAGACAGCATATACATGGATCTTACTTTCTTAATTATTCAGCTACCCTACATTTTTTGATTGAAGTATTTAATCCATTTATATCTAAAGTGATTATTCATATATATGTTTCATAGGGATTGCCATTTTATTGTTCATATTTATATTTTTTTTTCCCTTCATAAAATGCCTTTAACATTTCTTGAAATACTGGTTTGGTGGTGATGAACACCTTCAGCTTTTTCTTGTCTGGGAAACTTTTTATCTCTTCTTCAATTTTATAACCTTGGTTATAGGTCCTTGCTTTTCATCACTTTGAATATTTCATGCCAGTTTCTGTTGAGAAATCAGCTGACAGTGTTATAGGAGCTCCCTTTTAGGTAAGTAACTGCATTTTTCTTGATGCTTTTAAGATTCTGTGACAACATGTAATAATATGGAGATGTTTAATGCTTTAGTCCCTATTCCAGTAGTTCATAAATCATGTTCCCTAGAATTCTAGTATGCTACAAGATATTAAGAAGTATTCTACAAATACAGGTTTCAGTTCAAATACTCCTGCTGTTTGCTTCCCTAGAGCAACCATGGAACTGGACCAGGCTCTCAGTTCCAGTATCCTTGAGGCCTAGCTCCACTTGTTTTACTAATTTTGTTTTGAATTTTAGTGAGAATTCTTATTTCTCATACATTAAATTCATATTTAAAATTAGTATTTTTTCCCCAACCACACATACCTACATTTGCCGACCTCAATGAATGTTAATACCTGGCAATGAGAAGAGACTGATACATAAGGAAAGAGTTGAATTCATAAGAGATTGATATGTAAGAGTTGAATTCATATCAGAGTGCTACTTTTTTATTAACAAGTAGAAAATTTTTATAACAATGGAATACCCACTGCTCCTACCACTGCCTTTTCTCTTCTCTTTTTCATTCCAGTTTGGAAACTAATCTTCTAAGCTCAGCTGCACTAGAATTGTTAATGTTATATGGCATCACATAATCTATTTCTGTTGGTTATCCTATAAATAGTATCCAAAAGAATGCACATTACTTATTACTGGTACTCTTTTGTAAAGGATGTTTCCTACTTTCCAGTCCAGTGTTACTACTCATCTCCAATACCGTTTGAGAAAATCAGGCTGGCTTTAGTGGATCTTTGTGTTTGTTATTCCTTTCCCCATTGATTGTGTTCATCTGCCCTTCTAACCTCTTATTTCTTTTTGTGTCTTTTCTTTTCGCACTGTTCCCCTACCTTTTCTTAAAAATTTTTTTAAATACTTTAATTCTTCTGCATTTTACACTTAATTTGGGGTATATAATATGAAATTAGATCTTTTTTCAAGATCTACTTCCTTTTAAAATAGCATTTTCTTCCCATTAGGAAATTAATAGTTTGAATGTAATGTTTTGGAAAACACAGGGGGAAAAAAGAAAATTACAATAATCAAGAACTACCCAAGATAACTATAGTGGTATTTCCTACCCATAATCTTTTTATTAAAATACATGTTTGTATGTGTATGTGTGCTGAAGTCAGTTTACAAATACTGTTTTATAACCATATTCATTTGCTATCATGAACATTTCCAGAAAATTAAATGCTTACAGAAACATAGTTTTTAATGTCTTTCTATTACTTCAGCATCTGAAAGTACTATAATGTATTTAACTAGTCCTCTGTAAACTTAACAATGCAGTCATTGTCAGTTTTTTGCTACTGTAACTAATGCTGTGATGAATAGCTCTTGTATATAAATTTTTAATTGTGAAGTCTTGAGTCAAAAGGTATATATCTTTTTAAAGTTTTGGTGTGTAATATAAAATTTCCCTCTTGAAATGCCACATGAATTTACGTTCTTATGTTAATATGTTAATTTCCCAATACCCATGCTTAGATATCACCATTAAATTAAAATGTGAAAGAAAAAAAACTTTATCAAGTTAATAAGTGAAAAATCTTATATCACATTTTATTTTGATATCTTTCATAAATGCCAAGAATGACCTTTTTCATATATTTATTGGCCACGTATATATTGATTTTGTGACTTTTCTGGACATGTCTTTTGCTATTTTTCTATTGAAGTGTTGTATTTTATCGTTGTCTTACAAATATAGTAGTAACACTTTGTCATATATTGAACTTGCTTTATCCAGTTTATAATTTTGTTTATGGCGTATTTTTCACATGTAAAAGTTTAAAATTTTATGTCATTAAGTATTTTGATTTCCTTTGGTTTCTTCAGTATTTTGCTTAAATTGGCTTTCCCTTCTCTTCTTTGCAAGGTCATATGGTTTCTTTTAATTTACTACTATTTTTATGATAGGTTTATCCAGTTTTACAGCCCATTGAAATTCTCACCCATTCCTCTATAGGAACATTTGAAATTACTAGATTTTAGACTCAGAAGTACAGAGTTTTCAAGTTTCAGAAAACTTGACTGTTAACTTTTTTTTCTTTTAATTCCCATCTACTTCCAAAAAGAAGAAGGGGGGTAAAAAAAGAGATGATTGACCATAAACCCACACTTGAACATATATAAGGGAGTGGGAGGGGGATTTCCAGGTCTATCAGAAAGATATAAACTAAGGCTTTCCATTTGGATTCCCTGTTGGTAACAGCAGAAAATAAGTGAGTTATATGTTTTTCATTGTCTGCCTAAAGGAAGCATATCACTTTTTTAAAGAGAGAAATCTTGGCAATAAAGTCAAAGAATAATTTTTTATGTAGGTCTTTATATGAAGAATGATGTCTTTGATACTATTTTTATAGAACATGGAATGATACAAGGCCTTTTATAAACTCAATAAAATCAGATTTTGGTTTATATATGTTTATGATTTCTAGTTAGAAATAGCAATTGTGGAATGGTTCATCCACCTTAGATCCAAGTATTTAATTGGAAAGGTTGATATGAAAACTAGAGTCTATTGTTATTTGACAAGGTGGAGGACTATATAAGTGGGTTTCCAGGATTACCTGCAACACTTCAAACAATTGTAATGTATATTGTTTAAGTATCTTACTTCATTTCAGATCTGACAGAATGTCTCAGAATTTTTTGTTTTTATGAAATAATGCTTTCTTCATTATCAAAGAATATTGAGAATTAACTGTACTTTAAACTGCTCAGTTCATCTTTGAAGCTATTTAAACTTACTTTATCTGTAAAAGAACCCTCATTTTTAAGCTGTGTTCTTTGGAAGTAACTATTAAACTGTGGAGGAGGTATTTCTAGTGGGAGACAGGAAGGGGAAAGTTTGTGTTGACTGACAGAACATTATTGCTTTTATTAGTATTTTTTTAGCTTGCATTAAACTTGTAGCTTTTACTTTGAACATTAAGTTAGCACTTGACTGAAACATGACTAGCTTTATAGTATAAGACTATCTAGACAACTCAGTGTGTTGGACATTGGGATTATACTTTAGCTTAATTGGACAGTAGTATGATTAGAAATCTGAGTTGTAACTGTTGTGCTACTGATAGAACTTTAACTTGAGTCTGTTTGTGGAATACTATGAGTATAGCATTAAAAATATTCTAATATTAAAAAAGTCTAATATTAAAAAAAAAATTACAGATCTTTAAGGTTAGTCAATTCTGTTGCTTGTAGAGGAAGGACTACCTGGGCTGGCTAGTGGCAGAGTTGCTTACCCTCTTTAATATCACCTCACAAATTACTTTTGGTTGTTTATTTGCATTTTGAACTATTTTAAATATTAATTTTTTAAGAGTTTTTTGGTTTTGCCTTCAGAAGGACTGAAGAGTGACCAGAATTCTCCCTTTTTAGAGAAAAACTTTTTATACACATAAAACAATCATTCACATTTTTTCTCCAGGAGACACAATTTCAGCTATGTTTTTTTTTATATTCCTAAATTATAATAATGAGGACAGTAATTTGTTGCTTTTTTTGTGCTAGGTTCTTAAAGTGTGGAGGAAGTAGCCAGACATAGTGTCTCTTGGCTTTTTCTAAGCTGCTTGAAATCCTAGGGTCAATATTACAAAAGATGTTCTAGAGGGGAGTGAGAATGGAATAAGGTAGCCTACAGAGGCAGCTGTTAAAACTAGTAAGTATGTGCAGATGATGTTGAAGACTGAACTCGAGAGAGGGGCAGTGGAGATGGAGAGGAGGAGTGGACCTGATATGCCTACAGAGCATCTGGACTGTAGACCACGTTCTTGCAGTTCACACTCCTTAGGGGAAGTATAAAGGCAGTGGTAACTCTAGAATATCTAGCATATTTTGTCCCCTGCCATTTAAATCTCATTCTGAAGCATATAGAAGTTAGGATTTTTGCTGAAGGGATTATTTTAAAGAAATATCCTATTTGTCTCTTTCCTTGCCCTTTAAGGTCAATTCTTTGTTACATTTTTTAAAATTTCAGTTTCCTCGTGTTTGTTGTTAGTATATAGATATGATTCGATTTTTGTGTTGATCTTGTATCATGTGACCCTATGAACTTAGTTTTTGTTCTAGGATTTTTTTAAAATTAAGATTTCTTAGAGCTTTCAATGTGGACAATCTTGTTATCTGAAAATGGAGAGTTTATTTCTTCCTTTTCAATTAATTTACATTTATTTTTTTTCTTGCCTTATTGTGCCAGCTGTCACTTCTCTTTTGACCTTAACCTTTTGCTATGGCCACCAGTGATAAGAAATCATAATAGTTAGACAGCTTGATGTCCACCTGGAACATTTTCCTGGATTGGTGCTTTCCTTGTGCAAAGATTTTTAAATTACTGATTCCGAGTCTTTAAGCATTATGGGCTATTGATTTTTAATTTCTTCTTTAGTCAGTTTTGGAAATTTATATTTTCCTAAAATTCTATCCATTTCTTCTAAGTTTTTAAAATTTATTGGCATAAAGTTTGTAATGATATCCTTTAAATCTTTGTTTTATATCTGTTTGTTCCCTTTTTTAATATCTTGAAGTAGGTATCCATGTAGTTTATAATCCCAGGCTATTATGCTTTCTAAGATTTTTTGGTAGTGTTCTGGTAAGTATACTTGTTCATAGCACTCTAACTGCCTGCCTCCTTGCCTTTTCTAATTTGCAGTTTCTAAGCTGCGATGTCCTTGGTGTCCAGAGAATAAAGTTTGCTTGGAGTAAATATGCATAGAGCAAGGGCTTTAAATATTACCATCTGAGAACTTGAATTTTATTATAATGTCTTTTTAATGTAGTATCAGTAAATATTTAAATGAATATATTTTATCACCTTTTCAACTTGTTTCTCAACCTTTGATTGATGAGATTTTATTTCAGTTTTATTACCAAGCTAAAGGTTTTTTTTATTTTCCTAATTTTTTAAAAATAACATTGTATGTTTTATGGTAATACATAACATAATACCGGAGTGTACTATTTGGAGTTCCTAGTCTATAATTTTGGCCAAAATGCTTCTCTTGGCATTAGTTTTATTAAATGGTTAAAAAGTATTCTTAGTTGCCTTTTCTTCTCCCAATATCCCTCCCATATATCCTCCTAAAGAATAGATTAATTTTGAGATGTTTAAACTTTCTTTTTTCTTATGCTGGTAGAAAATCTAGATCAAAAACAAGGAAAGTTGTCCTGATATGTTTTCCTTCCTTCCTTCCTTCTTCCCTCTCTCTTCCCTTCTTCCCTTCTCTCCCTCCCTCCCTTCCTTCCTTTTTACAGATCATCAGATTATTTGAAGACCCTCAGTTTTCTTTAGGCCTAAAATTTGGCCTATGAGAGTAGTATCCTTTAGTTTCTAAAAGAATGATAGATGTATTTAAGTGTTTTTAGGTAAAAAGTAAAAAGAAATATATTGTAATAAAATTATTTTTTTTCAGTCCTTAGAGTCTTTGTATTTATTGCAATACTAGACTGCTGGGGTTATAAAATGGTTATCCTTCCTAGAGAAGGAAATGGTCTAAATTACAACAGCTCACCTATCATCGATAACGGAATATTCTTTGTAAATTATTAGCAGGATGACAGTGAGCTCATTGTTAGGCAGTTCCCCAAATTAGAGGTTCTTTTCTGGATTAAAGTTAGCCAGGTTAGTAGCTTGATCCACGAAATTCCTCAACTTAGAGCTATGTTGTTTTGTTGTTATTTGTTTGTAGCTGCTTTTTGGTGTTGAGGGAGATTTGTGGCAGGGTTTGATGCCCTGTATTCTAGAAAGCAAAATTGTATTGTATACTATTGTATACTTAGGTATACTTACCTTAAGTCATGTTATCCTCTTTAAAAACTCTTATAAAAGGGTGATTTATCCTGTTTTTAGATGGAATGGCTGAGACTTAGATTTCGCACAGCTAATGAGTGCTTGAATTTGACTAGGCTTCTCTGAAGCTAAAGCACGTGTTCTGTGTGTTCCAAGCCAGTCTGCCAATAATTCTGGCCAGATAAGAAACGTTTCAATGAATGGTATATTTGTTAATATATTAAATAAAATACTTGCTCCATAGAAAATGAAACATAACTTATTAGGATTTTATGCTTCTCTAGTGTGCAATATCTATATGGCAAAATTTAAATTGTGACAGTGTTTTATATACTGGAAAGGAATTTTGAAGCAGAAAAAAAAAAAATGAAGCAAGGACTGTGTTCCCAGGCCTTGCCCAGTACTATACAGATTAGCTATGCTTAGTTTAGGTTGCAGATGAGCCGTAGTTTCAACTGCTAAGGAACATTGAAATCCCCATAGTGTTTCCTAGGAAGGTTATTAATATAACATTCAGTCTGGCAAATATTGTACATAGGATAATACTGACATTTGTAGCATAACCCACAAGAAAGGAAAGAGAGAATTATTTTAATAATTCATTAAATGCCAATTTATTATTTTTTCATACTATATATACATAATTTTTAAACATTTTATTTATTTTCTCCCTCTCCCCTCCCCCCAAGAGAAAATTATTTTTAAAAGAAAGAAAAACTAAAGCTTTATGCTAGATAATACTTGATAACGTTTTTAAAACCACTGTCGAGCGTCTCCTATAAGCCAAAAGCTTTATAGATATGGTTTCTAATCCTCATATCTAACCGATGAGCATAGGTATTGTTAACTTCATTTTACTAAGAGACCAATTTAGGTTTAGAAATGTGAAGGAATACCTTCAAATTGACAGTATTCTTAAGTGGCAAAGCTAGAATTCAGCCTGCTCTCTTCCCACCACCCCCACTGACTATCTCATGCTCGTGCCCTAAGCAAAGCACAGGCAGCGTCTCTGCAAGTGATTTGGGTTTAAGAATAGTATTTTGACACCCCAGAGCACCCTCATATATGACACTATGTGAGTAGAATTTAAGAAACATGCACACTTTAGATACTTGTTTTTTATTAGAACAAGAAACAGCCCTTAAATTGTCATTTTTGGGGGGATATTATATGACTGTAACTTAATTTGATTTTATGTTCTCTTTTCTCTTCTTTTTAAAAATGGACTACTATATTTTTCTTGATATGCATAGATAAATATAAGTACTTCTTAAACTTCATCTCTTGAATTCTCAGCTGATCATGTAATTAAAAGTAGTAGTCTAGAAAAGAAGTAGAACTTAGTAATGTAGATCCACTAGTTATAATAACAGAACATTTCTAAGTGGTATTCAAGCCTACACAAAGGGCAGTGACTTTCATATAATAGATAGGCATGAAGTATAAACATCAAAACATTCACAGTAGGCCTGTGAATAAAGCTTTTGCCTTGGATTCTTTTGGTCAGAGTAATATTTCACACATTACAATAAAATGGAACAAGCCACTAATTTTTTTTTGAGTGTGGCATGTGCTATCTTTGTCAGATTTTAATATCAGTTTCATCATTTTTTTTGCTCTACAATAATTGAAAAACATATAGAAATGATGTATTCCTTGAGGTTTTAAAGAGCTTATTAATGACACTACTCAGACCTAGAGTTGTTCATATAAGCCCCAAAATTGACTCGAGAAGAGGTAGAAGACCTGAATAGATTAATAATGAATAAACTTAAGTCCAGGTTATTATTAATCTTTCAGTTATATCAGTTTCTGTATCTATAAAATTGAGATAATTTTTACTCATAGGGTTGTTGGGAAAAGTAAAATGCTTATATTAGTGCCTGGCACATGGTTAGCATTCAGTAATGTAAATTGATATCACAGCCATCATTATCATCATTATTCTTCTCTTTTTTCAGCTTTCCAGAGATTTTTCTGTTTTATTGCTTTCTTCAGATACTCTTGGATTTATTTATCAATTTTACAAATATAACTGCCAGAGATTTTCTTTTACTAGTCTGATCTTATCTCTAATGTAGCTAACTAAAAAAATGAAAAAAACCAATACTGTTCAAAATATGACAAAGGAATATAGTCACAGACATGAAGGAGACTTTTTAAAATTACACAAGAAGATTATATACAGCTTTTTTCATAAAAGAGAATGTACAGGAAGATGTTCACCAAAAACAGTAACGGGGTTATCTCTGGGAGGTGGGATTTCAACTGAGGGTTAGACTTTTTTTAGTATCTTTATGTAATGTTTTACTTTTCATATAATATGTGTGTATTTTATTTGTAGTGGGAAATATTTTGTCATTTTTTCACTGTTATACTCTAGGAACTGACCATCCATATACCTTTATCATTATGTCTCAAGATTATCTTCTTAAGAGTATTGTTTTCCTAAATTGTTCCATGGAATGAACTTCAGTAAATGTAATATCATTTATGATATACTACATCAGAGGTTGGCAAACTATGGCCCATAGGCCAAATCCAGCTTGCCACCTTGTTTTTGTATAGCCCCTGAGCTAATAATGGATTTTACATTTTTAAATGGTCAGAAAAAAATCAGAATATTCTGTGACAAGTGGACATTATATGAAATTTGAATTTTGCTGACTTTAAATAGTTTTTTTGACATACAGTTATGCTTATTCATTTACATATTACCTATGGTTGCTTTCAGACTATAGTGGTGGAGTTCAGTAGGTGCCACAGAGAACCCATGGCCGCAAAGCCCAAGGTATTTACTTACTCTATGGTTCTTTTCAGAAAAAGTTTGCTGACCTCTGTACTAAATTAGAGAAACCTGTTCAGTGTTTTGTTCTGGTTGTTTTTGTTTTGGTTATTTTTTAACGTTACCCGCTTTAGGTTAACTATCTAGTCTAGGATGTGTGATAGCATGTTAAAGAGTCAGAGTATTTTGATAAATATTACCAAATGGGCATTCAGAAAAAAAATTGCAAAATATTAATAATGCTATTTTCTAAATAGTCTGAAATTTTCAGCTTAGAATTCCTCTTTTACCTAAGAGTTATGAGAGCTTTTTATTTTCCCATTAGAATAATATTTGGTTATTCCAATTATGGTCAAAATGTGGCCTGTATAATTTAAAAGTTTTTATTTTGCAGTATATCATGTACCAGAGAGAATGCATAAGATGTAAATGTAGTCCAAAGACTATTTAATAAGTACAAACCATGTACCCATTACCCAGGCTAAGAAACAGAATATTACCAATGTTTTAGAAGCCTCCTGAGTACCTCTCCCTAATTCTATATCCCTCCCTCAAATAGGTAACCATTTCCTTGCTTTTTATATTTTTTTATGTGTGTGTGTGTGTGTGTGTACACATATATACATATATATATGTATATACACACACACATAAATATATATTATGTGGACTCTTTTATATATATATATGTATATATATACACATATATATGTATAAACAATATATTTGGGGGTTTGCCTATTTAAAAGGTAAATGAATTCATAATGTGTATATATATATATATATATATATATATCATCTGCATTATTTCTCTAGAATTATGTTTTGGAGATTCATGTGTATAGACACAAGAAACTATATAGTTTATCATCCCTGCTGTATAGTAATCCATTATATAAATATACACTAAGGAACTAATGAGGCTTCACTTAGATGTCTCAATGATAGTTTAACTGTAATATTTTCTAAATTGAATTCATTAACTTCCTTCAACTCTTTACTTGCCAAAACTGCCCTAGCTATTGTGTTTCCTGTCTCTGAAATAGCACCGCTATTCACTTTTTTCAGCAAGCCAGAAACTTTGCAGTCATTTTTGACATCTCTCTCTTCCTCATTTACTATTACCAATCAATCATTACTCCTGTAGACCTGTCTCCTAAATAGTTCAGATCCATCTCTACTGTCACCACCCTGGTCAGCTCTTACTTGGATCCCTGCGGTACTCTTCAGTTCAGTGTCAGTGTTCTTTCTTGTTGTCTTATGGATTGCAAAGCCTACCTCTTCAACTTCATGTTGGCACTCTTCCCCTCACTCATTAATGTGTGTTAATGTTAGCCATTATTTATGCCATGGTCAATGTTGCTTCAGGATCTTTGCAGATGTTGTTCCCTCTGCCTACAGAACACTGTCCTAATTCATTCTTACTCATCCTTCAAGATAAAATTTTAAATTATCACCTCCTTAGAAATCTTTCTTACTTACCATCCCTTAAACTAGATCATGTCTTCCTGTTACCATTAAAACTTCGTACTACTCCCTCCTGGCAGTACTATAAAATTTAATTAAATGGTTATTAAGGAAGACTTATTATCTGATTCATTCAGAACCAGCAGTCTACAAAGTCTAATAAAGTACAAAATCATAAAAAGGATGCACACCTTAAATATTTTACTCTAAAAATAAGATTTCATGTTAATTTGTCAGTCTTTCAATTAAGGGCCCAAGTTCTTTTTTTTTGACAGTAGGTCCACTTGTTGCAGTTCCATATTATTTCTCTTTCAAAAACCATACCCATAATGTATCACCTAAGATTTCCAGTTTGAGTTTTTAAATAGTACAAGAATTTAGACTTTTCTGATGCATTCTGATTTTAGAACATTTATGGATCTTTGCAATATTTTTTCTAATTTTTTAAACTATTTTCTTGTCTATACTTAATTCAACAGCATAAGTATATCACTTTTATTAAGTATTTTGAAGTCATTAAACTCAGTCTTCCTTGCTCTCCCACATTTCATTAGGTTAACAAATACTTAATTAAATCACATAATTAAAATAAGTGCAAGTGGCATGAACAGATTTGGAAATTAACATAACTAACCCAGTGAAAATATAACTCAACCAGTGGGAACGGAATTATCCAGGTATATTATATTAGATCAATGGGCTCCACATTTTTTGAGTGCACATGAACACGATCTACTATATGAACATATTATGTATATTGTAATAGTTGAACTCTGAGGGTTGAATTATATGACCATTTATTGCCCACAAAACAGCCATTTTATATGGTTGAGCATAATATTAAATAGCAGTATAATAATTAAATAGGCATCCAGTTAGTTACAATGAAGTACGTAAATAACAAAAAATAATTTTTTTAAAATCCAAATGGTTCTCAGATTTTTTAAGGGACTATACCTATGTATAGCTATGACAGCCGTGCAGCCCTGGATTTCTGGACCAGTCTTAATATTTAACATGTTATCCTTTTCTAAAAATTATTGAAATGTCACCAAGATATTAATCAAAAGTTGAATCTCCTAAACTACCTCTTGTACCAGCATTTGGCACAGAAATACTTTCATCAATCCATGCGTCCCAATTTTTTGTTACTATAACTGAAGGAATTTCTGTTGGAAAGGTATTATTATGACTAAGTAGTCTAGCTAGACTAAACAGTAAAGGAGAGATTTGAGTGGAGTCACATTTTTCCTCTTTATCCACTGTGGCATGCCATGTAGTCTTAAAACTTGTCAAATTCAATTTTTTTTTTCTAATAAAGTGTAAATTAAGTCCCATTGAAATGAATTCTTGGAAACTACTTCAGTTGTTTTGTGGAAATTTTGTAATAGATACAACTTGGCAGGAAGAGGGCCATTGACTGTAGTCTTTAATTTTTTATATATATGTAAATTTTTCTAGTAATGGAATTTGACCTCTAATTTTTCATAATTCTAATTTATAGCTTGTCCTATTAAATACCATGTTTCAACAGAAGCTGTTTAACTTACAACAGCATTATAAAACCAGTTTAAAATTATGATTGTCCTTGGGGAAGGAATGAGTTTTTAGAAATTTGTTTTGGAATGTTTAAGGATAGCTATGCAGGCATAGAAATGTGAAAGATTGTAATGGATGATGAACTTTCTTTTTAGAATCAATACAATTGAAATTTAACACATTTTTAGCCGTGTGTAACTTTATATAAAACCATAAAGTAAGAGTTATAATTTAGGTCTCAGGGTTTTTTAAAAGTTGAACAACAAAACAAAAGAACCTCAAAACTGACATTGTATTAAGATAGTTGAAATGCCTTCCTAATTCTTATGTGGATTCTTTTATGAATCATCAGAATTTTTTTATTCCCAGTATTACAGCCACCCACATAGCATTTCCCACATCAAAAAAAAAAAAAAATCCCCTTTCTATCCCCAAAAGGTTTGGAAGCATAATAGTCTTTCTTTAAATTAGAATATTTTGTCACAATTTAATCTATCCACAGTAGTCAGATTAGGAATATCTATGTTCTATCTATAAAACTGAACCCAAAGGTTTAGTGTTAGAAACTGCCATCTATAACGTGGCAAGTACAAATGTTTTCTGCGTGTCTCACTTGTTTAATTTATAAACTGTATAAGGAGATAAATGCTTTTAAGTTCGGTTGCTTTCTAAAACAGACATTTTTCTGATATAATTTGCTTGTGAAAGAAATATCTTTAAATAGCTACAAAATATACATTATAAACATGGAGAAGAGAGACTTCTGGACCTCTTGAATACTAATCTTCTAGTGTCTACAGTGGTTTGGTTTATAATCTTAACACACTAGACCAGGGTCAGCAAACTTTTTCTGTAAAGGGCCAGGTGGAGAATATTTTAGGCTTCACAGGCTACATGTGGTCTCTGTCAATGTTCTTTTGGGCTTTTTTTTTTTTTAATCCCTTTAAAAATGTAAAAACCATTCGTAGCTAGAATTCATACAGAAATAGGCCACAAGCCTTATTTGGTCTTCAGGCTGTATTTTCCTGACCCCTGCTCTAGATCAGCACTGGCCAAAAGAAATATAATTTGAACCATATATGTAATTTGAAGTTTTTTAGTAACCACATTGAAAAAGTAAAAGGAAGCAGATGAAATTAATTTTAATAATATATTTACCCAGTTATATCATTTCAATATGTGGCACTAGCCACATTTCAGGGGCTCAGTAACCACATGTATTAGACATCACAGCTCTAAACCAGAGCTACTCAAAGTATTGGTCATGAATTGGTGCCAGTCTATACAGTTCATTACCAGTCTGAAAAGTTAGGTATAGAAATTAAACGTAATAAGCATTTAAAATATTTTATAGCATTTTGACAGTTATTTTTATGTCTGTTCAATCTAATAGAAAATTGACAATTGTATTTCATGTCTTTTTTTACATTTCATATTTTCAGTAATTTATTCTTATTATATTTCACCACAAAATCAGTCTGCAAAACTAAAAAGAAACTGGCTCTTCAATATGGATAGTTTAAGAGGCACTGTTCTAGATGGTCTCTCTTAGGATTCTATAGACCTCTTGTATACATGACAAAAATAAAGAGAAATCGTGATGAAATTGTGGCAAGCAGTTTATTTAAGACCATTCATACTCCACTGCAGAGCACTGTCCTTTTACTTCTGTCTTTTGAGCTACCCAAGCAGAAGGAGTTTCTGATTAGCATGTTAATGCTGATGGACACCCAGGGATCATCAAACACTTGTGGAAAGGCTCTAAAATTAAAATAAAAAAATAAAAAATAAAAAACCAGAGATTTAAAAACTTGAGAAAAAGGTACTGAGAAGAAACAGATAAAAATATTTGAAATGTTAAAAAAAATAAGCTATTTTAAAATTTTGTGTCCTTAGAGAAATGAGATATTACATCCAAGAAGTTAAAATAGCTATTAAAAGGAACAATCAGAGAATAAGAAAATGGAGATTAAAACTATGATAAGAAAAATTTAAATGCAATAGGAGTGTTAGAAAGTGATGCCAAAGAAATCTACCAAACAGTAGAAGAGGAAAAGAAATGCAATATTGAAAAGAAAATATATGATTATCAAAAGAGGAACTAAGAGGTCTAATATTTAATAAAAAGGACTTTCAAGAGAGAAGGAAGAAAGGGCAGTGGGAAGGACATTGAACAGTCCCAGCACAGTAAATGTAAAAAAGGCCCACGCTAAGAATAAAGAGAAGAAGCTACACTTTTTCATGAAATAAAAACAGGTCACATAAGACTAAAACATAGTATGATACTGGGCATTTCAACAGGCCCACTAGAGTAATGCCCTCAAAATTCTGAGAGTAAATTATTTCCAACCTAGAAATTTCTCAACCAATAACAATATGAACATATTACCTAGAAATGAGGAAATACCAGCAGAAACAGCTGAAAGAATTTTAAATAATTTTGCTTGATTCTCTGGTCATCAAGAATGGAAAGGATGTGGCAGACAGTGCTATTTTTTGTCAAAAGTTGTGTAGTAATGTTTGACTTTTGAAACGATAAATGTATGAATTAGGTAAAAATAAATAACTTATGAATAAATGAGAATGAAACTAGGTTAGGAGTGGCTAGATTATTGGAAGAGTACATCTACAAGGATTTTGGAGTCATCAAAAATGAGGCAGGAATTGTGCTATATATAACAGGACTGCGAGCAAAGAACAGAAATCTTACTGTAAAAAAAAGGATAAAAGGCATATTAACAAAATTTAACAGTTCTATCTAATAGATTTTATTAGAACATGTACCACCTACCATACAAACTTATGTACCTAACTATATGTTTTTAATAAAGAGTAATCTGGAAGTACCTTTCATGATTTCAGAGACATAAAATCTCTGTTTTTATTGTCATTAGTCCAAGAGCATTGTTAGTCCAAGAGCTCTTTCTGTAAGAAACTCAAGAGAAGATATATCATTCAGTTTAAGAAAGTTTATTCTTTGTTGTTATCTTAACCTTAGTCAACTTCTTGAAAATACAAGAACATATGAGAAAGAGGATTAGTCCGAATTATGGAAGGATCAATGACTCACCACTATTAAGAAAAAATACTCAAATAGCTTTTTAATACAGATTGTAAACTGTAAAGAATAGTAAATAATTAGATAATAAACATGAACAAAAAATTCTGAGGAAAAAGAGTGCCGTATTGATTAAATGGCAAAATAGAAAGAGACGCCTTTTAAAAAAATTTCTGCTGTCATGTGACAAAACCAGTTAAATTTTAAGTTCAGGTTTTTCCATTTCTTCTACGGTGGGCTTTTAGGTTATTGAAAGAGACTGTGCCTGTCAATGTTGTAATCTTAAAATAATATATTTGTAAAGTGCCTTAAACTGCTTAAAATTTTTATAGGAACAAGAATAAAGATGTCAAATTGCATGTTTTTGTTTTGTTTATTATTACAGTATCATAACTTTTTTCCTATTACTCTATTCTAAGTTCTTCTAGAATTAAGAATGAGAAGCTTAAAGACACCTTTTTATTTAAACTTGAATATTATATTCTCTTTCCTCCTATTGTCCTTTCTACTCAAACTGCTACAAAATCATGGATAAAATTTGATACATTGTAGGATGGGGAGGAAAGATAGGGAATTTTGACAAGTGATTGACCTGTAAGCTTTAGATTGCTAGATGAGTGGAGTAGCAGTTTGGTAAATGAAATTGGGAAGATTGCTATTTACAGGTTTTTAAATTAGTTTTAATGTGTTATACAAATGTGGTCCTGATTATAACTTTTGGGAAGTTGAATACAGATATGTTTCAGCAATACAGAAGCTATTTTTCCCTTTAATATTTGAGAGTGTGCCTAAATTATTCAAAATAAGGAGACAATCAATGTCATAATGAAATTAGGTTGATACACGGTAAAAAGAAACCAGAGTTTAATTGAGGTTTATTTCCTTTCCCCTGAGTTCTGAGTATTCTATCTAAAAGGAAATTATAAGTGAGGACTAGTTGAATAATGGTGCAGTGTCACAAAAGGGCCTGGTGACCTTAAGACTACCAGATAGAACGTTCACCATATCACTTCAGCACTGCAATGTAAGGTGAATTCTTGACCAGCATCGCTGACATTTCCATTGAGAAGGGGTGGGTACTGTCTTTTCGATTTTCATATGCCACTTTAACTTATTTCTCTCCTTTTCCTGTTTTCTTTAGATCTTATAATCAATGGATAAAGTGGGAAAAATGTGGAATAACTTCAAATACAGGTGTCAGAATTTCTTCAGTCATGAGGGAGGAAGCCGTAGTGAAAATGTGGACATGAACTCCAGCAGATGTTTGCCTGTGAGAGAGAAAAACAGCAGTATGGGAGACTCCGCTCCGCAGCAACAAAGTAGTCCCTTAAGAGAAAACATTGCCTTACAACTGGGATTAAGCCCTTCAAAGAATTCTTCAAGGAGAAACCAAAACTGTGCTACTGAAATTCCTCAGATTGTTGAAATAAGCATTGAAAAGGATAATGATTCGTGTGTCACCCCAGGAACAAGACTTACAAGAAGAGATTCCTACTCTCGACATGCTCCATGGGGTGGGAAGAAGAAACATTCCTGTTCTACAAAGACACAGAGTTCACTGGATACTGATAAAAAGTTTGGTAGAACTCGAAGTGGACTTCAAAGGAGAGAGAGGCGCTATGGCGTCAGCTCTGTACATGATATGGACAGCGTGTCCAGCAGAACTGTAGGAAGTCGCTCTCTGAGACAGAGGTTGCAGGATACTGTGGGCTTGTGTTTTCCCATGAGAACTTACAACAAGCAGTCGAAGCCTCTCTTTTCTAATAAAAGAAAAATACACCTTTCTGAATTGATGCTTGAGAAATGCCCTTTTCCTGCTGGCTCAGATTTAGCCCAAAAATGGCACTTGATTAAACAGCATACAGCCCCTGTAAGCCCACATTCAACATTTTTTGATACATTTGATCCATCCTTAGTTTCTACAGAGGATGAAGAAGATAGACTGAGAGAGAGAAGACGGCTTAGTATTGAAGAAGGGGTTGACCCCCCACCCAATGCACAAATACATACATTTGAAGCCACTGCACAGGTCAATCCATTGTATAAACTGGGACCAAAGTTAGCTCCTGGAATGACTGAAATCAGTGGGGACAGTTCTGCAATTCCACAAGCTAATTGTGACTCAGAAGAGGACACAACCACCCTGTGTTTGCAGTCACGTAGGCAGAAGCAACGTCAGGTATCTGGAGACAGTCATGCCCACGTCAGCAGACAGGGAGCTTGGAAAGTCCACACACAGATTGATTACATACACTGCCTCGTGCCCGATTTGCTTCAGATTACAGGTAATCCCTGTTACTGGGGAGTGATGGACCGTTATGAAGCAGAAGCCCTTCTTGAAGGGAAACCTGAAGGCACTTTTTTGCTCAGGGACTCTGCGCAGGAGGACTACCTCTTCTCTGTGAGCTTCCGTCGCTACAACAGATCCCTGCATGCCCGGATTGAACAGTGGAATCACAACTTTAGTTTCGATGCTCATGACCCATGTGTATTTCACTCCTCCACTGTAACAGGACTTTTGGAACATTATAAAGATCCCAGTTCTTGCATGTTTTTTGAACCATTGCTTACTATCTCACTAAATAGGACTTTCCCTTTTAGCCTGCAGTATATCTGCCGTGCAGTAATCTGCAGATGCACTACATACGATGGCATAGATGGGCTTCCTTTACCATCAATGTTACAGGATTTTTTAAAAGAGTATCATTATAAACAAAAAGTTAGAGTTCGCTGGTTAGAACGAGAACCAGTCAAGGCAAAGTAAACTCCCCTGTCCCAAAGGGCATATGTGCACCAGACAGTATATCTATAGCAAGCACACATATCAGTGTTAGGTTTTTTCAGTACAGTACGTAAGCTTAGTGTTAGTATCTGTCAGATGCGATCTGCTGTTACTCAGAAAAACTTGGTGCCTATTAAGACAACAGGATAGAACTACAGGTGTTCAGTAAGACTACAGAAACATTTTGCCAATTTAGCTAACCATTTGGTTTTTAATGGCTGTAGTAATTAAGTGAGGCAACTCTGGGGCATTTGCTATGAAGAATTCTATTTCTTTCTGAAGAACAAATTGTTAATATTGGATGAGTATTTCAACAGTGTGACTAATGTTTGCAATTATTATATTTTCTAAAAATTTTTCTATGACCTTCTAAAAAGTAGTGGTGTTTGTAGTTACTATAAATCAAGCTTTGGAAGTCCAAAAAATAAAGACTGCCTTCCTTTCGGGAGGAAAATGCAATTATCTGGCCACAAGGGCATAGTGCAGTTACTTACATATTGGTAGAGTTTATAGTCAGTCTCCTTTTCTCTTCTGCAAAAGGTACTGTTAAGTAAAACAGGTGTTCTAAATAATAGTTCTTAAAATTTCAGATGTATAAAGTTGGTAGGAGACTTTTATTTAAAAGCCTTAGGTATTAAATTTTTTAATGAGTGCTTTAACTTAAAACACATTAGGATTAGCTGCTGCAGTGTAGTCCTGTGTATGATTTTTAAAGTTGACATGTGCAGTCTAATTGTTGATTCATTAACATCGGATCTTTTTCTATGCCCATGATGAGTTTGTGAACCATGGAGGAAATAAGACTAGAAGATGCCCAAACGAGTCATATAATAACTACAGTGGTTGCTGATGTTGAGATTATTGTTAAACTGTAATAATTTGGATGGCAGTATTTATCTCTTTGTTGTAAACTCTCATAGCTGAATTGCTTAAGTACAGTTATAGAATTTCAGTGCAGTTAATTTTTAATGGAAAATCTGAAACCTAAATTTCAGATTTAAAAGGTACTGTACAACCATTGTATCTGTAAATAACTATACTTAGCACCTTTTTGTCACTTAGAATAGTATGCAATACTACTTGAGTGAGCTATTTTGGAAGTAATACCAAGTCCTAGTGTTTGCTTCTTAGAATTGAACTGAATTTATAGTCCTGTCCTAGACATTTTGCACTAAAGTAGTCGATTCATTCTTGTGTCTTTCGTTAATGTTCTCTGTACCACTGGTGAGTGCTCCTTAGTTTCCTTACCTGCTGCTACAGAAAGTTATTTTACATCCTGATGGCTACTGCCAAGGCTACAAAAAAGAAAAGCTATATTTGTATGCAACACTAACCCTTTGACTGCTAATACATGTTTCTGCTTGCTGTGCCTTGTTATGGCTGCTTTTTTTGTGCTAATAAAGTATGTTTGGTGTTCTCCTTGTATATCTGCTGTTTTATACATTTGCAACAATTTCTCTTGTAAATGGAATGGTTTGGGGTTTTTAAATAAGCATTACTTGACAACCTACTATAGTCAATGCAGAATTACTGTACAGCCTTTGTTGACTTATTCTGAGTAAGCTAACTTTAAATTTAATGCTGTATATCTTTCCAATCATAATTACATATACTGTGGAACAGTATCCATACTTACTGCAAATTACTGTACAGTTTAGATTATAACAAGAAATGAACAGAGAAATATTGACTAAACCTATTGATTTCTCTGCTTATAACCTTATGTCATAATAGATGAGTATCTATAACCTCCCACTGCACCAGAAACAAGTTAAATGAAGTCAGTGCCATTTATTGGTTTGGGGACCATTTTAATTAATAATAAATGCCCAACATGTAGAACTTTAACCAAAGATTTGTCCATTTTAAAACAAAATGGGGATTGAAGGGACTTAGAATTCCTATTATTTCTAATAGAAGTCCCTGAAGAACATATACCAAAGTGTTTGAGAACTTCATCCAAACCTACTTTAAAGCATTATGTGCAATTAAGTTGTTATGACATAATTATACTGCATAATTGTTGGGTTCGTTTTCTTGAGCTTAAAATGTACCTGGAAAGTAAACCTCTTGGGGGGAAAAAAAGTCCATACTGCTTTTTGGAGAAGGACTATATATATGCAAGCAAGATCTTATTTTAAAGAGGTAACTTGAAACTCTATGAAAGCACTTGATGTTTTATATGCTTGTAGCAAATTGATGTTCTAATTGTAGTTTTATAGAAAGTATCAATGCTTTTATGTATTTCAGAACTTTCATATGTTAAATGGAAATTGTTTTAAATGTATAAATATTTGAGTTTATGTAAGCATGTATACACAGTGCTAAAAGTCACTTATGTTTCAGTTTGTGTGTAATATTAATATGCAACATTTGGTTTAAATTTTTTTCTTAAAAAATCAGTGGCTTAACGTTTTAAAAAAGAAAAATCACCAGCATGAAATTGCACCTAAGTCTATATTCACTGTGTTTTTTTCTGGATCACATTGTAGTCTGTCAACTAAATTTGTGTTTTTGTGGTCTTTTGGAAGAACATTTTAATACAAACCAGGAAACTCTTTAGAAGTTTAGACACATCTTCATAGTGAAGAAATTAATTCAAGGACAGGCTACTCTGATTCATATTCATTCTCATTTTTTCACTTTCTCATTCCCTCTCTACATATGTATATATACACATTTGTGATGTTAATATTACTTTAGACAATAATATTACCATCTGATTTCAGATCATTTAGAGGCCTTATTCTATATATATAGACTATCCTTGTATCATTCTAATTTAATAATCTGCACCTAAAGTTTGATCTTGCTACTCTTAGTATTGTTTGTAATATAGTCCCCTTATGAAAAGAAAGCATTCATTGGTATTTTCTGGTTAAACATAGTAAAAAATTTTTTGAAAGAAATCTTGGTTAAATTAAGAGTCATAATTAAATGTATCTTTCTTAGACAAAATTTAGCCCAAATAATCATACCTCACAAACTGATGTTTTCTTATGGTCTATTAGAAAGTTTATATAAGATTTAAAATCACATGAACCATAAAAATGGATACTTCTGAGCTTCATTTGGACAAAATGTGAAGTTTATGAACCCCATATTTGACATTTATATCTGGAGGCAATTTATTTTTATCCCAAGCTGCTTTTGCTCCCTGGCACTAAACACTAATTTGGTAAGTTTTATTGATAGCATTCTTAGATCTCATATTTTTGTAGCAAAGAAAGCTGTAAAATTGCTTCTTGGTAGAGGGAAAGAGGCTAATGAGTGAATCAGGATGTCTGGGAAAGATTCAGAAACTATATCCATCTCTGAGAATGTGTTAACACAGGGCACATCACACCAGTTTGTTCATTTATTCTATACCCCATACAGTTTTACCTAAATGAAATTTGATAAAAATACAGAGGGCTGACCTAAAGGTGAGAAATGTTTCCAAAGGAAACAATGCTGCTTGTTGTATGTGCATAAAAACTACATATCAGTGAAGTTCAGGGTTTTTTTTTCATATTCAACAGCTGATGCAGAACAGACTCTCTAAATGGTATGTCCTAAGGAAGTTTGGGGTGAGATTTTTGTGGAAGGTGGGTGGTGGTTTTGGGGGGCAGGTAGAAGGATTGCCATTACAAAGTATGGATTAATTGAAATGAGTTTTCATGCCCAGGAAGGTTGATTGGACATTTGACTCATTCCAGCCATTCAACAAATATTTTTTTGAAGGCCCATGTGCCAGTCACCATTTTAGGCGATGGGTATACACATTGGGGTATAAGACATTTATATGGTCATTAGGGGAATAGTGACCTGGAATGGTGAGAAGAGAATCATCACCAAAATCAAAGAAAACAGCATTTTGCAAAGGCCTGACCACTTAGGGCTATGAGCCCATAGTAAGGAATTTAGATTTTATTCTGAAAGTGTTGGTAAGCCATTTGGAGGCTTTTAAGTAGAGGGAGTGACATGGGCAAAATAAGGGAGACTGTTGCAGTCATCTGGGTGAGAGGAGGTGGGAGCCTGGACTGGGGTGGTAGTTGTAGGGAGAAATCAGATTCTAGATCTATTTTGGTGATAAAGCTTGACAGGATTTGGTGATGGACTAGATGTGAAGAAGAAACCAAAGATGGCAACAGTTTTGACCTGAGCAAGGTTGATAATGTCATTAACTGAGAATTCAAGAAAACCAGTAGAAGAGCAGATTTGAGGGTGTAAATTGAATCCTGCCTTGGATATGTTGAGTTTTGAGATTCCTATTAATTATCCCAGTAGATAACATTGAATAGATGTTAACATATGTATGAATATAAAGTTAAGTGGGGGAGTAAAATATAGGGAGATACTATATGGATAGTATTTAAAACCATAAGGCAGGATGGCAACAGCTAGGAATTTTGCATGGGGTTAAGTGTTTCTTCAGGGGAAAGTAATTACGGCAATATTTACCTTCGTATGTTAATTCAAGATTCTCTCTTTTTTACACCAACTACTTGCTTAACCTTGCTCTCATTTTAAAACTTTATCCATATCAAATTTGGTTGTCATGCTTTCCATGTCAAGTTTACTTGTGTATTTTTAGTACAAATTTTTATAAGAAATGGAAGTTCATCATGGAATATTTAGAAAGTACTGAAAATTATAGTCAGTACCAAATTAAAAAGTCCATATTATCATCTTCTCTGTCACCAAC
Organism: Macroglossus sobrinus; assembly: GCA_004027375.1. NCBI lineage: Eukaryota > Metazoa > Chordata > Mammalia > Chiroptera > Pteropodidae > Macroglossus > Macroglossus sobrinus. Next base: position 226,283 of record PVKZ01001439.1, on the reverse strand, counting down.
TCCAACTTTCTGCCTCCCAACTCCTACTTTGTAATCTTCCAAAGGTAGCTGCTATTAATGTGTATTTTATTCACTTCTACTATTTCCATGCATTTTTAACAGTTAAGATCAGAGTTTTAAAAATACAGATATAGATAGATGGTAACATGCAGAGATGGGAAGAGTTATAGGCCTCAAATCACTTTTAGAGGGTACACTCAGATGTGCTCCAAATTCTACTCTTCATCTGATTCAGTTTTCTTAGATCACTTCAGACATTAAGGCAGGTCAGTCAATGATTAGAATAACTGATATTGCAAAGGCCCAGACACTAGATGGTTTCTTGAAATAAAGTTTCATTAGAAGATAAGAACCTCATGGATTTACAAACTAGTTAGGACACGGGCAAATATATAGATGTATAACGATAGTATATGAAAATAAACAAAGCAAAAAAGTAAGAAAAACTAGTTGCATGCTTGAGAAAGAAAAACAAACATGACCCAAGTGGAGGCAGGGTGATTTGATGATGTCTTGGATTTGTTTCATCACAAGAATGTCTTAAGAATCTGACTTAGCAGAAGATGGTAGAGAAGCAAGATGGGGAAATAGAGTGATATGCAGCAAATGGGGAGGGGCAGGGCTGAGGTGGAAGAACCCCTTGATTGTAGCATTCCAATATGAGAGACTGAAGAGTCTGAATTTATCTAGGTTCTTTGACAAGATAGAATTAGAAATTATGCTAGAAATTGCAAAATGGAATATAACAGGGGGAGACTGGAGGCAGGAAACCCTGTGAAATTTGCCTATATCAGATAACACTGAAATAAACTGAAGAGTACATCTGAGAGAAGGTGCAGAAGAAAAAAGCACAATTCTGGGTAAAGGAAAGCAAGCAATTTGCATGTGAAGTTTCTTGTTAAATATGCCATAGTTTCTCATTTAAACATAAGAAAGCCAAGTTAGTGTCTCCTATTTAATATGAATATGTGTACTGATTTTATTTTTGTTTTTTTTAGGTGAGGCAACCCTTCGTTGACCTCACAGATTGCAAAAACTTACAGTCAGCTTACAATTTTTTATTTTTTTATTTTTATTTTTTTGTGCCTACCACACCTGGTCTTCCTAGATGGTCTCCCATCCAAGTACTAACCAGGCCTGACGCTGCTTAGCTTCCGAGATCAGATGGGATTGGGCTTGTTTAGGGTGGTATGGCCATAGATGTTTTTAAATAAAGCTAACTATAGATAGTATAATTTGAAAGGTACCTTTTTAATGCAAAGACTAATATTTGATCAAATAAGGAAAACCACCACTTCTAGCTACATTTATATGGAAAAAAATAGAAAAATTAGGTAAAACCTAAACACACACACACACACACAAAATTGTACTTGACAAAAGTGCTGAGAAATGGTGGTGAAATAAGATTTAAGAGGCAGTTGTTGAATTTAATCCCCCAAATGTTATTGTGATTGGTTATAGTAAGTGGTCACATAACATCATCTATAGGTTCTGAAACCTTAAGCAAAGTGACACAATAAAACTGATTTTACCATAGGCTAATTGATATAAACAAGAGTTACGGTCCTATGGCATCTTAACAACATTACAACAAAACATAATTCTAGGATCTGCTGTGGTTTTTCTCATTTCTTAATTTTATTAAGTGAAAATGACATGGAATTTTTAGTTAGAAGTCAGTATTACATTTAGAAATGTATTACTGCCTGACATTTATTTCTCTGTATATTTACTAAGCATCTCTAACGAGAAACCCAAGATTTTAGGGTAATTTTTTAACAACGTAAATCACCAAAGTGTGTTTTTTCTCATATGTCTTAAAATATATACAATTATGAACTTAATTTTATATTGTATTTCTTATTTTTTAGGGTGAATTATTTTAAATTTATAGTGTTTTTCTCAAACTCTAAGATTTTTTTTAAAAACTGGAATAATTAAAAGCTTTATCACCTAATTTTATAAATATTTTTAGGTGCCCTTGGTTATAATTGAGATAGCATTGAATTTTAATGACATTACAAGAATGGAGAAATACTTTGCTATAGTACTTTCAACACTGAATGGTATAAATTTGTAAATTGTATCTTTAAAATATTGTCTTTTCACAATTTCTTTCCTAATGCTGATAATAGGATTTGAAGGCCAAATTAATTCTTAAAATTTGGCTATGCTAATTTTTTCATTCTTCAAACATATTCTGAGAGGCAGTTTTATTTATTGGTGACATGAACAAAATAAATGTAAGGGCCTACGTTTGATCTATAAACAATTCTGTCAGAGGCTGGGTGACATACCTAAAATAACCCCAGAAGGAATCTGCCAGAATGGCTTCCTGGCCAAGCAAACAAACCATGTACATACCGACGGATTATTATGTAATAGGGAAGATTTACCTGAGCTGCCTGGGTCTAATCCTTTACTTGTCTTTGATACCTGACTTAGAGGGGTTTAGTAACTTGTCCAAAGTCACAGAGAGTGAATGTCAGAGGGAGAGTTCAGACACAGGTCTGTGACCAGAACCTAAGCTCTTCCCCACTACACTTTACTTGTTGGATCCTAATTTTTGAGGCAAGTTATTATTTCTTTCGACACTTTGTCCTCTTTTATTGTCATCTCAAGATGACAATAGATTGTTACAACTGATAAAAATAGATTCTGGTTTACATTGATAAAAGTGTTGAAAGAATAGCCCACTAGGGTCTCCTTGATTTATATTCTCCAATTATCTGAGGAGTGTTTCCATCTGTTTCTCCAATTTTATCTAGCACTACTCTGTCTTGTTCACTACTCTCCTGTCACACTGGCCTTCTCTCAATTTCTCCAGCACTTCACTGTCTTTCCCACTCCAGGGCCTTTGCACATGTTGCTCCCTCCCAAAATTCTCATCTTCCTACTCTTCCACATAGCAAAATAGATTCTGCTCATTTTTTATATCTAAGCTTGAATGTCACCTCCTCAGAAAGCCCTGATCTTGCCATATGAAGATTTCCCCCTTGCTATTCTCTATCTTTGCCCTGTCTTTGTTTTCTTCCGTTTTTATTACAAAAGCTTGCAAATATTTTATTTGGGTTTTGAGGTTTTGATGCTCCCTCTTGAGAAACTCAGAGAACAGAGACCATGTCTCTCTTGTTTGCTATTTTATCCTCCATGCCTAGCAGAGTGCTTAACACAGAGTAGACACAAAATTTGTTATAAATTAACGAGTTAATCCACTTAATTTTATTTATTTCTCTACTGACAAAAATATGAAAATCTTATTGCATGTCCTAAAATCTATATTGCTCTAACTATTTCCATAATATACTGTTTAGTATGTCTTGTCCTAGGAAAAAATATCAGGTTTTTGGTGAATCCATGCTGGTTCTTGGAGATTACCACTCTCTTTTCTAAATTCTCACGAGCCCTACCTTTAGTAATCCACCCCGGAATGTTGCCCAGGATTATGCCAAATTCATTAGTCTGCAGTTTGTGGAACCTCCTGCCTCTCCTTTTTAAAGCTAGGACTCTAGTCTTCCAGCGTGCCTTCCATTTTCCTCACACCTCTGATGACTCAGCCTTCAGAGACCTTTGGGGACTCTTAGTTCGCTGGAAAACATTAAGCCAAGGTATTTGAACATATTTATAGCAGCTCTGTTTTTTCTAGACTCTCTTCATCCTTTTGGACCATCAATTCTTTCTGGCCGGCATTCGTTCTGCCTTTTTCAGAATAGGTAGAAATGTAATAGGAATTGGATAGCTGAGTTTTCCCATCATCCTTTAACATTTTACCACTGACTCTTTATACATTATCTACTTATCTCAAATATAACAAACTGTGTGTTTAAATTGAAATGCTTTCAATCAGATATTTTGCTACAGCTGTGTAGCAAAAACAGGTGACTCAAACAGTGCCTCTTAAAAAGTTTGCTCTTTAAGATGAAACATGCTGTTGTAGATGCTAAAAGTACAACTAGATGCAGGTTTCTGCCACTATCCAAAAGTAGAGTGTTCCTATGAAACTTTTCATAAGCCAAAATGATGTAAAAAAAAGAATTAAGACACATCTTACTAACAAATGCACAAAATAAGTCAAGATACAGCACTGATGCTCACAGACACAGCTCAACGCTCTGGCAGCTTGATGCTGAGATGTGGAGTGTGGTTCCAAGGGAAGGAGCCTGGCGGGCCACTCTCACTGCTCGCGGCGTGCGCTGCCTCTATAATGGCTCACGGCAAAGTAAACACGGAATGCTTTTTGTCGTATCGAAAATCCTCTTTAGATTTCTTTCAATTAGCAAAGGCAGGTACTAATGTAGGTCTTTCATAAAAGTGAAGTGGTGTCATGTGAACTTTGGAAAATACCTATATTTAAAAGAATACAGAGTTAGATATTTTATCAAAAGCAGAAAATTAGATATGCCATATCTGAAACTTTTAACCCCTTTCCCATTTAGAAAAAAAATGCACCTAGCTGCCAGCTTTAACTTAACATCAGGCATAGGAATGCTACACTTTCTAGGCTTTGACATTTTCAAAGATGGAGAATTACTGTATTTTAAAAATGGAAATATCACTACTAAAAATAGCTATAAATAGAATGATGTCATTTGTTTCCAAAGACTATCAATATACTAGAGAGATGCAAAAATAATAATAAAAGCAAGATATTTCGTGGCAAACTTTGGGGGTAAGGTTAGGACCATAATCCACAAATTATCTTGGGGTGAACACTGCTGCCATGAACAAGTATTCTTGGGGCAAATGGGAAATAGGTTAAAATTGTTTCAAAGTACATTTCCTACAAAAAATACAAATTGTATTTTCTGCCTGAGTATCCAGAATTCAGAGCCCTGGGGATGATAAAATCAAATGGACACATCTCTACTTTTTTTTTCCTTCATTTGTTTCCCAATCTTGTTTTCATATTTAGTGTTCAAATCCTCTTCCTTTATATGGTGTGATTTTTTAAAACATCCATATTTTTTTTTTCAAAGTTCTTTGGGTAGCTTCTAGTGAGTTCCAAGACAAAGAAGGAATATGATTGATGATAGGAAGGTAGGTGAGAGAAAGAAAGAGAGAAGTAATTGCTTTTATGACCTTAAAGCTATTTAGTAAAGCCACGAAAGAAGGCTACTTTGGAAATGGAGAACTACTCCAAGTATGGCATCATGTTTTCAAATAGACTGTGATTATAGTCTCAGTTCACCAACCTGAACCTCTAGTGGTATAGATATACAATTGCTATTTCTTCAATCATTAAATGAGGGAAGAGACTCAAGGGGACTGACTCATGATCATATTTGAATGGATGAAATGTAGGTATGGAGTCTATTCTCTTGTGGTGAGGACACAAAGCTATCCATCCAGGTAGCTTTAAAAAAGAGCTAAGGAGATAATTAATATGATGGCCTTCCTGTGGTGAATGGGGAAAGCCATGGATAATATGCAGAACAAAGAATGCCTTGAGAAACACTAAGGCACTAGTCTTATGTCATTGGAGGTCACTATACCTGTGAAATAACAGGCTGTAAGTTATATGGTACTTTGTCATTTTTTTTCAGGGGAAAGCAATGCTCTTAAATAAACATGAGATCTTCTGAGATTTTAGGGAGGTGGAGGGAGGAGGTGGTAACAGACTTATGTCCAGCTTGGAAGACTTGACCACTACTCATGTCATCTTGGTCAAATCACAATCTCTCTTGGCCTTTGTTGTTTCTTGTCATAAAATATCTGCCTATCTCACAGAATCATATTTTGGAAATTATCTCAGATAAGAAATGGCAGATAAAGCACCAGTCATTTTCAGAACTCTGTGACATTTGGAAAAATGAATATTTTGTAATTTGTGTATATGAGTTAATGTAAGACAGATTTACTTAAAATAATTTTTAAGCTAAGAAAGTTCTTTTTATAACACTTTTCTTCTGATAAACTCTAATTTCTTAGCTGTGTAGCTATTGTCAGGCTGCCCAGGTTGTGCCTCAGCTCAGCTACCTACTAACCAGTAAGTTTTTTAACTCCCCAGGCTTATTTTCTTCATCTATCTCATTAAAAATATGCATGTTTAAAAAAATCACACCATATAAAGGAAGAGGACTTGAACACTACCACCTTGTTGTCTGGGAATACTATATTGAATAATCCTTGAGAAGTGCATACATGGCATGTAGTAAGTGCTCGGTAACTGTTATTATTGTTTTCTTTACTCTAATATCCATCATGCATATTATCCCATTAGTAAAAATACAGAACTGAAATCTAGAGTTCCTGATCACAATTGGGTCTTCCTTTTTTCTGCTGAAGGCTTGACTAAAATATAAATTCAGCCGGTACTTCTCTTACATAGTGTTGGTTTAATGTGGAGTTTCATTGAGGGACTTAGTCAAAATGTTAAAGCCTTATCTCTAAATCTTCATGGGGAATAAGTCTATAAAGTTACTTGATCAGAAAATTACTTGGAAGCAGGATAAAACCAGCCAGAAATCTATTTGAATTTTTATTTCAATGCTTATAAAATGTTTTAGTTTTTCCATAAAGCAAAAAAAAAGTTATCTCTGCAATTAATAGAAATATAGTTATTACAAACTTAGTTTATGTTTTACATCCTGATAGAAATGTAGCAATACACTTAGAAAAAGTTTCATCAACATTTAATTGTATTTCTCTAAATGCACCATTCTATTTTATAACCTCGGCCATGACCATAGCACTGGGACACGCACGCACTTGGAATGGGGCATGGCTGCAATAAACCATACGACCTGTTGTAGCCATCTTGTACCACCAACACAGATGGTCACAACTGTGTCACCTTGTAGGAAATCTACATTGTTATTAACTGCTGCCTGAGACTTTGAAAATTAGTGTGGCTCCTTTCGTGATTGAGATTTCTGGGAAAATTCTCTGTGTCCCTTTTTATCACATTTGTCATTCTCCATTTTATACACGGAAGCATTGCTAAGTTGTTACTGGGGGGCCTCTCGAGGGCAGAGACCTTACCATTATGTTTCCAGCTGTATCCCTGGTACCCAGCCCAATGCTTGGCTCATGGCAGGTGCTCAGTAAATATTGGTTGAAAGAAAGAATTAATTAATTTTCAAAAATAAAGTATTTTAAATATCTTATGCATATATTTTAAAAGCATAAAAAAATGATCTTTTTTCCTAAAACCTAAATCTCTTCAATTTGAAGGGAAAGAATAAGATACCATTGTGTAACTGCTAGTTTTACTTTACTAGTTTTTCCATAAAGCGAAAGAATTTATCTCTGGAATTAGTAGAAGTATAACTACTAGTTTTACCTATGTCAGAAACTTTAATAAAAAGTCATTGTTCTTTATTCTAACCTTATAACTCAATTAGCTGACTGCCTTATAGTTAAATGTCTCTGGTTTCATTAATTTTGAAATTGAGACAATCTTTTTAGGCCTCATTGCAGCATTCTGCTGATTATACACCCCCTTTAAACTATAAATAGACTGCATTTACACCTGCTTCTAGAATTGTAGAGATTTAGAAGGTGTCAGTTTTGCTTTGAAGTTCAGGCACCTTCCGTTTGTTGAGAAGTGGGGCTCCGAAGACTTGTAGTGCATCAGTAAAGGAGGAAAGTGCTTCTCCCTAATTAACAAAGTTTTTCCTACAAAAGAGACAAGAGGCAGTGGGACATCAGTAGAAGGCCATGAAGCTGTCACTCCTAATGCTTCTATTTACGCAAGATGGATACCAGAGTGGTGCTTTGATTCTCTGAAGTGTTTAGGATCTCATCCTTGGGACCTACACATTCTGTGATTTCTAACAGAATGTTCTGAAAATTATATTACCCTTTTAAGGAATGTCTCTGAACACCGCAGTATAGATCAAGCCAAAGAAGGTAATATTTTGATTTAAATGGTTTGTGACGTCCCAGTGCACATCTTGTCCTTAGGTTCTGGCTTGAGTAACAGCATGTGTGCTATCTGGTGTTAAGCCCATATTTCTCCCAGGTCTGGAGGTGTGGAAAGGTAGGTCAAGGTGAATGAAGGGAATTCCAAAACAAACTACTCTGGCCATAGCGTTAGAACTGAAGCTCAGTTCTACCTTAAATTATTTGATGATTCTCCTTTAAGTTCAAGAAAGCTAATTCCATGGACTTTTTTTTTTTACATAACCAGAAAAATTTTGAGGTGAGTATAGTCCTGATCCCAGATTACCACTGATCTTTTCTTAGGGTGATTCTGGTTAAGTTTAAAAGCTTTACAGTTTTTGATCCTATGATTATTTTGTTACTGAATGAAAGAATAAAATTGAAGGACCCAAAATATACTTAATTTGAATTTTTTTTGGTTAAATATATTAAGTGGTTAAAAATAGTAACAACTATCTGGGATGTCCTAACCCCACATCTTGGAAAAAGAATATCCCCATACTTACCAGGTAATCTCTGTGTCTAATAAATGACTACCAAGAAAAGACATGGTCCAACCCTGCAAGACCTGTTTTCTAAGTACCCATCAGACATTCAGACATGGCAGTTGTGTGGCCTTTTACCTGTGTCTAAGTTCTCTTGTTTCTGGAATTAGAACCACTTCCCTCCTCTAAGTGATGCATGTCTCAGATCACTTCAGTCCTAACATACCCTAGGTTCCCATCAGTTTAGGACAGCAGTCTCAAACTTTTTGGTCTTAAACTTCCATTACACTCTAAAATTGTTAATGACCCCCACAACCTCTTATTTGTTGCCTTTTAAAATCATATTAGAAATTAAAACAGAAATTTAAATATTTCTTTTAAAAATAAACTCATACATTAACATAAATAACATTTTTTTGAAAAAGACTATTTTGCAAAACAATTCAGCAATAAGAGAGCATTGTTTTAATTTTTGAAAATCTCTTTAATATCTGGCTTAATAGAAGACAGCTGGATATCCTTATCAATATCTGGATTCAGTCTAAGGCATATGTTGCTCTGGTTAAAGAATATGAAGAAACTCTGGCCTCACATAGAGATGTAGTTGTAAAAGAAGAGAATTGTTTTAATATTTATTAGCTTTTCAAATTATTGTGGATATTCTTCAATGACACCAGAGCAAACTTCAGTGAATTGTAGTTTCTTAAAGGCTCGTTGAAAGTAAAGTCTGAAATTCTTATCAATGAACTCATTACATTAAAAGTCAATGGTTCATTTTGCACTCTGAATGGATTTTGTAGCATCATGCATTGGTCATTTGGAAAATATTAGTTCATTGAGTTATGCAGTTCTTCCAAATATTTACTCATTTCAATATACAATATTGAAAAAACTTACATTTGGTAATAAAACCCCTGATCTCATCTTTAAGTATTGGGCAACTCATAATATTAGATACAAGTTTTCCAAAACCCTAATTTTACTTGAGAGCTCAAAATTGAACATTAGCAACAAATACTGTCAGTTGGTTTCCTTGAAGTGACATTTTAAAGAAAATCTCTGCCAGATACTCAAGTATGAATAACCACAGTTTGACTGTCAGTCATTCTTTTAAATAAAATTGGTGTTCCATTAAAAAACAGCTAATTTAGCTTGAAACTCAGAACAGTCACACAAATGCTTTTCTTGAAGACAACCACTTCAGGATGCAGCAGAATGCTTTCGCACACTTCCATTTTGTCACACAATATTAAAAAGATGTGTACATAAGGAGTTGAAATTTAATAAAATTAATTTTTACTCCTTCAAGGACATTCTTAGCAGAAGCTTGCTTTTTTTGTTTTGCCAGTGCATGGTGGTAAAGAATGCAATAATTCCTAGCACAGATTGGTTTCATTGCCTTGAGTGAGGTGAAGGCACCATTTTTGCCCATGATTGCTTTTGCACTATCAATGCAAATTTCAACACAGTTGCATAGGATAAACCCTGAGATTCAAAAAAGTTATTCGATACTATTACCATTTCAGCACACGTGTTTGTTGCCAAGCATTTATCTAATAAAAGATCTTCAGTGATTCGTTGGGGGCTTATATGGACAAATATAAGCAAAATAGCAAACCAGCCATATTTGTTGACCTGTCCATATTTAAGGCACACATGCAACTCTGTAGGTTAGATTTTAACTTTATGTTGCAGTGAAATCTGCGATTTAACAAGTTTTTGTCTTCGAGACAGGGCATTGGCCTTCTTTACCAGCTTTGTATCCAGCAACACCAACTATGCAAGGCTTTATTATTCTTTCAGCTGTTGGATGTACTTCTCCAGCCACTGCAATACAATAACTCACCTTGTAAAATAGTTTAGTATCTTTTCTATTTCTAGTTCGAAAACCTGAAATAAATAATTTTTATCTTTAAAAGAGTACATCATGTCTACATTTAAAACATTCCTTTTTCTTTAAACTCTGATCAGTCTCAAAATGATAACTTGAAATTGTTTTGTTGCATAAGACATAAAAAGGTGAATTATTAGCATCCATAAAGTTGAGGGGAAAGTACCTTTCATTGTATTTTCATTTCTTATTAACAGCTTCATCCACTTTCTTTGAGGTTAATTCTTCCATGAGTTAAGGAATTCTGATATGTCAGTTTCATCTTTTTTTTTAAATCTTTGGACATAGATGCTACAGGAATAGATTAAGAGAGTGAATCTTTTTGTCCATTGATTTTTAAGCCAATGAGCCATCCTTAAAGATAAGAAAAATGTCCAATAAATAAATTTTATCTTTACTTTAGAATAAAATAATGAATTCTAATATAATAATAGTTTTAGATAAACTTTTTAAAATTTGAAATTTTTTGAGAAAAACATTTTAATTTTATTGCAAAAACAACAAAGTATACTTATTTCTTGTTGAGTTTCCAAATAGCTACGACTAAAACTTTGGGATTTTAAAATAGTACATTGGATAATAATGTAGGTACAGAAATTATAGCAAGTATTATGAAAAAAATAAGAACATAAAGTATTAAGAACAAACTGAGTTAATCTCTAAAAATGCACATATTTGTACCTTAAACCTACCACCTTAGAAAATAATCAAAATCACAAGAATTAACAAAACATACATCTCATGATATCATATGCCATGTGGCCTCTGGAAAATTCCACTGTATACTCATGAGAGGATGACAGTGAAAAAAAGCAAATAACGTCTTCGTATTATTATAAAATAGTTTGGCTTCAGACTTCCTGAAAAGGTCTCAGAGCCCCCAGGAGTCCCAGACCACACACTGGATGAATCATCTGTCTAGGGAGCCATCAGTTTTAAATGAGTTTAAATTATCTTAAATATGCCGGGGGGGTGGGGAGTATGCTACTTTTTATTTGATGCACTTTATAGAGCCTAAAATTAGATTTTAGGAGTCGCTGATGCTTTGAGAGAAATAATTGGTGGCTCCTGAGGTTAGCAGTTCAAGAGCCACACTTCTAACTTGGATCCGTGAATTCCTTCCACCTTGCAGTGTGACTCTGGAAGCCCATCAGTCCTGGGTAAGAAGCCAGAAATAGCGGTTTTACTGTTTGGTAAATTAATGAATTTAAATTCTTACTTGTTGCTCCTTCAGATCCTTTCATGATCACTAATATTTTTTTGAATAGGAAACTGCAAGCAACTAGAAATGTTTGTATATCGTGGAAATCTAATCACTTTAGAGTTTAAACATTTTCTTCTGAAAGAAATTTCCTTTGACTCAATACAGAAATACATGAGTACATACCATGTATCCAATAGTATTCAGGCTCTTCAGGGATTAAAAAAAGTGAATATCTCTACTCCTCAATTATCAATGTTTGAGACAATTTATTGCATAAAATGATAAAAAAAATTGTGTAGTAAATATTGCCTCAAATGTAAACAAAATCTTAAATGTAGTTTATGAGCAATGAGAGTAGAGAACCATAAGGGATTCTGGGTTTTCACAGAAATGGTGGGACTTAAAAAGGGCACTGAAGGATGAATAGAAATAGAGGCATGATGGAAGACTATTCCAGGGGATTGATGGTTTAGACACAGGCACTGCCAGCAAAAGCTGGAGCCATGCCTGAGGGATTGGAGGTCCCTGGGACTGTAAATATTTGCACGTGGCCATGGCCAAAACTGGAGAGGTGAAAGGAAAGGGCTGGAATTGTTCCTTTCTTCTTCACTCTCCTACCCTCAAATTGCCTTAAGCTGAGCGAGGAGGATAGAAAGTGAACCAAGAGAACTGGGGGAAGCAGCAAAGAGAGATAGGAGGGAAACTCCAGAGTGAGTTATAGTCAACCAAAAGAGCTTGTCAAAATAAAATGACCAAGAGGACCAGGGCACCATTGTCTGTGGTAGACATGGAGAGGCACCACCCAGATCCCCATCCTGCCACCTGTCTGCGGGAAGCATGGACAGTCGTAAGTTGCCAGCCCACAGCTCCTTCAGGGTGGGCCTCAGATGCTCGAAACCATCTCGCTCCAAAGAACTGCCTTGCTCAAGGTCATGCTCTTCCTAGGGCAGTTTGCAACCAGTGACAGAGGCAGGAATGCAAAGGCACAGCCATTTCAGATGACTCTGCAGGACAGTGTTGGCTCCAGAGCTCCCTGCTGGATTGACAGAGGCTTCATTGCAATTCAGCTTCTTCCTCTATCCCATCTGATTTTCTCCCTCTTTCCTTTATAGGTATTAATCCCTAAGAATATCTTGCACCCCAAATTCTGCCTCAGTATCTGATTCTGGATAATCTAACCTATGACATTCTCTCATCCAGAGCTGAATACATACATATATTTTAAATATATAATATACATATAAGTGTGTGTATTTATATGTTTATGTATATATGTAATGTTTAGTATTTTCCTCTATTCAATACTACACTGTTGGCCAATTATCAGCAAACTGTGCTTTCAACCTGTTTTTTTATTTTAAATAGAGATACTACATTCTTCTAATGAAAATCTTTGCTGCTTAAAAAAAATTTATAATGGCAAAATAATTTATCTTTCTCCCAATCCCAATGTAATTTTTGTGATGCTAAGATCCTAAATATACATTATTTGTTCAGAACTGTAGGATCAAACATAAACAGATGCAGTCAACTTTTACTGATCACCGTGGCCATTATTTGCAACTTAAATAAATGCTGGTAACAGGTTCTCGAAACCAGGCTGGGAGATGAGATAATGCTTACTTAGAAGAGGGCCTCCAGGACTGATCATCAGCTCCAGGTCCCTGCTCCCAGCATTACTGTTTTGGCCTCAGTAATGTTAATCATAAAGGTGAGTTCTTGGTAAGAATGGAAAATGTTCCGTGGTAAATATGACGTCTGGAAGGTCAAAAACCACTTTCTCAACAGTAGCTGGTGCAACTCTTCTTTCTGGCACCTACTCAGCCGCACACTCGTCCTTCAGCCTCGTGTGCAGTGCAGACAATCATGGTCTGATTGCACGAGATCTGTTTGCAGGAGACTTGAGCAAAGTTCCTGGAAGACCTGCCAACAAATAAGGAGTTGGACTAGAGGAACCCGAAGGTCCCTTCTTAGTCCAACATCCCAGGTCTCACGTTCAGTGCTGTGTTCCCACATATGTTATTTGGAGTCCTGAGAAGTAGATTAAATGGTGATTTTTAATTTTATTTTAGGCAAGGCTTTTTATATAAAACAATGACAAACAAATATGACACCCCTAAAATTCATTATGAGAACAAGCATTCCTTTTGTGAAGCCCAGGTCGGGGGCCAGCCCCAGGCTTGACCGTAAGGAGAGATGGCCATCTGCAGTGTTCTTCCCACCTCTCCTTTCTTTGCCTTTTCCTGGTTACTCAGGCCTGCCCTTCTCACCACAGCTCCCGAATATCAGTTTTGTGGATACTGCTCCAATGACTCCCAGAGCCACAAATGCGATCCAGATCCCTCAGGCTGATCTCACACAAGGGCCTCTGTGGTCTGACCACTGACCACCTCTCTAACCTCTCTCTAGCCACTCTCTCACCCATGCCCTCTGAGCTCTGGCCACTCTGGAATTCTGAGAGCCCCAGAACACACCACTCACTCCCTCCCTCAGCTTGCTGCCTTTGTGCCTATTGTTCTTCTTTCTCCACAGACTGCCTGCCCTTCCTTCTGTCTGCCCATCCCCCGCTGACCTGGCAAAGCACTGCTCAACCACAGGCCCCGTCACCTCCTCTCAGTTCTCTCTGACACCTCCCACCCACTATGTGTTCCAAGTGTTCTGTTCACACCTCCATTATAACTGGGGTTTTTTGGTTTGTTTTGCATTAGAGCCCTTTTTATTTATTTATTTTTTTATGCCAGACACTTCACATGCCTGTGAATGCCTAAAGAGCAAGCACAGCCTCTTGTTTATCTTTGCATCACCAGCTCTGTCATGTGCCTAACACATAGTCAGCCTCAGGGAAGTGTTGCATGTTGAATTGTTTGTGACTTGTTTTGTTTGCTTATTTGAACGTCTCCTTAGGTGTCTAGTACAATAGGAGGAGAAAGAAGAAAGCCCTCTTGACTTTTCAGTGGGCATGCACTGGGGTGAAACTGCCCTTAGGAACGAACGTCTCCTTGTTGTGGGGGTAGGGGGGTGCCAGATGTGCTGGTAGGAAAGAGGGGAAAGAGAAGAAACGGAAGGAGCTGGAGGCCATGAGAACATTTGGGATCAGGTAGGTGAGGTGTAGGCGAGTCGCTTATCAACAGTAATGCACTGGTATAGCCACACCAGTTCTTAGTATATTGAAACTTCCATAATGGTTGGTCAAGAGTAGAATAGTAACTGCAGTATATGGTAAATGATTCAAATAATACAAATTTTGGCATATGTCATTTATCTCAAAAACCACACAGCAATGCTGTTTCAGAATATTTTTCAGGTTCAGGCAGTGACATTAGAGCTGGGGAGTGGGGTGTGGTGTGCAGGGGTGACAGACATCCTGCTATCTATTTTGGGGATTGAGGACTTGTTTATTCTCCATGACCATTTGTTTCTAGAGCCCTTTCCATTATTCACATTTATCTCCTCCTTTGGGGCTGACAACGTTCTTGTGGGGGAAGTATGAATACCCCCATTTCAACTGAAGAGGAAAACAAGCTTTAGAGGTAAAGATAGCTGCTCGGGGCTGACTCTAGAGGTGGAGCCAGCTTCCTGAGTCACCACAGATAATGGCAGCTTCAGCAGGGAGAGTCAGCCTGCGGACCTTGGTCAGTGTGGCATGGTCTGTGTCCCATGCACATTGCCTTGGCCCACCAGAGATCACCTGCAGGCTCAGAGGACTGTTCCTGTACATGCAGATGACTTCCTACCCCAATCACCTGAGACTCCACCTGAGGGCCTTCTTTGGTTCCAGAAGCATTCTCTGTCCTCCAGCAGGTTGAACTGAAAGTTTTGGGGAGTTAATGCCTTTTAGGAACACTCCTCAAATCACAAGGGACCAGAGTGGGTGGAAATAGCCCAGCTCCCTCACATTTCTAGCCTTCTCGCCCTCAATGGGGTGACTCCCAGGTACATACTGCACTGACCCTCAGTGGGTCCTCAGCAGCATCACCTGGCAGTTGACCAGAGCTCATGATGCAAAGCTCACTAGAGTATCCCTCAGTGGCTCTCCTCCCTTCTCTGTCTCTCTCCTTCACTCCCTCTTCATGCTTCTGGGAATCATTCCCAGGTATAAGTGATAGCACCCTATAGGAGTGGGTGGAGAGCTCCCAGAGCCTGGCATGTGCACGCCCCCACTCCAGGGTCCCATCTGGGGCTAATCAGCACTATGACAACAGTGGGCAGGGCTGACCGCTGGGGGTGGAAAACCAGTGCCTGGATGCTGACACCTGAGACCTGCGCCAGTCCTGCTTACCCTGATTCCACTGCACCTGTCTTCTCAGGCCCTCAGTGCAGCTGGCTGAACTCTCTAACAGAAAGCTCTCTTAATCAAGCAGATTTCCAAGTCCTAGTTCTTGCAAGTGGTTCTAGAAATGAGAATGTTTGGGTAGAACATTGGAACTTGACTGGTTTCTGTTGGACTTTGCTGAGGCAAGGCAACCCGGTGACATGAGGCCAAGCTCAGGATCAAGTATGGCGGGTCTCAAACCATCTGAACCTCTTAAAGCCCACACAAGTGGCCAACTCTTTGTAGGTTTTGTATTTTTATTAGTTCCTGTGGCTTCCAAGTATGGGATTTTGGATGTTGAGAACACTAGTTATTCCCTGTGTTAATATAAAATCAGTAATAATAAAGTGCATTCTCCAGAGGCTGTGTGAGCAGGGCTGGGCTTCTCTCCCAACCTTGGGTGAGGTGGCCATGTTACCTTTGACTCTGGCAGAATTCTGTGACCTTTCCAGCGGTTTTGATATTCTGGCTCAGAGCGTTTAGCCTGTTGCTTCCCAGGGGTGGTCTCAGGCCAGGGAGCAGCTCCAAGCCTTCCTGGAAGGGCTGGCTGTGGAGCCTGAAGAAGGGGCCTCCCCACCCCCACTGACTCTACATCCACATGGAGTGGGGCTGCCTTGTAGGTGGGAGAACACAGAATCCCAGGGGGGTTTAGGTCTCCCGCTTGGCTCCTGCTTGGAGCAGAGGGGATGTGTGTTGATCGATGCCCTTTCTGTTCGAACACCTGCCTGTTTGTCATAGCCAAAGCCTTTAGAGAATTACAGCCTGTCTGGATCAGCATTTCACTCTATCCTTCTCGGTTCCCTCCCAGGAAAGTGAAGATTTAACAAGGCAAATCATGAAACTCCTCTGCTAGAATTAGACAAAAAGGAGGGTCTTTAATAAGAGAGTCAGTTATGACTGTTATGCTCTTATGCCTAGTTCTCCAACAGAACAACGGTGAATGTTGTCTTATCTCCTTTTCAAACCTTCACAGTCTGAGTCTAGTTTTTAACACACAGAAACTTTTTCTCTGTGAATCTTGAACATTCCAGTTGCCACAGAATTACCTTGGACTTTATAGATGACATCTGTCTTCTCTTTGGAGAGTATCATAAGAAGGCCATCTTCAAATGCTCAAAAGAATGTTTTTTTGTCTCTGTTCCCATTAAGGAAAAAAATGTCAGATGCGAAGCCAATCTTGTCTCACCCTCCCATCCCACTCCCATGGAAACCACCCCTCCTCTCATCTAGGTACACTGACTAGACCAGGTGGGCCTCTGACCTCTGGATACGTCTCCCAAGGCCACTGAGCTTATGGCCTGGTGAAAAAGATGATCTGGGCCACTAAGATGCCTCCTTCAAGATGAGAAGCCATTGACATTTGGAAATGGGAGCCAAAGAATGTGTGGTACAGCAAGGGGAAAGCAGCAGGTGATCACTGTCATGGTCACATACGGTCAGAGGACCAGAAATAGCCAGGGGCAGGAGAACGGAGCAGGCACTTAGACAGCGGCAATGACTAGTGGCCATGGGTTCCTGGTAAGATGTGTGGCCTTAGCGTGGAACAGGTTTCCCACCTCAGTCCCAGCCTCCAGGGGAGGCATCTGAGTAAAGGCTCCTGTTCTAGAAGTCTTCATTTCTTCTACACAGATCCTTGCACTAAACTCCCCTTCTCTGAGCCATCTCAAAGCGGGGGGGGGGGTCCTCTGTTTCTGAAACCCATCTGCTCCGCAAGGGAAGGTATTTAGATCACTTACATTTAATGTAATTATTGATATAGTCAGGTGTATATATCTACCACCTTACTACTTATTTTCTATTTGTCCCATCTATATTCTTTGTCTCCTTTTATTCCTTTTGTCATTTTTTGGCATGAATTGTGCATTCTTTTAGTATTCCATTTTATTTCCATTATTGACTTGCTAACTATATCACCATGTTTTATTTTTTTAGTAGTTGCTCTAGGATTTAAAATATGCATAATTAATGTGTCACAGTCCACCTTCGTATAATATTATACTACTTCACATATAACATAAAAACCTACAACAGTATACTTCCATTTTCCCCTTCTGTACTTTGCACTATTGTTGTCATGCATTTTACTGGTGCACACGTTCTTAACACCACAATACATTCTTTTGCTTTAAATCATTATTTTAAAAAATTTTTTAAATGAGAAAAACAAAGGGCTTTTATTTTTACCCACACATTTACCATTTCCTGATCTCTCTTGTCTTTGTGTTGATCCAAGTTTCCATCTGGCATCATTTTCCTACTGCCTGAAGAACTTCAGCATTTTTTAAGTTCAGCCCTACTGGCAACAAATGCTCTCATCTTTTGTCTGTCTGAAAAAGTCATTTCACCTTCATTTTTAAATTATATTTTTGCTAGATTTAAAATTCTGGGTTGACATATTTTTTCTTCCAACACTTTAAGATGCATTTCACTGCCTTCCGGATTGCATTGTTTCTAGCATTAAGTCTGTGGTAAGTTCTGTCTTTGTTCCTTTGTACAAAAGGTGCCTTTTTACTCTGGATGCTTTAAAGATGTTCTCTTTGTCACTTTTTCAGAAACTTGATCATATTGCAAGATGGCGTAAGACATTTGGATCTGTAGATTTATAGTTCTCATCAAATTAGTAAAAAAAAAAGATTTGGCCATAACTTCTTCAAACATTTTTTTCCGTTTCCCCCTTTTATCTATCTTTCTGGAACTCCAGCTTCACAAACACTAGACTTCTTGATATTGTCATACAGGTCGCTGAGGCTATGCTGTGCAGTTAAAACGTGTACATTTTCTTATATGTAAATTAGAACTAAATATAACTGATTTAAATAAATGGAATAATATATACAAGTTCCCAGCACCACTCATGATACACAATAGGTGCTTGATAAATATTACTTCTCACCTCCCCAACCCCACCTATTTAATTTCCCTCTGTTCACCTGCTCTTTTTACACTCTCAGCCTCTTATGCTTCTCACACCCCTCTGCCTCTCCAAATTCCTCCTGTCCTTCCATGTCTTTTCCGGATTACTCCAGGTCATAGTTCAGAACTCTTAAAGCACTCACCACTTGCTTCCCCATAATCAGCCATGGTTGTGTATTGACCTGTGTCATTCACTACTTATGGATGCCTCTGTGTCTTGCCTTGCCTTTGGTTTTGACTTTCTCAAAGATGAGTACTTTTTTCTCTCTGTAACCTCATCACTGCCTGCTCCAACACTGCCAGGTGTTTTTTATTGTCCACTACCTGGAATGGAGCCCTACAGGTCTCCCCAGGCCAATGAGCTCCTGGAAGAAAGAAAATGGTCTAGAGAGACGATGTAGTGTTTTAAAGAAAAATGGACTTTGGAGCCCAGTTTCCCTGGTCTGAATCTCAACCCTGCTTGCAGCCTACTCCCGTGACTCTGACCAAATTACTTAGCCAAACTGAACCTCAGTTTCCTCATCAGTTTCATGGGTGTGATTGTTGGAGTGAGATGAGAGAGTATTACATCAAGCATCTGGCTATTATCTCTGTCCTTGAGAGTTGGGTGAATGGATGCAGGAACAGGCCCCTGGCCTGGTAGGAGGTACACGGAACTGGTACCTGTATTCAGAGAACACCTAGACCTGTGGATTTTTGCCGGTTGTGAACTCATTTCCCCAGAGAGGAGAGAAACAGGCTTGATCTAAGGGCTCTGCATCCCTCACAAAAGCCTGTTGTGTTTCTTCAGGCCTATCCACACATCTGGTTGTACTTACTGATCTAAAAATGTATTCATCCTTTTTGCCATGTTCACATTTCAGAACATGGTAAGCCCCAGGGAGGAAAAACTCATAAAAACCATGCATTTTAAAAAAACAAATAAAAGGCAATTCTCTGCATTCACATATTTCCAAAAGACAAGAAACATAGTCCTCTGCCAGTGGCGGGCACCCAGACAGCTCTGCACACCAGGAGCTGACGTGCCAGTGTCCTCAGAACTTGAGTCTAGTGGTCTTTGGCTAAGAAAACTCCTCCAAAGCAGTGAGGAGAACCTCCTGGCTGGGGAATCCAGAATATAACAGGTTCTTTTAACTGCCTAGTAAAGGTTCTATTCAAAAAATGGAAGGAATAGCAAGGAGGTGACAAGAGTCAAGACACCTGGTTCTGCCTTTAGATTTCCTGAGTGACCAAGAACATGCCATTCAGTGTCTTTGGGCCCTATTTACTCATCTGTACATAACTGCTGGCCTTCCATTGCAGCTGTGATTCTGTGAATGTCTGTGAAACCAGTGAGGCAGAGATATTGGTCAGTGTATTTGTTTTTGTCCATATCCTCAATGCCTTGAACAGTGCCTGGCATGTAGTAGATACTCCACAAACATTTTTTAAATAGATGAATATTATAAAGTTGAAATTCTAAACCTCTACTTAGATACGAGCTTTGCCCTCAGCTACTATGATGTCAGGCAAGTGACTTAATCTCTGAGCTGCAATTTTCTCACTTATAGAACAGATAATGAAGCTACACATGAAGATCAAATGAGATGTTTGTAGAGTTCATGAAGGGGCCTAATACAGAGTGTGTGCTCACTAAATGGGAACGGTCACAGTTATTGCTGCATCTCCCGTAATTTGGCTTGTTGGTTTAAAAATAACCGTAGGAATGTCCCCTCTTCTTTTGTCTCTTTTTCCCCACCTTCTCACTCTCTGTATAATGGTGCAGAGCCTGGAGTTACTCACGGAGGACCAGACCAAAAGAATTGGGTTATATTATGGCAGGAAATTAGATTCAGGTTAGAGCTGAACAAGATAAGTCAAACACTGGGAGACATTATGAAGAGAGATGGAGAACCTTTCCCCAGGAAATCTGTTAGAAAATAATAGATGTTTTTCATCACTGACTGGCTCCTGTGTTGACCCATGAAAACAATGTGAAACCTTTCGCTTGATGGCCTCTATGGACCATTAATAGCTCAAGAACATTGTGATGAGGCCATAGGCTCAGCCAGAGATGTTCTGCATATGATCTGCTCCACAGTGACCCTTAGGTCTTAAAGGTTAAAGAACTACTGAAATGCATTAGTGTTGCCTGATGACAGAAGAAAAGGAGGTAGAGCCCAGACTGGTGCCTGCTCAGCCCTGATGCCTGACTCTGAATGAGGAAATAGAGAAGGGCCCCACTAAACCTGATTTCTCATGAGACTCACATTGCTGGGTCTTTCAGGAGCCTCTTTGCCACCTTAAAGCCAGCTTAGGGACACTGAACCCTCTCTGGAGTTCCAGCACAACTTCAGCGGCCAGGTCAGATAGAGCTACGGGCATTCTCTCCTCCTGCCCATTTCACCATGGGTTTGGTTTGCAAGAGGAGAGGAGGAGCCACACTCTCAGCTGAGCTTAGTGTCCTCCAGGGGCTTTCCTCAGTGCTGGAGACTGCCAACCACCCCTAGGTCCCATGTCCACTAAAGGAGCTAGGCCTGGGATGGAGGTAGGTGGAGGTAAAGGGAAGTGACTTGTCATGACTGAGGTTGGGACAGAGAAGAAATAGAAATCTCCTCTGTTTGTGTGACTTACTTCACTAGCTTTGTCTGTGGCAGCTGCAGATAGGGAGTGCTGACCTGTGATTGGCAGGTAATGAAAGGAGCAAGGTTAAACTGAGCTGAGCTGAGCTGAGCTGAGCTGAGCTGAGCTGAGCTGAACTGACTTGACTTGAACTGAGCTGAGCTGAGCTAAGCAGAGTTGAGTTGGAAAGACAGATCCTACCCTTTAAGAACACCCTGGAATGAGGCATCATTTTTATGACAAGACTGAGTTTGTTTTCCTCAGAACTGCTTCTAGTAACCAAGGAAGAGAAATGCTTTACTTATGGACAAGACAACCAGAAAGGTCCTCTCAAGGTTCTTTCTGGTCCACAGAAGCAGCACCTCAACAGGTGCCACTGTGAAGTTCCCCACTGCAGCCAGCCACCCCCCACAGTGCCCCGATTTCCACTGCACTTTCCTGTCCCCGCAACTCATCCCCACACTTCCTCTCTGCACTCCCTCCTCTTCCCACACGGGAGTGACTTCCTGGAGTCTTCCCCAAGGGCCTTTCTGGAGCAGCCCTGTGCCATACAGAGTTTCTGCATATACCTGATCATATATTTTTATACTGACTCCATTTGTTGTATTTATTCCAGGTCCTTTTCCCTGAATAATTCTGAATGCTACAAAGAAGGTACTTATAATTCTTTGGTGTCTCCCAGAGTACATTGCTCAGTATACAACAGGTACTCAATACATGCTTCTTGAATGAATGACTAAAAGCCTTTATCTTATATCTTAAGATGCACTTTTTAAAAGTTTGTGACATAATAAGTGTGTATGCTCAACTTATACCTTAATGTTTATTACTGAGGAATCTGGGTGTCCTCTGGCTCCAGGCTTTGAGTGCTCTGAGGTTGGACGAGAAGTACATTGGGACAGCATTTCAGCCCTGCTACCAGTGTGTGTGTGAACTAGAGTAAGTCAAGTAAACTTTCTTCACTTCCCTTCCTGTGCAGTGGGTCACCACCTACTCTTACAGAGTGTTATGGGCGTAAAAGGGAAGAGAGTTTTGAAAGAGCTTTGGTAAATGCTGAATAAATGAAGGAGATTATTATTCTAAGGGGCTCATGAGGGATTCATTTAACAAAACTTTTTTGATAATCATCTCTGCATCAGCTACTAAATACGCAAATATAAAAGCACATCGGAGCCCAGAGAGCTGGGGAGAAAGACTCCAGTACTAACAATGGGATGAGTGCTATAGTGAAGTGCCAGGAACATAGAGAAAAAAGATAGGAAAGCATCTGGGGGTGTGAAGGGGACTGACATTTAAAGAGACCTTAAAGAAGACATCAGATGGTACCAGGAAGAAAGGCAGATAGTCAGTAGGACTGAAGGCTAGAGGCTGTGAATGAGAACAGTGAATGATTCCTTGTGCCTACAGCAGAATAAAGCAGGGTGAAGAGGCTGCAGGGGAGGTGATCAGAGACACATGCGATGGCAGCAGGGCTGGTGAGCGCTGCTGCTACAGCAGGGTGGGTAGGGCAGGGCAGGGTGGGTAGGGCAGGGTGTGAGTGTCTGGGAAGGGGGCGGTTTCAGAACTCCTCTAGGACTCTGGCCAGGTGCAGGCACAGGCAATGCCTGGAACTACCAGGTGAATAAGGACACAAGGCCCTCTGGGGAGCTCTGCTGGAAATGGGCAGAAGCACAGGGTCTGGTCATTCTGGTCCTTCAAAGGCAGGAAAGGCCAGGAAGGGACCCAGGGTCTGGCAAGTAGGGGCAAGAAAGAGGCCCAGGGCCGAATTATTGTCCTGCTCCTCAATATGTATAACTGCACACACTTCCTCTCTGTGTGGAGTATGGTAATGCCTCTCATACTCCAGGCCCCAGTTTCCACGTCACTCCCCCAGGGCCTGTGTTACCCATGGTCCTCCTGCTATTCTCCTTTCTCTATCATGGTGCCCAATCTGTTTCTTTCACAGCACTTAACACAATTTGTCTTTGTTGGTTTTTCTTGTCTGTCTCTTCCCACTTAAGTGTCAGTTCCAGGGGGGTGGGGACTTCATCTCTCGTCCTGAGTTATCGCTGGTGCCTGGCATGGTGTCTGGCACGTAGTAGGTTCTGAATAACCTGGCTGCATAGTGTGACTTGAAGAGCATGTGTATGACCACACAGTTTCATCCCTGGGTTAAAGTAGGGGTCAACATCCCTCAGAGTAGAGATCAATACGCCGGGGTCACACGGTTAGTCTTAAAGACATGTCACATTAAATTTCACAGTAAGTGACAAGGAGAGTCAGCAATGAAGCCCCAAGGTTGTAATCCTGGCTCTGCATTCTCCTCTCTCCACTCAAGGGAAGAGCATCAGGTCCTAAATCCTGAATCCAGCCAGAGCAGATAGTCCAGGGTAGACCCAGGCCTAAATCCAGCCTGGTCAAGAGACACTCAGGAATGCATGTGACTGTCTCTCACGGAGCCACAGCCAGCCACAGAGAATGGAAAGAACAGGCTTTAATGGGCAAAAGCTGCCATCTCCTTACTTAGCAATGTTATGTGTCTTTTTAAATAACATATTTAAATAAGTAATGCAAACTGTGAAAATCTGTAGTTAAAAATGAGCTGGGAGGGGCAGGAATAAATAATCTAACAGATGGTTGCCGTGCCTCCCTCTGCGACAGGTGGGACAGAATCATCTGCATGAACATGTCTCTGAAGGTCTTTTTTTAGTGGTTCATTTACTGGCTGGCATACAGCAGAATGAGCCATGCACATTCAAACTGCAGAGTCAGCCCAACCCACAGCAGCTCTGGAAAGGAGGACTCAACCTTGGCCGTGCTCACCTATGACCAGAGAGTGTCTCTCTCACCAAAATTAGAAAAGGGAGAGAAAATCATACATATCTGTTAAAAGTGTGGAGATCTGACCAAAGTTGGGGAAAGGAGACCTGAGCCTTGCCCTTAGGTGGCCAAGTCACGTCCCCCTCCCCCATGCTGCCTCCCACAGCCACTTGGCCTTCTCCCTGCTGCTTCGCCCAAACCTCTCTGACAGCCAAGACCGCCGGGACCTTGGGAGGATCCTGCCTGGTCCACTAATTAGTCTGTGTAGGAGAGTCTTGTGCCCCTATTTGGAGGTAGAGACGAGCTCGTGTCTTCCAACATCCCTATGGCCAATCCCAGGCTGCCCGTGTCTGAGCTCTTCCCACAGGCCTGGTACAGCCATCCTCGTTTCCCAGCCTGGCCTTCCATGGACAGGGTCCCTTCTCATCAGCATTCTGCCTCTGCATATTGCACACTGACCTCCCCCGCAGGCCTCCAGCCCCTGCATGTGTGAGCACTAAAGACTAGACACTGGTGCTGAGTCAACACAAGTCCACAGGGCATCCACGAAGCCCCTGATCGAATGACTGGGAGCTCTCCCAGGAAGCAAATTATAGTCTCAGGAAAGCCTGCCATTTATCAAGAGCTGGTTGGGCTGGTCCACTATGCTAAACCCTGTCTATGTAGAATCATTTTAAATCCTTACAACCACCCTATGAGGTGTGTCATTGTCATCATCATCGTCAACCCTCATTTAATATATCAAGAATCTGAGACAGAGAGAGGGCAAAGGACTGGTTGAAGCCCATGGAGTTAGCAAGTGATGAGGCAGGAAGCAGACACCAGCAGTCCCACTCTACACTTTCCGCTCTGAATCCCACTAGGTTGGAGCGGTATTGCACAGCCCACCCTGACCTCACCTGTCCCATGGTATAACAGGCACTTGAGCAGAAGCCGACAAGTGCAGGATCAGGTGGGAGGCTGCCTCTTGGTGGCAGAACTTTGGGTTAAGTTACTGCCCCTCTCTGAGCCGTTGCTTTCTCACCAGTAATACGGGGATTGTGACAGAAGCTACCTCACAAAGTAGCTGGAAGATTAAATGTGCTAATATGTGTAATAGGCTTAGAACAGTGCCTGTCACTGGACACATTTAATACATATGAACCTTTATCACTATCATTAATGATAGGATTGTTCCAACTGGAACATTCCAAGTCTCTGTCTGACTCCCAGTGTTTTCTTTAATTTGTCCCTCCATCTCATTCTTCCACCTTCTCCTTTTCTCCTCCTTCCAACTCTGACATGCCATTGAATCTGTTTAATTCATTTGAATGCTCATATCCCTGAATGTGACAGATCGAGGGGGTGAGGGAGGAGGTGGAGAATGGAAGAGCTTGTGTAATAGGACATAAATAAACTTGCTCATGCTTCTATTTTTTAATTTCAGGTTTTATTCCATCACAGGCAATTCAATTCTTCTCTTGAATCAGAAGGAAGATGTTTTATGCATGCCTATCTCTCCAGCATGCAGACAGTAGGTGTTCATTGTGTTTCTGTGCATTTGGTTCTGTATGAGTCAATGTTCATGCCCGATGTTATTCTTGGTGCCTCACATGCACGAATCCTTTGAGTGCTCTGGTACCCTTTACAGTCCCCCTGCCTGGCAGATAATAAGCATTTAAAGGCCTGGCTAATGAAAGAAATGTGTTTAATTTCTACCCTCTTAATGGACACACCATTTTAAACCCCCAACTAGGTCTTTGCGGCTCCTACTCTTCCCCCTTAACTTCTGGTGTCACTCCCCTATAACTTCAGGAATAGGGCATCAACACAGTCTTTCACCTTAGTGAATGGCAGGGCCCAGGTGACAATGATAAAAAGCTAAACACACACCTAAAAAGACTTGATGTTTTTTTACAGGGTTTGATTTACGCAGCACCCAGAAATCCCCTCAGATCATCTGAAAACATCCCCCTCTCCACATAGCAAAGGCATTCCTTTGGATTGCTTCTCAAGTAGCCCTCTGTAAACTACAAATCCCAGAGGCTTAACACGCCACACCCTGTTATGGCCAGATAGGCCTGGGTTCAAATCCTTGTCACATGATTTATGGAGCAAATTCCTTACAGCCTCCTCATAGAGCGGGGCTGTGGGGGGATCACCCAGTTCAGTGGCTGACATTTCGTGGGTGCCTTCCTCACTCTAACAGCCATCCGAGAGTAGGCCAGTAAGGAAAGGAAATTTTTTAGGGAGATAAGAGAAGGAAAAGAAAAGAAGGAAGGATGTTTTTAGAGTCTGTCAGGCCCAGGGTTGGACAGGGTGGTGGGTGGAAGCTGGCAAAGGAGGGAGCTGTTTATCGGCATCTCAACAAACAAGGATTGAGAATATAAAGCAAGGCATTGTGCTAAGGGCTGAGGAAGTAAAAAGGAATTTTTATTTATAATTTATACCCCACCTACTTCCAAAGAGATTTTGAAGGTGACTCACAGTGAACACCACATATGCAGCAAGATCACTGAAATAAAAAATCAAATCCACAAAATTGAAGAAAAGAAACCAGCATTTACAATCACAATGCACCAAGTTCTTGCGTGCACTCTGTCATTTAATCCAACAACCTCATTTTACAGATGAGAAAGACAAGAGCAAAGAGGTGTGCCCAGGGCAAGTGTGGGCACAAGCAAAACTTTTCCATTAGGCACAGCAGGCACAGGGCCTGGGGCCCACAATACCTTCAGGTGCCCAGGAAAATGTTTTAAAATTAGAAGAAGGAAAAAAAAAACATTTAGGTTAGATAAAATGTTTTAATACATAATATTAATGTATTCTTTATACCAACATAGTCATAAAATATAATTTTTACTATTTTTTAGTTGAGAAAGGGGCTGACAAATGTCAAAGTGCCTAAGACCCCGAAAAGTCGTAATGCAGCCCCAAGCCACAAACTCCACTGCCTCGCTGCGAACCTGTGTCCTTCCCCCACTAAGCAAATATTCATTCTGTCATTGAGTACAACCTACAAGTCGGCTCAGAAACTAAAGAGACCATGATGAGATAAATAATTCTCAGTTTAAATAATTCTCGTAAAAAAGATGTGTAGCGGGGCACATGTACTCACTTTACAATACAATTGTTAAAAAAAATAGTAGTTTTCTTATTTTATTTATAGCTAATGTCATTTTATTTATAGCTAGTCAATTTTTTTAAATCAGTTCAATTAGATATTGGGGTGGGGGGGGTTCCTAAATTTTGTCCAGTTTGGTAAACTTTCAGTCTGATTTGATAACCAAAACTGTCTTGTGAGGTATGTTGGATGACTTGGGCAATCTCAACCTTTGGGAAACTGCTTTCTATGCCTGCGGAACCTGGTTGGTGAATGATTCTGACCAGACTCTCCTGGCAGCCCAGGAGAAGGTCCTCAGATTCCTGTGGCATGATTTGGATCCTTGCTGTTTTCCATTGCAAGGGGCTGAACTAGCCTGCTCCCTGAACTGATGATCACTGCAGTGGGATGGGCCCCATCTTGCTTTTCCAGATGTTGTGACAGGGCACAGTGCCAGAGCCCATGGTCCCTGCCAGCAGTTTGGGTGACCACTTAGTCCCATTGCCAGGCCTGTCTTATGCCATTCTGCTAGCTCTCTCAGCACCTGCTCAGGTACTATCTTGGGCTGCTCTACCTACTACTTCTTGCTGCACCTCCATGCCATGGACTTCCCCTGGACTTATGGTCTCTCCCCCAACCCCTGTCTGCCTGGATAAGAAGACACTCACTATATTTTTGTTCGTACTTCTCTGGATGCTTCAAAACCCCCAACATGCCAAGTTGTGCCCTGACATTGATGAGGAAAGTGGAAGAGGTGACCATGGCAGTGGCAGAGAAAAACCCTTCTGCCCAATCTACCCATTCTCTCTCTACCTCTCTTTTTCCTCTCAGAGTATTTCAGAGTAGAAGGAACAGGCTTTTCCCTCTTCATTTTCTAAGATTAAGTCAGGCAGGTCTAACTCTTGATATGTTACATGAGAGTTCAGGAGATTTAAAAAATCTTTTTTCCTAATGATAACTAGCTTCCCATCTGAGAATCTTGCTACAGACCCAGACAAAATTTAATCTGAATAGGTCAAGCTAGTTAGTATTCTATCAGCCTTCCTCTTACCTCCTGCCCCAAACATTGTTTCAATGGACAAGAAAACCCAGAACAAAAAGATTTATAGGCTATGAAAATTCATTTGAAAATAATTCCCAAAAGGGTTAACTTTATGGCAGAAACATGTTAGTTCAACAGGAGAGACCAATTGTGCTGATATTAAATTCCAAAAGAATTGTCTTCTGTGGGTCTTTATGCAAGGAACGTTGAACAACATGGTGAACACTATCTTCAATAGTTATTTGGCAAATCTCCCAATAACTCATATTAATTCTCAATAACAGTAGAGTACAACATGCAAGTCAGCACGTTGTACTCTAATTGGTCTCTTTTTAGTTTCAGAGCCAACTTGCATGTTGTTCTCAATGACATTTGCAAAGAGGCATTTCTCTGATGAAAGGGAGCTAATCTGGTGAGTTCAATTATGCTATTCCTGGTGCTATTATACCTGAATGCAGCTTAGACACCCAGAGAAAACAGCATAGCATTGCATAGCATAGCACGCCTCACTTCTTTCAGGCAGAGTTTAGATGTGGAAGTAAAGACACTAACCATCTCTCCTACCTTAAAGGAGGTTAGAAAAGGTTTTTTAAAAGCGGGGGAGGTGGGCACAGCTAACCTCTCAGCCATCATAGTTTT
This sequence comes from Macroglossus sobrinus, assembly GCA_004027375.1. Lineage (NCBI taxonomy): Eukaryota > Metazoa > Chordata > Mammalia > Chiroptera > Pteropodidae > Macroglossus > Macroglossus sobrinus. The sequence continues at coordinate 197,428 of PVKZ01001439.1, read as the reverse complement.
TTTGAAAATTAGTCGTGATTCAAACTGTGAACCAGAAATGGTTTGGGAGTTTGAGGAGGAACTGAGTTTCAGAGGAAATGACTAAACAAGTATGAAATGTTGAAGAATAAGAGATCAGACTTCAGGATCTTCTAGATTCAGGCTAGACATGTGCAACTCTCAAAGGTCTAGATACAAATTATGACTCTTACTCTGGATCAGGAGAAAGACTAGAAAGCTGTGAGTAAAAATGTAATCATGAGGAAAACCAAGATCTTTGCATTGCAAGAGATTATCTTGTCCAACTACTGCCTTGAGATGGAGAACAAGACAAGAATAGTTACTATCATTATTTCTATCAACATTGAACTGCAAGTTGTACTCATTTCAATAAAGAAAGAAAAAGTGTAAGGGTTAAGACTGAGAAAAAAGAAACAAAACTATAAATGTGTACAGATAATATTCAATATTATTAGAACTAGTAAGAAAGTTTAGCAAGCTATAAAACTGTTGCTTGATTGTCACCTCAGAGGAGCAGCTGGTGGAGAATATGGGTGTTAGGTTATCAGATATGAACTTGAAACTTATCTCACCACTCATCATTTGTGTGACCTTGGAAAGGTCAGAGATGCCCAGACTTCAGTGTTAACTTGATGAAAAATGGGTACACAAAAGATTACGGGTGTCCTGAGACACCTATAGAAATTTTCGTTTATTTTTTTTTTCCCTACTTCCTGCACCAAGATAGATTATTGATTCTCTTTTGGGGACCATCTTGCACAAAAAATGAGCTCTTGACCTGTACATGCTCCATGAGTGAATACCTGTGGTGCATAAGGGGGTGGGGGAGCTGGATGGCTGACATAGAGTTTGTCACCCAAGTATCTATAGCTGCCCTATGCCTGGGTCATCAGCCCAGCCTTGGTGACATCTCTGTCTCCGGACACCTTAGATTTTCACTGCAGCAGGAAGGGCCATGTTGAGACTGTAGGGGCTCTTGGTGTGCTGGGCAGCCATCACTCCCTCAGGTGCTACCTGGGACTCCACAGCATTCCGAAGCTGGCCATGGTTCAGGCACTCTCTGTGTGAAGCCCACAGACATCCTGGCACAAGAACTGAAGGAAGCTCTGCCTTGGCCCACCCTGCCTGACACTGCCCAGGGCCCACAGCCTCTCACCAGCTGCTCCCACCATGCTCAAGAACATCATGTCTCCTCACAGCCATCTCTCTGCTACTTGGGTACTTGGTCATAAATTACACACACTTATTGTGTGAATTTTGTGAAAATTTATGAACTCCTCTTTGGCTGTGAATACACAACCTTTTTTTCCTCCTTTTGAGCTGCAAGACTGGCAGCCTGCTCTGGGCTTCATTAATTCTCAGGATGATTTCAGCAGAACCTACTAAGATAACTGAAGACCCACACCTATAGATTAAAAATGGAAGAAATGTTACCCCTCCAAAAAAAAATTGCTTGGTAGAAGATTAATGTACAAAGAATGAGTTTATTTAAATACATGAAAAATAAGCATTGTGAAAATGAAATTGTTCATTATCATTTACAACAAAAATGAAATATATATGAATGAGTCTAACAAAATTTATGCTAAATTTCTATTAAAAATTATTAGATTTTTATGAGACATTAAAAGATGTTCTAAGAAATATAAAGATATACTATATTTATGGATGATGAGTCAGTAGTGTAAAGATGTCATTTTTCTCAAATTTTTACATAGGTTTGATATAGCCCAATCAAAATCCTAGCAGTTTTGCATGTAGAATTCGGTAAGCTTATTGGAAAATGTATATAAAATTACAATGAGGAAAAGAAGAAAAACAGGTGAAGGAGTTGTTCTACTAGATATCATAACTTATATAAAGTCATAGTAATTAAAACAGTGTGGCATTGGCTCAGGCATAGGGAACTGGATCAATGAAACTGAATTGAGAGCCATGAACGAATCCACATATGTATGGATACTTGATATATACAAAGCAATGAAAAGAGCTACGAGGAAATATACTGTGAATGGGGGAGTAAGTCCCCTGGTGGGTCACTCCAGCCTGTCCACAGAAACTACACTCAGAGGCACATGAAAGGAAAGGGTTGAGTCTACTCAGAGCTCCTGGAAGAGGGAGGTGCAACAGGCCACACGGGGTCAACTACATATCAATTTAAAACAAATATACACAGTATGCTACTCATCTACCAAGTCTAAAAACAGACTGAACTATTCACTTCAACTATATAAAATTGAGGATATCCAACCATTTTTGTCTGACAAAAATGGTAATTTCCTATAGTTCATCCTAATCTTGTTAAGGGTGAAACCTTAATGGAAAGCAAGATAATGATGAACACAGGGTCAGGAAAGGGTAACCTCTGGAGATGGGGGGAGTTTTGAGGCAGCGAAGGAGGGGGAACTTCGCAAGTCCTAAGATGTTCTAGCCTATTTCTTGACCTCATGAGTAGTTACGAAGATATTTGCTTTACAGTTTTTTTAAACCATGAATACATTTTATGCATTTTAAAAATGATTTTAGAAAAAGAAAAGAAGAAAAATGTAGATGCCCAACTCTGAACTCAGGGCGTGCTAGCCAAATAACTCATCTATGGTAGAGTGTCAGAGAGAGCAGGGCGCCTCCTACTGGAAGCCAAGGGACCCACATTGCAGATCCCTGGAGTCGCTGATTGGCAGAGTAGATTTGTCTTGTTTTGTTTTTCCCAGATAATAATAAGTAATACTTTTATTATTCCACTTGTAATGGTGTATTACCATAAATTATTTACATGTGTTTCCCCAATAGCAAGTCCTTGAGAGCAAGGACTTACCCTGTAAAGCAGAGTGCCTGGCACACTGTAGGTACTTGACTAAAAGTTATCTCAAAGGATAGACTCCAGATGAATGGACAGAAGGGTAGGTCGATGGATGGATAGAGATATTAAAAGTTGCAGGTCTTTAATAAATAGGGGGTTTTATTTTCAGAACAAATGAAGAGATTGTAAAGCATATTTAATGATTTAGTGACCGGGACAATATACACTGTATTTTGAATACTAAGTTATGTCTTCATCTAATTATGCTACTGAGACTTGCTTATGGTTCTTGCCAGCCTCCCAAGGCCTCCTACATCCTCACACAGCTGGAGGGCACTTACTCACTTTGTGTTTTAGGTAAATTGTGCTCCCAGGGTTGTGCAATGAGGAGGTTCAGAACCCTGAACATTTGCTGTGCCCTTTTGCCAGGGCACAACCATGACCCAGGAAATGGGGTGTCAGAAAGTCACTCCATGTGTGAGCTGGTTCCTGATGTGCCCTCACCTCCTCAGTCGTGGAGGGCAGTCACTCAGATCACACAGTTTTGAAGACCATTGTCCTTCCTCTTCCCTGCTTTTCTCCTTCTCTCTCCTCCTCCTTTCCTTCCCTCCTTTTTCTCTTCCTCTCTTTTTACCTCTTTCCTTTCTTTGCTTCTCCCCTTGTCCCCTCTGCCTCTCTCCATCCCTGTCCTTGTTCTTCTCTCTCTCACTCTTCCTCTTCTTCCAGTCCTGCACTTGGCAGTCTTTCCAGTCCTGTATTTTTATCTCCTACTGCCAGTCAGGTAGATCTGGCGGCAAAGAAACCCAAACATTTTAGCTATCCTGCCCTTTCTTCCCCTCCCCAAGAGACCGCTCTGACTGCATGCTTTTTAGGAGGCTGAATTCCCTCAGGGCCCTTCACCCTGTATACTCTCCACCCCACTCCCCCTTCAGTCCAGGGACCTCTCTGGGTGGCCTAGAACCTTCAATGCCAGGCGACCACAAAATCCCCTTGAGCTGGCCCAGGACCCCTTCCCAAAGCCACAGCCAGAGAAGGGGCCATTTGTTACTTCTAAATGTATTCATCCTTAGCCTCATGAGCAAATCCCCCTCCCTTGGACCCTATAATAGAAATACAGATTTTTGGCTGCTCTTTTCTTTACCCTCCCCCCCAAAAAAGAGCAGCTTTTGCAATAAGGGGCATTAGAAGATTGTCCTCTGCTAGGAATGCACAGATGCTTTTTTTCTCCACAATCTCTGCCTAGGGCTACTCTGGCCTGACAGGAGAGATAGAGATTATGCGATCAGAAGGAGGAGAGGGTGGGAAGGGGGTCTGGAGAGGTGGAGCCTAGGAGGGTAGAGAGAATCAGAGAGAAGAAAAGATCAGGTTCAGAATTTTAACCCTGGAGGAGATAGAAGATCATCAAGTAGGACTGCCCATTTTTCAGGGGGGAAACCAAGGCCTCAGTTTGCTCCTTTTCTGCATTGATAATTGGCAGACTTCAGACCAGTAGGTAGGTCTCCTGACTCTGATCCCAGCCCAGCACCACCCTCTGCCTGACTCAAGGCAAAGAAAGTTGACTGTCTTGGCAACAAAATGAAACCTTTTGATTTATGAGGAATTCTGAGATATCTTCCAGTTGACAGTCTTTGGAGAATTGCATAAGCCCACACTTTTGTGGGGGCAGCACTTAATGAAATGAACACATGAGTTATTCATTTTTCATTAAGGATGACACGCAGAGAATCTATATCTAAGAATGAAAAATAGGTCCCGGCCTGGGGCCCCCTGGTCCCATGGTCCTGGGAGCACTTGTCTCAAGACACAGGGATGGGCAGGAGGGGGAGTTAACACTTGCCAAACACTTACTGTCATGTTCATTATCTCATGTAATTCTCACAGGGAAATGAAAAGCTAGCTACTATTGCTCTGGTGTTAGAGATGAGAAAACTGGTTGAGAGAGAGCAAGTAACAAGTCCAAAGGCACCCAACTAGTGAGTGGCAGAGCCAATAAGCTATCCAGGAAGGACTGGGAGGCCAGATGTGCAGACACCACTCCAAAGAGACACTCCAAAGATAGAGGAGCCCTGGAGCCTGGCAAGGGGGGACCCTGGGCACTAGTGGTCAGCCAGGCTCAGCTGGACAGTGGCTGAGCTGGCAAAGTTTAGAAAGCAGGTGGGCCATGAAAATGATGCCCAGCAGCCTCTGTTTTCCTCTGCCTTCCAGTCCCCCAGCCTCAGAGCAAGTTGGCATCTGTATCGGGAAACCTAGTTGGGCCCACATCTCAGCTGCAGGTGCGACAGGTCTGGGCCTTGGAGCCAGCAGGACCTGAATCCTGAGCCTGCCACTCATTAACTGTCAGGCCCTGAAAAAGTGCCTCAATCCCTCTTGAGCCTCAGTTTCCATACTTGCAATAGTTACAGAACAATACCTACTTCTCAGCATTGTCATGAAAGTTACTATTATTAATACTAATAGCAGCTATTTAATGAGAAGTAACATGTATCGAGTGCATTTCACCTGCTAAGCACTTGACTATGTTACCTGAGTTAACCTCCTATAAGCTCCATTGTACCTGAAGAAACTGAGGACATTGAAGCTCAGCGACATTTTTTGCTTGCCCAGTCCACAGAATTCACAAATGACAGGGTCAGAATTTGAACTCAGGCCTGTGTGCATCTCCCAGCCTGCTAACAGGACTCTCCAGTCTCTTCTTTTTGCCCTTGAAAGCCCAGATTCCCACAGTGCCCTCTGGGGTTCGCTTTAGGGCTTGCCTACATGGAGTTTTCTGGAAGTCAGGAGAAACCTGGGCTGGGGGCTCATCTCCCACTCCAGGCCTCCCGCCCCTCCCCCAGCCTCCTTTCCTTATAGGGTTTGGCAGAAGCTGCTCAGGGCCTCTGTGTTGCTGGAAACAATGAAAGTTTATTTTGGCACTGCAAAGAGGGCTTGATTTTTCCCCTCTGGCCGCCTCTGTGGGAAGAAGACCTAGAGAATGTAGCCCAGGCCTGTCTGTCCCCATCATTCCCCCAGCATGTCCATGCCACAGTCATCTCTGTCACATGTAGCTAGGAGAAGGAAATGAGATAAGAGCTTTCTTTCCACTTCAGACAGATCATAAGATTTGCCGGGCCCCTCCATTCTTTCCCTCCCAGAAGAAGTCAAGCTGAGGACAGGGTGCTGCAATTAACTGCTGCTCTTAGCAGATCCCATCTCAACTGCTGCTCTTAGCAGATCCCATCTCAACTCTGTGGGATTTCATCTGGTGCTGTATGCACCTGGGGATTTGGCTACCTGTGGCTGGCATGCCGATTAAAATCAGAGTCTCTCAGAGTTGCAGGGGGTAGTCACCGTCCTCTGGTCCAAGCCCCGCCCGGCTTTGATTCGTGGCAGCCGAATGCCAACACTGGGTCAAGCAGGGAGTGCTTTTGCGTCTGTTGGTCCATATTGTGGAATCCTCACACCATCCTTTATAGGGAGGCCTTATTTTCCCATTTCCACACATGCAGAGCCTCTGGCTCAGGGAGGCGAAGCATTGAAGTCAGGAAGTGAGGAGTTCAGCCCAAGGATGTGGTCTTCAGTTCTGATTTCAGCTCTGTCTGTCCCAGACCAGGAGGGGTCTCTTCTGTACCACTCTCAACAGAAGATCCATCCGGGCTTTGTCTGAGCAACACTGGTGTTCCCCCAGAAAGCTCCACCTAAAAGGTGTTAGGATTGAGCTGAAAAGTGCCTCCCTGTCACTTCCTCCCACAGGACCTAGATGTCCTAATTCTAACTCCAGACAAAAAGAAGAAAAGCAGATCTCTGCCCTTGGCCATACTTGTTCATCATAGATGGGAAGATGACCCCGATGACCCTTGACCATCCCTGTTCCTGCCCCAGGACTGGTGTGGGGACAGGTGTGGGTAGCTTCCTAAGGAGACTGGCCATCAGAACCCTGTCTCTGTGGGCTTCTCTGGCTCCTCCTTCTGACTGCCCCACTTGGATCTGGGTGGGAATTAGGAAAAACTGGAGGTGAAAGGTGCAGCCAGGTGAGCCTGCCAGAGAAGCCCCATGTGAAAGGAGCAAATGAGGACTCCTGCCCAGGCCCAGAGAACCAGAAATATCCAACAACACGGAGGGAGGTGCCAAAGCACCACTGAATGCGTGAGGACCTGTAGGTGGGGAGAGCCCCTGGGCTCTAGAGGTCATACTGGGGGTTCCCTCTCCGCACTCACTCCACACCCCACTCCCAAGCTTAGCCCAGGGCCAGGTAGAGAAGACACTGGCTGAAGAAGGAGGTAGGTAGGGCAAGCCTCATCTTCATTTACAGATGTGGAAACTGAGGCTCGGAGAGCTCATATAACTTCCCACGGCCGCACAGTTGATGGGGTCACTGAGGTCTGAATGCAGGACTTCTGGCTCCCGAGCAGAGTGAGCTTTCCCACTCTGCTGTGTCCCACTCTTCTTCTGTTGACTCTGGGAGGATTGGTCTGGGCACACATAGGAATAAGCAAGCTGGGTCAAAGGGCAGTGAGGAAGTGACTGTAATGGATTGGTTGATCGACTGAATTGTTGAGACCGCATCTTCCTGAGTGCCCATCAGGCTCTTCTTGGATGACTCTCCTGAAATAATAACCCACCAGGAACAGGTGAAGCAGCCCAGCCAGCCCAGCTCGGTCCACCGTCTCTATCGCTTCCCCCTCCAGGGAACCCTTGAACAAGAGACCAGATCTCCACTTGGCAGTTCCCACCCAGGGCGAGGTTGAAACACTTATGGTTTCTATTTAAAGCTATACCTCATTCATCATTTCAGCACCAACTAACAATTAAACCTGATTCAATCAAGCACTGACAACTAATTTAACCCGGGGCCTCACAATCAGCCTGTCACTGGCTATTTAAAACACCATTCTGGCCTCTGGGTCCCTTGGGAACCAGGACTTTTTGTCCTGCCAAAAGCAAAGCCCTGCCTGCTGCATCCGAAATCCAGACCTATGTGGTGTGCAGGGCCTATCTAGTGTCCCTGTGCCCCCATGTCTCTGCAGACTGAGGGACAGCTTCTGGGGGATCAGGGATGCCAGGTGGAGGGAGCAGGGGGAAGCAGAAAAAGCAAAAGCCCACTTACAAAGGCTTATGAGCCCAGGTGCACACATTTCTGATGCCTTATTGGCTTTGTTCAGGCCTTAAGCAAAAATGGCTCCCTGGGGAGTACTGAGACCTTCAGAACCTGGATTTGAATCCTGACTCTGCAATCAGTTACCCAATCCTGTGACCATGGCCAGGTCTCTTGGGCTTCTCAGCCTCACTTTTCTCACCGGTACTGTGGAAATAACAAAAATGTCTCCCCAAGCCATCTCCATGGATTGTTAAGAATTCCTCAAATCTGGCCATCCTGGTAAAAGCACTTGAAGCCTAAGAAGTTCTAAGACAAGGAAGTTATAAGTGGGGCTGTGGAGGCAGCATGATGGATTCCAACATAAGAGTGATATTTGGTGTTCACATGGCTCTCTAGGACCGCAGGAGCACACAACGAACAGGTAACCAAGTGCGATAATGATCCCGTCAGACCGAAGACTTGGTTCAGACTGGTATAATCAAGGAGGTCTCCCTGGAGTCAGTGGGCTTGAACTGAACTTTGAAGCCTGGGCAAGACGCCAATAAGCTAGGTAGAGTCACTTAGAGTTGGCAAAGAGTTCCCACAGCCATATCCATGTAATCTTCACAACCAACCTCATTTTGTAGTATAAAGAGGCTGAGAGTTTAAATGACTGGCCACTGAGAGAATAAGGCCACCAGATACTGGCTTGGAGCTCCTGACACCAGTTGCCTGGTCCTACTCTGCCCCATTCGGCCCCCTCTGCAGAGCAGAGAACACCAGAGGTGGGAGTGGGGAAACAAGGGGACCAGAAGTCAGGAGGACTCCCAGCAGGGCTCTTTCCTCTGGGATTCCTAATGCATATCCTCAGAGGAAGAAAAAGAGCAAAAGATGCAGTTTGGAGGCCGAGAGATTATGCTATAAATTGGGGCAGGAGGTGGGGAGAGCTGTGTCAGGGGCTGAGGAGCATAGGGTAGTGACAGCCATCATCCCTGTCACTACGGGGACTCTGGGCTGCCTTGACAGGGAGAAAAGGACCTTATGAGTCTCCATGTTCTCCTGAGTGGGAGGAAACAATAGCTTCTTCTCTGGAGCCTCTGGGGTGAGGAGCAGTGAGATCATGTCTGGAGAGGGAGGGGGCAGGGACACAGGATATGAGTGTGCTCCCAGGGGAGCACTGTAAGGCCAAGGAGCAGGGCCTTGAGAGCAGCTGCCTCCTTCCCCAAAGTCCCCCATGGCCTCCACCCCAGTTTCCTCCCTCCTCTGGGTTCCTGGGCTTATAGTCCAGAGTATCTGACTCTTCTAGGATTCTTCAAGGGTCCCACTGACCCAACTAGACAGCAGGCCCTTCCAAGGCAGGTCCATGACATCAAATTGTGGTTAAGAGCTGGGGGTCTGAAGTAGGGCAGGCTCAAGGTGACCTCCAGTTCTGCTATTATCTGTGTGGTTTTAAGCCTGTCCCTTAACCTTCTTGAGAGTTTCCTGTGCGACGAAGGTAAAAATAGGACCTATCTCATGAGGTCATCATGAAAATTAAATGAGTTAATCAGAGTAAGTGCTTACCAAAAATAACTTTATTCCGTGTGCCCCCAGAGCAGCTAGCACGGCTCCCACTATATAGCAGTGGCTTGACTATTAGTTGATTGCAAGCTCAGGACGGCAGCTACAGCAGCGGGAAGGCTCCCTGACAGCGGTGGATGATTCCAAATGAAGGGTAGAGGGTATCTTGGGAATTTCCTTCCTGAGAGGCCTCCGGAACATGGCGGCCTCCCATGTCGCCCCACTCTGAGGGCCTCACGCCCCCACCTCCTGGGGAAATTGGGAGCCCCCAGACTCCCTCTGGGGTCTTCCTGGGGAGTCTCAGCCTTGCCTCATGGTTGGGGTGGAACAGGGGAGAGCTGCCCTCCTCTGGCTGAAGCTTAGCAACATTGTGATGGGTGCTGCCTTTCTGGGTGGGTGAGCAAAGGAGAAGGGATCCTCTGATTTAAGTCTCTGCTGTGTGAGGATTATAAGATGTCATGCATCAGTCTCTAGACCAGTGCCTCTGAATCTTTCTGTGAAGGACCAGTTTTTTAAATGTCCAGTCACTGACCAATGCTTTTGTAAAATTCAAAAAAAAAAAAAAACTAGAGAAAAAATGATCACACACTTGGATATAGTGGCAATATCAAATGGCTCTAAAAATTCGTGTTTATTCACGGTTTCTGGGCTTATCTCATCAGCAACTGGTAACTAATGGTTTGTACAAGACAACAGCCACACTGCACTTGGAGTAGACATGCAGTGAAGGCTAATTTACTTTTTCTCCTTCCTGAAGTCTTACTCCTCAACTGAATGGGAAGAGGGGTTTCAATAGCTCCTCGCCTCGTGTTTAGAACCCTCCAGATCTCCCCTGGTCATCCAAAGCCACATACTCGGTTTTTCTGGGATGGTCCTGCTTATACATATTCTCTCATGGCGATGTGTTCTTAGTTTTTTTTAGTGACTGTCATAAAAGAGATGAATTTCTGAAAAAAATGAACATAAATTCTGTATTTGATGCAAAAGAGAATGAGGGCAGCAAATCTCTTCCCAGGGCTGGGTGTAGAAACAGAGTGTCTTTCTATTGGGAAATAGCAGAAAGGCTACCACTTGCAACTAGAATGGCTGCAGTTAAAATTTTTTAAGTACCTAAAATATGCCAGACCCTGATCTCCAGGAGCAAGTTCTTTGTCTTTCCCAACAGTTCTGCAAGGTAGGTGTTATTTTGTTAGATGTAAAATGAGACATCTCAACTCATTGAGTTCCTAGAAGCTATGCAGGTGCTAAGTAATCCCTCCCCAGTGCTGGTCGTGAATAGCTTCAGGGCATCCTCTGGGGCTTTTAAAATCCCCGTCTGATGCCAAAAGCATAGGTGGTCCCCAGGGTCCCTATGTGATTCTGATGATCAGTTGGCTCCAGCATCCCTGTGCGCACCACTGCTGAGGCCTGGAGTCCACAGGCTGTGGGGAGGACCCATATGATGCCATCCTTAAAAGCGAAGACTTTTTAACAACATGGGAACATATTGATGTTAAGGGAACAAGGCAAGTAATAAAATTATATTTATAGGTTCACCTCAGCTATGAAACAAACAAAAAAGAAGATTGGAAGGAGAAAATACAAAATGTTGACATTAATGATCTCCGTGTAAAGGGGTTGTATACGATTCTATTCTCTTCTTTATAGTTTTCTACATAGAGTATGTATTATCTTTATAAATAGAAAAGCAATAAGCACTGTTTTTAAAAGAGAAAGTCTTTCATCCTCTGTGCCACCCCAACCAGCATGAGTGAGCTTTATCGTTCTGGGATGAGGCACAAATTGTTGGGATTTTGTTTTTTTTTCTCTCTGAGGGCAGAAAGTAACTATTTCCCACTGGGTTTCCTGCTGGAGCTGGAGGCTGAGAAACATTCTGGCTGAGGATTCAAGACAGGTCTAAGAACACAGGACGTGAAAGGCCCTTTGTAAGTGATCCCTGATTATTCCTGTGGCCTCCTCCCTCTCTACTACCTGCTCTGGGCATCATTTCTGGAAAGTACTATCATTACTCTCACCTTGAGGTCTTTGCCCCCATTGTCTCCTCAGCCAGAAGTCCTTTCCTATCCCCTTTCATTTAACTAGCATCATTAGGCATCATCTTAGTGTCCTTGTTCTCTAACAAGCTTCCCCGACCTCCAGAACTGAGCGAGGCCCCATGAGAGCCCAGAACACCCTGTCTTTCCCTATTAATGGATGTGCCTCACTTGACTATAATCATGGCTTGTTCCCATGCTTCTCTACCAACCTTTAAGCTTCCTGAGGGTTGGGTCTCTATATCCCCAGCCCAGCACAGAGTAGGCGCTCAATAAATGTTTACGGAGTAAATGAGGAACCTGCCTCAAGGTTCTGGTAGCTAGGTATCACTAAGGCTGCTCTACCCACCTGCCTCTCCCAGAGCCCCTTGCAAGAAAGTGGCCCCAAAGAGTTCCTTCTGCATGACCTTGTTATGGCTGATGCCATGTGGTCAGCAGAACCACTTTCTCTACCTGCTCCAGCAGATTGGACCAGGAGTTGAGACCTTAGCTGCAGACATCTGCATAGAGGCTGATGAGATGGATGGCTTGCCCAGAGATTCTGCCCAATATGAAGACTGTATGTGAGATGGTGGCTAGCTGGTCAATTAGATAGCTTTTTGAGAAGAAGATCAATGACACAGAAGCATTATCCTAAAGGCCACTGAGTTTCATTCAGGCTCTCCAGCCCAGTCTGGAAGCCCCTTCTACCTCCCCAATGCCCCACAACTGAAGGCATCTCCATCTGTCTCTTCCACACAAACGGAGGATCCTGCACCACAGGGAAGGACAGACAGCCATGTTGTCACTCCCTCTCTGGTTATACTCACTGACCACCCTGTGACCACACCTCCAGGTGGCCCCTCCTTCTCGGAGTAGGCAGGTTTGGGGGCTGCTCCCTGTGCCAGGTGCCTGGTCCAACTGGCCACATTCGGGGAATGGCCCAAATCCTGAGCGGCACATTTGCAACTGGTTGATGAGTTCAGGGCCCTGCTTTCCTGTCTCCCCAGCCTCCCCTTGCCTGCATCATGGGGTACTAGAAAAATGTGACTACCCCTCCTTTACACAAAATAGCTCTTGACACGGAGAGGGGAGGCATTTGGCACACAGGCTCACATTGTGAGTGGAGTGAGCTGCACCAGGGAGACTGGGCAAAAATAGAAACTTGTTGCTGATGCTGCAGGAAATGTGCTGGGAGTGGGGTCCTTACAGGGCAAGGGCGGGGGGGGCTTATGGGGTCTAGGAGGAACCGACCCACACTCACAGGCCAGCAGTGTCCTTCCCAGGCCAGCCCTTAGTAAGTCGGAACTAGGGCTAAGTCGGCCTTGTCTCCACCCCACCCACCTGCCCTGCCCTTTCAACACTTTTCCTCACTTCCCCTCCCCCACTCCTTCAGGGAACTAGTGCCCTCGTGTTTCTGGAAACCACATGTTACAGTCTCTGAATGATAACTCAGGTTTTAAATATTCTCTTCCCACATGAGACCATGTGTCACTGTGCTGTTGCTGCCCTGAAGCCTCCTGCCTGGAAGGACAGTGGCTGACACCCCCACCCACACTGAGAAACTAAGTTGACGTGAGGCAGAGCATGATTTGGAAGGGGCGATGGATTAATAAGAGCAGTGCTGGGAAACCAGACTCCACCAAAAAAAACGAGTCCCTTACACTGGGATGGACCAGTCCATTCAGGGATGCAGAGTGGGGCTCCACTCAGAGGTGGCCTCTTTCTTCACCAAAACAGGGAGGGCTTGCTCAGGGCAGGAAGGCAGGGAGGGAAGCCTGGTGGCCAGCGTGGTACAGGTCACCCCAGCTGCAGCAGATGAGCTGCCTGGTCACAGCAGAGGTAAAAAGACTCCTGAGCTGGGAGTCCAGGCCCCTCTCAGTGCTAGCCCCAGCCCCACCTTGAAAGAGCAAGTCACTCACATGGCCTTAGTTTCTCTACTTGTAAAATGGAAATAATCCTATCTGCAACTCAGGGCGGTTGTGACCCACCCCCACTGAGAAAAAAGACTGGAGAGATGCAGGCAAGTTAACACTGGACACCGTGAGCAGATAGATAGCAGTAACAGAGCATCAAAAGATTGGCTGAGTGACCAGGCAAGTAACTGCCCCTCTGCACACTGGGTGGGTTGACCAGCCAGCTCGAACGCAGCTCGGCTTCTTTCATCGCCATCTTCACTTGCGAAGAAGGACACAGTTACCTTCACTCTTCTTAAGGGATCCTTTCTGAAGAGGTGCTGCGAGCAGCTTTTATGTTGTTTCTTGTGATAAATCAGAGCCCTGCCAAGGGCCCTGCTCTGGACACTGACCTTTCTGAGGAAGTGGTGGGTGGGGGGAGCCCAGAGTACAGCGGGGGAAGGAGACAGGTCCTACCCTTCTCCTGTCCCTGGTGCCTGAGAGTGGGCTCTGTCTTCCCCTCCCACCACACCCTCTGGCTTTCTAGATGTGTTTTCCTGCCTAGACTCTGCGGTCCTAGTCAGCCAGCTCTCCTCCACCCCACCCTAACCCACCCACAACACAGCCTGTGCCCTGCTGGTCACTCTAGACGGGCCAGTCTTGGGTTCTGAGCAAAACTCCTATAGTCCGAGACTCCCCATCGGTGCCAGGAGAAGACAGGGGTTCAAGGAAAACCGTTTCCTTGCCCCATGCCAGGGGCAGATAGGTGCCTGGTCGGCTGGGATTTTCCTTGAGGGAAGGGTCTGGCCATTGGCCTGCTTTGGGGGTGGACATGATTCACAACCATCTGGTTCAGGAAGACCACACTCTCCAGATGAGAAGGCAACTCATAACTGATGTTCTGAATGTGTGATGTTTTTTCTCTCTTTGGCTCCTTATTTTCATTTCTCTCCCTTCCAGCAACAATAACACAGCAACTGTGAAAGCAACATTAAATATTGGGTGACTCCCCACTGATGTTCAGTCAGCCTGGGGCTAAGAGGGGCTTCCAGAGGTCACCCTCCCCGCACTAAGCCTCTAGGCCTGGCCACTCTGGGCTCATCATACCAGCCATTCTCAGGTCCTAAAACCCTTCCCCTCTGGGCCCTGATCTGCAGGTGAGGGGTTGGATTAGGGGAGAGAGGGCATCAAGTGAGACTGAGGAAAGGACACTATGCCCAGTGAGCTGCCCTGGAGCAGGTAGACCCCATGATTCCAGCCATTTCCTCCTCTCCTGGGGTTGGTTCTAGGGTGGGGAAAGAGGCCCCTGAGAAGAACAGAGGCTTCTGTGATCTCTGTCTTTCTCCCTGTCCCAGCCCACCTGCTTAGGTACTCTGTATCTTCTAACCGACCACATCCCCCCATGTGTCTCTCTCTGGATCTTTGTCACTTTGTCCTCTGTTTTCTCTCTGTCTCTGGCTCCCTCTTCCTCCATATCTTTGTCTGTCCCTGTCTTTGCTCTCTTTCACACTGTCTCTCTGACCTTGCTGGCATGTCTCTCTGTCCCGTTCTGTCTCTCTCTGACCATTTCTCTGATTTCCCTTTCCCTTATGGTCCTCCCCTCTCGCACGTATCTTTGCAGCAATCTAATGATGAGGAAAAAAAGGAAAGGAAAGGAAAGGCACCATTTGGTTTTCATCAGAGTAATGAAACCCTGGTGGCCTTGCATTGTGGCTGTAGGGTCTGCCTGCTTCCCTGCTGCAGCCGCTGGCTTGGTAGCCAGCCAGGGTCTGCCTGCTCTGGGGACATCCTCCAGAAACACAGCAAACATGGAGACACAGCAGGACTCCACAAAGGCCAGGGCATGTTCCCAAGTGGAATTGTTTATTATGGACTGAAAGTTTGTGTTCCCACAAAATTCATATGTTGACACCCTAACACCCAGTGCAACAGGGTTTAGAGGTAGGACCTTTGGGAGGTGATTAGGTTTAGGTGAGGTCATGAGAGTGGGGACCTATGATGGGATTAGTGTTCTTATAAGAAGATGAAGAGACCTGAGCTCTCTCATTCTCTGCCATGTGAAGACACAGCAAGAAGGAGGCTGTCTGCAAGTCAGGGAGAGAGCTCTCACCAGGAACACAAGAGGCTGGCATCTAGATCTTGGATTATCCAGCCTCTAGAACTGTGAGAAATAAATTTCTGTTGCTTAAGCTCCCCCGTCTACAGTATTTTATTATGGCAGCCCAAGGTAAGACACTTTCCATCCCAGTCGGTCCCTCTGTGGGGAACAGCCTGATCAGACCTCCAGGCCTGACCTGGACCAAGGCTGACCCACTTTGTGCTCTATACCCTCCATGGCAGCTTCTGCAGCCTCTGTCTGTCACAGGGGCTCCCACAGGATGTGAAGAAGGCCCCTTGCCCCAGGGCTGGGCCTGCCTCAGGGCTAGCCTCCAACCAGGAGCCTGGTAACTTCACTGGCTTGACTTCAGTAGGCTCAGGGGCCCCACGACTGGCCCCTGGCTGCACAAGACACTGACCCACTATGCTCCTTGGGTGGGGAAAGGAAGGGAAGAGGCACTGGGACAGTCCTTGGCTACCCCTCCAAGTCTCCCAGTCAGTGTCTTACATCTTAGGAGCGTCTGTGTGCCTGTATGTGACCTCTGGGAACCACTTCTTAGCTTGTAGCAGGCACCTCCTCTTCTCACTTGCTTCAGATGGAACTGTTACACTGAACAGACAAAACTTAGGTGAAATTACAAAGCAACTTTATTTTTGTCTTTATTCAGTGGGACAAGTTATTCTGTCTCGTGACCTTTCTGTTTATTTTTAAATAATACAGGCTTGCAAAACACTGTTTTAATTTTAATTAAGGTACTTAGAATATCTAGTCCCATGAAATAGCCCCTGAACTTAATTTAAAATTACAGTCTCTCTCCCTCCCCAGCTACCTGAAAAGAAGGTGACTGGCTTCCTCTTTCTCCTTTACTTCCTCTCTATCTCTTTGGCTACTGTTTCTGACTCCACTGGATATGGAGCAGGGAAAGAACATAGAGAGGAGAGGGTAAAAGGACCACTCTTAATTCACTGGTACTAGCATGGCTGGTTTCATCAGTTCTAGGACCTACAGATGGTTCAAAGTAACTTGTTTTCTCATAAAGGCACTTTTGTGGGTTTCTTTAGAGATGTTCCATCACTAAGGATCTTTAATCTATAATTCTCTGGACCTGGATGAATACCTTAAAGGTCACTTTCCTCCTTCCTCGGCCCCAGGGAATCTGGAGGGCCTCTCTGGCTTCTGTATGTTGAGGCTCCACCAGCTCTCTGAGCAACCCCGCTGAACAGGACATTGCAGGGCCCCACGTGGATCACATATTATTTTTCTAGGGCTACATAACAAATCCCCACAAACCTGGTGGCTTACAATGACAGGAACTTATTCTCTCACAGTCCTGGAGGCTATACATCTGAAATTAGGTGTCAGTAGTTACCTCTGAAGCCTCTCGGAAAGCATCTTTCCTTGCCTCTCAGTTTCTGTTCATTGCCAAAAATCCCTGGCATTCCTTGACATGCAGCTACTTCACTCCAGTCTCTGCCTGCATCAGCATATGGCCTTATCACCTGTGTTTTTGTATTTCTGTGTCTCCAAGTTTCACCCTCCTTATAAGAACATCAGTCATTGGATGTAGGACCTGACCTGGTCCAACGTGTCTTTGTCTTAACTTGAATACATCTACAAAGGCCCTGTTTCTAAATAAGATCACCTTCACAGGTACTGGTGTTTAAGACTTAAATATATCTTTTGGGAGTAGACATAATTTAACCCACAACAGGCTTTCTCTGCTCTGTTCCATGAACTACATCTATGTATCCTTTCTCCCAGAAGACTCAGGAACCTTAGGCTGATCTCAAAACAGCAGTCTCTCTTGGCTCATCCACTGAGTGGCTGGCCAACCATCTCTTGACCTCTAGATTTCTCTGAAAATCCGGCACCATCACTGGCCCCATAGTCTAAGGACCCTAGACGCACCTCCCTGAGAAGCCCTAATGAAGCCCCCTTATGCTTTTCATGTGAAAGGAAGGCGCTATCCATTCCTCTTTCTCAAAAGAGGAGAAACAATGCCATTTAGTAAATAAATCTTTTCCCCAAATTTTCTCATTAATTTTCAAAAACTTGACCTTCAACCACAAGAAGGACTATAAGGTTTGTTAGACAAGTTTAAAAATGTCTCCTTACAAAATCTGTATTTTGCTCCAATGATTTTGGGAGCTGATATATATCATCCTAAGATCTCAGGAGAAACTTTCATTATAACATCCAGTTACACGCTCTCCTCAGATCTAAGGAACTGGAAATGAAACAGTGCTTCACAGATGGCCTCCCCACAGGCAGGCAGGTCAGGCCTTCTCCAGGAGACAGAGGTCTCCAGGCTTGGCCCCCAGGCAGGTCCTGTCTGCTCTGGGGACTTGGTAATGTTAGCAGAACCCTGTGTGCTGGGAAAGAAGCCCTATAGGTCTGGTGTATTGCCACTTCCTCAATCTGTGACTTTATACGAACTATTTACTTCACTGAACTTCATTTTCCTCATCATAAAATGAAGATTAAAAATAATAATAATATAGTCCCAATTTCCCAGAGCCCTTGTCAAAAGATAATGTGTTGAGTGTGACCCAGGTAGATCCAAGGAATTCATTCAGCTCCTAGACAACAAGTCTTAACCGAAGACTCTTGGCAGCCCAGGGCTTCTAGGAAGGGAAATTACAGGGGACCTGCCCTTGGAGAGATTACCATCTAGTTGGGCAGAGAATATACACATGACTAAAAATGGAAATAACCCACAACAACCCACATCATGAAACAGCCATAGGGAAGATTCACAGGCTAGCCCTGGGTCCCTAATCAAGTCAGTGGCCCAGTGATTCTGTAGGGATTTGGAAGAAATAAATAACCCTGATTTGGAACAGCCTCTTAGAGCAGATAGGCCTTGGCAGGGCCCTGACAGGAAGCAAGATTGAGTTGGTGTGGAGGATGGGGAAGAAAAATGAAATCTCTCCCTATGGTCTCCCTGTGGACAAGGCATGTGGTAAACAGGGTTACACATTTGCCCCACGTGTTTATGAATTTAGGTTCACAAACTAGCTGGCAAAGCAATGCAAGGGTTGGTGATTTTCGACCTTGGCTGCTCATTAGAATCCCCTGGGGTGCTTTAAGAACACTGATGCCCAAGTCCTATCCCAAGAGACTCCTATATAATTGGTTTGGGGTTTGGTCTGGGCATCAGAATTTTAAAACCACCCCAGAGGATTCTAATGTGCAGCCAGATTTGAGACCTGTTACTAGTCCCTCAAACCTAAAAAAGTGCTGAAAGGTTAAAGTGATTTTGTTTTTAAATGCCAAACTGCCGGGTGGGGTGTTGGCGTCATATTTCCACAGCACCTTTGCCTGCCTCCAGCCACTGCCCCCCAGTTCTTCCAGTTGCTCCAATAAAACCAAGCTCCTGCTCAAAGCACTTTTTTCCCTTCCTGGAAAATTCTACTCTCAGGAAACTCCCTCAGGACTGTGAGGCATCTTGTTCTTCACGCTTTGCCGTGCTTGTCAAAGCACTCTCTCTGATGCACTAACATCATACAATTTTGCTCAAATGTCATCAGATGCAAAAAATTTTCCAGAAAGGTCAGAGGAGCCCTTCCCAAGTCTTAACCGAAGACTCTTGGCAGCCCAGGAGGCCAGGTAGAAGGGCCCAAGTTCTGACACTGCTGCTAACTGGCTCCCCCTGAACTTCCACAACTATGAAATAGGGTTGGCCTGGGTGAACCCGAGGTTCCTCATCACCCTGGCCCTCTGAATCTTCAGAAGCTGCTCCAAGCTGAACACAGCTGGGCCTGAGTGTGGCTCACCTCCACGCTCTGCTTCCTGGGGCCTCAGCCAAGCCCTGGGCTTCCTGCCTGGTGAGCCTTCACAGAATCTTCGTGTGGTTTTCCTGGGGAGCAGGGGTGGGGAGCCTCGCAGAGCTAACACAAAGCTTCATCTGTATCCAAGCCAAGGGAGGAGTGGACAGAGTGGCCCATGGGGATTCTGCCTTGCCTCTGGATTTTTCCATGGCCCTTTTCAGAGTCTTTCATTTGATCATCAAATAACTCCTCAGCAGTAGAGACCGGTAAAGACAATTAGCTCCATTTTACATTTTGAGGAAGCGGAAAAGCTGAGGTGCAATGAGGCAGAGTGACGCTGGAGGACACAGTACATCAGAGCAGTCAAGAGTATCTGCTACTCTGCCATTTAACCTTTCTAACCTTTCTTTCTCATCTAAGGAAGTAAATACTCTTATCTATTCTGATAGGCAGCCCACACTCCATGGTGAGTCAGGCTCAGGGACACTTCTGAACACCTTATGGAACCCAGGAGCCAAGTCAATGCAAAAGCAGAGCCCCGAGAGATCCATGATGGACCAGACAGTGTTCTGGAACTTTCTGTACTTCATGTCCTACCATCCTCACAGCAGCTCTGTCAGTCAGAGCTCTTTGGCTCATTTTGAAGAAGGGGGTCAAACTCAAGTTCCAAGTCATGTTCTTTCACCACCTTGTGCTGCCACCCAGATGTGGGTTTAGGTCAAAAGGCAAATTCTGATTTTGTGTTACACCCTCCTTCCCTCCCTCCAGACAGGTGGCCTGCAGGCAGTGGTCACCCACACAAGTTCCCACACAAGTAAGAAAACCAGGGAAGGAAATCGATGAGTTTGAGAAACATGCTTTGAAATGGGACTCCCTCAGACCAGAGGGAGTTTTCACAGAGAAATTTTACAGAGATTAAAGAGTCACATACTTTTTAAAAACCTAAAAAAGAAAACTAGAAGAACAAATTAAACATTTATCAAATCTCTGGAGGGAGAATGTCTTTTATTAAACTTGGAAATTATTGATGAAATAAAAAAAAAAGACTAGCAGGTTTAACTACAGAAAATATAAATTTTCTGCATTAAAAAAATGACTGAAAAGGGGAAAGTGGTGAGAAATATTGACAACAAATAAGGGAGTTAAAAGATTATTGTCTTTTTAAATTTATTTATAATCTGCCTGCCTCCTTCCTAAAAAGTTTTGAGGAGAGAATATTACATAAAGAGCTCATACAAACTGATAGTTTAAAAACAAAGAGCTTTATATATAAATAGGCAAGGGGCATTTTACATAAAAAAGAAGTAATTTACATAAAATTATAACTAGTAAACATTTACAGAAAAATGTCCAACTTAGCTGATAGCCAAATAAATGCAAAGTTAAATAAAAAAAAAACATTTTGGTTAACACTCAGTGCTCATGCAAGTGTGATAACAATTACATCTTACAATTCTCAAGGATAATAACATGGTGATCAGATACCAAGAACTAGAAAAATATTGGTTCTCTTCAACAGAGTAATCTTACTACTCAGGATTTATGCTAAAGATTCTAAAACATAAAAAGAGTCAGATGCATAAAGATGCTTTTTGCAGCCTTAAAAAACAAATTAGAAGTTTAAAGTTGAAAATGACCTAAATATCTAAAGCAAAGAAATGGTGAACTAAAGTTTGCCCTATTCTCTCAATGAAATACAATGCAGTTTTATTTAAAAAGTTCACAAAGATTTATCACATATAAAAATGCTACAACAAAATGTTAAGTTTAAAATGTATATAGAATATATAATGATAGTATCCATAATAACATAATCCATACTATGAATATAACTAGGTGAAAAAATATATGCATACAAATATGAGAAAGACAGATCTGCCCCAAACCTGTGCAGAGCCTGGGGAAGGGATACAAAAAGAGACCATATACCAAATGCCTAAATAAGAAATAATTTAAAATTTATTATTTATTAAATATGTATTAAATTGATTTAATTAATAATTTAAATTAATATAAGTTGAATATAATGATATTAAATATTTCAATAAAATGTTTTATTACATATTTAATTATTAAATAGTTCAAGCTAAAAATTGTCAAATAAATGTCAAATATCCTCCTATTTTGTGATAAGTTAAGATCCATATTGTAACCCCTGGAGCAATCACTAAGAAAACTCAACAAACACAGTTTAAAAACAAACAAAATGATTAAAATGGTGTGCTAGAAGAATATCTATTTAACACAAAAGAATGCGATAAGGGCGAACCAGAGGAACAAAACAGACACATCAAAAACAAATAGCAAAATGGTAGATGTAAATTCAATCATATCAATAATTATTTTTATGGACTAAATATTTGTCTGTTCCCCTACCCTCAATTCATACGTTGAAGCCTTAACCCCCAATGTGGTGGTCTTTGAAAATATGGACTTTGGGAGGTAATAGATTTAGATGAGATCATGAGGGTGGGGCCCCATGATGGGATTGTGTCCTTATAAAAAGAGAAAGACCAAATTACTCTCTCTGCTATGTGAGGGAGCAGGGAGATGGCAGCCATCAACAAGCCAGGAAAAGAATTCTTACCAGGAATCAAATCTTCCAGCACCTGGATCTTGGACTTCCCAGCCTCCAGAACTGAGAAATAACCATCTACTGTTTAAAACACCCCATCTATGGTGTTTTGTTATGGCAGCCCAAGCTATCTCAGACAATTACATTGGATCATAACAGCATTATTCATAATAGCTCCACATTAGAAATAACCCAATGTCCATCAAGTAGTGAATGGATAAACAATGGAATACTGTCATATTTCTCATATTTGTATGAGACAGCAATTAAAAAGGAATGAACTACTGATACATGTTATAACATGAATAAACCTCAAAAACATTATGCTAAGTGAAAGAAGCCAGATTCAAAAGACCATATGTTATACAATTCCATTTTTAAGTCATATCCAAAAGAGACAAATCTATAGTGGCTTGCTGTGGCAGGCAGTGTAACAGAAATTGACTGCAAATGGCCACAAGTGTTTTTTGGGGGTAGTAGCAATGTTCTAAAACTAAATTATGATGATGGTTATGTTGCCACACAACTCTGTAAACTAACTTAAAAATCATTAAATTGCATATTTAAAGTAGGTGAAATTTATAAATCATAAATTATACCTCAATAAAGTTGATTTTATTTATTTATATATGATTTAAAACTTTTTAATTGTACTACAAAGAATACCATCAAGAAAGTGAAAATACAACCCACGGAGTGAGATAAATTATTTGCAAATAGGGTATCTGATAAGGGACTTGTATTCAGAATATATAAAGAACACTTATAATTCAAAAAATAAAAGAATAGAGGAGAAAAAATAATTGCATAGATGATAGAGGCTCTGTTCATCCCTCTGGCAACCAAATCAAAGTAGTGACGGAAACAAGGAGCAGCAGCAGCAAGGAAAAATTGCCTGGAATATAAAAGAGCAAGCCATACAAATAGGGAGAAGCCCAAGAAAACACCATGCAATGGCTGTAGGTAGGACTGGGCAAGGACGTGGGGCTGCCCAGTCCCCAGCGGCTGAGTGAGAGGAAGGCAGTGGCAGTGTCAGACGCCTCTTAAAGGGGCCGTGTTTGTGAGCAGTTTTTTGTGGTAACAGACTTGCTTACTCTGAGCACCAGTGCCGATTCGGCTGTGCACAGGGGACACCAAGGACTTACAGGGAGACATTGTCAGAGTGAGGGCTGAGGCGAGACACACTCTGCACAAAGGTGCCAGCGGTGTCCATTGTTCTGTGTTGAGCCCTCCCTGCTCTCAGTGCAAGAACACAGAGCAGCTACAGCCGTGATGTCATCAAACTGGACAACAGAGGTCGCTCTACCCAGAGGATTCCCTAAAATCCTGTCTCCCCCAGCTCCACCCAAGACACATCTTGGTATAACCTCAGTGAGTCTGGTGCTCCTTGCTGAGCAGCACCTAGACTCACACTGGAGGCAGCTGGCCTCGGTTTCTGGTGTGGCCTTTTGAGGCAGCTATAAGCACAGCATCTGTGGATTTCTTGCTGAATATTAACAGGTGATCCTAGAGGTGTAGAGGGTTGGGTTAAGTTTGGCCTGCAGCTGAACCCCTCTCAGGACTGTGCCACTGGACACCTACTTCACAAATCCACACTAATAAGACTGGGAGACTTAGGAGCTTTGCTTAGTACACAGAAACAGACATGGAAAGGCAGCCAAAATGGGAAGACAAAGAAGCAGAAACTATATGAGAGAACAGAACAGAGATCCAGACAGGTAATCTAAAAGATGCAAAGTTCAAAACACTGGTTATAGAATGCTCAATGAACTTTTGGGAAGTTTAGATAAATTCAGTGAGAACTTCAACAAAGAGATTAAAAAAAAAAACATAAAAATGGAAATGGAAATTATAAAAAGAAACCAGTCTGAAATGGAGACACATTATCTGAGATGAGAAGTATATTAAATAGAACAAAGAAATAAACAAAGTGAATTTTAAAAAAAGATCAAATGCCCTATCTAGAGGACAGGACAGCCAATCAGGACACTCAATCAGAATGGCAAAAAAAAAAAAAAAAAAAGCAAGACTATAAAAATAATTTAAGGAGGATATGGGATATTATTAAGTCTCCAAATATTCATCCAATCGGCATAACTAAAAAAAAGCAAGATGTTGAACAGCTGTTTGAAGAAATAATGATGAAAAACTTCCCTAACTTGGTGAAGAAAATGGACATAAAATTTTAGGAAGCTCAGAGAATTCCAAAAATCAGGGATTCAAAGAGCCCTGCACCAAGACACATCATAACTAAAATGCCAAAGGTTAAATACAAAGAAGAATATTAAAAGCAGCAAGAGAAAAACAAATAATCACTTATAAGGAAAAACACATAAGACTGGCAGCTGATTTCTCAAAAGAAACTATGCAGGACAGAAGGGTTTGTCAAAAAAAAAAAAATATTCAACAGGATGAAGACCCAGAATCTACAACCAAGAATAATTTATCCAGCAAAGCTATCATTTAGAGTTGAAAGACAGATAAAGAGCTTCCCAGACAAAAATAAGCTAAAGGAATTTGTCACCACCAAGCCAGTATTACAGAAAATGTTGGAGGGACTTCTTTAAGAAGAAAAAACATGTATCAAAAACAGGGATAAAGAATGGTAACAACTACATTCCTATCAATAAGTACTTTAAATGGAAAAGAATTAAGAGCTCCAACCAAAAGAGTGGCTGAAAGGATAAGTAAACAAGACCCCTACATATGAAAAGGAAGAGGATGGACCTAGAAGATATTTAAGTCAGACAGAGAAAGATAAACACTAAATGATTTCACTTATATGCGGAATCTAAAGAATAAAAAGAATAGACTAATAGAAAACAGACTCACAAATATAGTAGACAATTTGGTGCCAGACAGAGGGGAGCAGGATTTGGAGGCTGGAAGAAATGGGTGAAGGGCTAAAGAAGTACTAATGAGTAGCTGATGGATGGACACGGGGGATTGGGAGCACAGCATAGGGAATGCAGTTAGCATTAATACATTGGCTAGGTGGAGGGTCAGGGAAGAGAGGGTGCAACTGGAGGGATCGTTTTATGAACTGTATAGATGTCTAACCAATGTACTGTATACTTGAAACTAAATTAAAAAATGAAAATTAAAAAAGAAAAGAAAAGAATAGATAACTCAATATAAAAATGGGCAAAGGATCAAATCAACATTTCTCCAGAGAAAATATGCAGATGGACAACAAGCAAATGAAAAGATGCTTGATGTCATTAAGCATTAGGGAAATGAAAATCTAAATCACAAAACTGCATGAGATACCACTTCATATTCACTAGTATGAATATAATAAAAAAGATAAATAAACGAGTGCTAGCGAGGCTATGAAATCCTCATACATAGCTGGAGGGAATTTAGAACAGTATAGTCACTTTAGAAAACAGTTTGACAGCTTCTCAAAGTTAAATATACAGTTCCCATTCAACCCAGAAATTCCACTTCAGTATGTACTCAAAAGAAATGAAAGCATATGTCCACACAAAAACTTGTACGTGAATGTTTATAACTGCAGTATTCATAACATCTCCAAGAAAGAATAACCTAAATGTTCATCAGCTGTTGAATGGGTAAATAAAATACAGTAAACCCATACAATGGACTATTATTCATCAATAAAAAGGAGTGAAGTACTGATAATACTACAACATGGATGAACTTTAAAAATATTAAGCTGCGTGCAAGTAGCCAGTAACAAAGGGCTAAATATTGACTAGGCAAATCTATATAGAAAGAAAGTAGTCTAGTAGTTGCCTAGGGCTGGGGGGTTCAGAAGAAAATGGAGAATGATTGCTAATAGATATAGTATTTCTTTGTGGAGGGATGATAAAAATGTTCTAAAATTAATTGTGGTGATAGTTGAAGAATTCTATGAACATACTAAAAACTATTAAATTGTACACTTTAAATGGGTGAATTATATGCTATGTGAATTATATTTCAATAAAGTTGTGAAAATAAAACATATCAAAATAACAATGTATGCTGTCACTGATAACATTGCCATTTCCCCAGAAACTGCATGTCATCACTATTTTGGTATCTTCACAGTTTGGGGCCCTTTTTGCAGCACTCCCATCATGCATTGGCCCTCCAGCTTTGCCATCTCCACACACTTCTCTGCCTTTGCCCTGGTCCTAGTGAATGGCATCTGCAACCCCATGAGTCATCTCGGACTCCTCCCTCTCTCATATTCCCCACAGCAAATTCATCCACAAATCTGGTCCATATCTCCTCCCAAGTGTTTTTTAATATAATTGTCTTGTTCCTCTGCACCACCTTACTCCTCAGGCCTCCATCAGTGTTTCTTGGATGGCTCCAACAGTCTTCTCAATGGCCTTCCTGCCTCTATCTTTGTCCCCTTTCAATCCTCCATACAGCAGCCAGAGTCTTCTATTTAAATCACAGCCAGCTGGAAACTCCCCACTGACCAACTCCCTTCAGGATGTGGTCTCTAGCTTCACATCCTTCTGCCCCCTACACTTTGAGAAGCCCTGCCCTAGAGGCCCTTGTCAACCCTTGCTAGCCCCAGCTCTGTGTTTCAGTCTGCAGGAAGAGGGAAATGAAGGAAGTGTATGGCAAGCGAGTTCTTCTCAAAGAAATATCACTGAGATTGCACACATCATTTCATTCGATCCCACCAGTCAAAACATCATCACACTTAGCTGCAAGAAGACTAATTTGGTGGACTTGTGCTGTTACTAAAAAGTTTTATTACTAAAGAGTAAAAAAGAGAGGATGGCTCATAAGAGACCACAGCTTCTGCCACACTCCTGAGAGCCACCAGGAGCCCGCTTCCTGAGCCTGACTCTACACTTAGAGATGCTGGAGGGTTGGCTACCTGGAGACTTTATCAGGTACCTGCCACTCTGTAGCAAGCCACTCCAAAATTCAGTGCCTTAAAACAACAATACTTTTTTTGGCTCACAATTTCGTAGGTCAGCAATTTGGCTGGGTTCAGTTGGTGGTTCTGCTGCCGGTCTTGCCTGGGTGAGTCATGCAGCTGTACTCATCGAGTAGTTTGAGCAGGGCTGGGTGGTCTAAAATGTCCTCACTCCCATGTCTAGCTGGCAGTCTTACAGCTGGGGTGCCCACATCTCATGCAATCCCCTGGGGAGGTGTAGGGGAGGTAGAGTACTGTTGAATGGTGGCCCCCAGAAAAATATGTTCATGTTCTAATCCTCAGAACCTATAAATGTGACCTCATTTGGAAAAAGAGTCCTTGTAGGTTAGGATCTTGAGATGAAATCATCCTGTCTTATTCAGGTAGGCTCTAAATCCAATAACAAATGTCCTTAGAAATATACAGAGAAGAAGGCAGACACAGAGGAGTCCCTGTGAGGATGGAGACAGAGAGAGAAGTGATGCAGACACAAGCCTAGAAATACCTGGAAGTACCAGAAGCCAGAAGACTCAAGAAATGACTCTCTCCGAGAGCCTCTGGAGGGGGTGTGGCCATGACAACACCTCAATTTCAGACCTTTTGCCTCCAGAACTATGAGAGAATAAATTTCTGTTATTTTAAGCAATGAAGTTTGTGGTAGTATAGAGCCGTAGGAGACTAATACAGGCAAACTGCTCAAAGCATAGCTTCC
Source organism: Macroglossus sobrinus (assembly GCA_004027375.1). Taxonomy (NCBI): domain Eukaryota; kingdom Metazoa; phylum Chordata; class Mammalia; order Chiroptera; family Pteropodidae; genus Macroglossus; species Macroglossus sobrinus. The sequence continues at coordinate 170,065 of PVKZ01001439.1, read as the reverse complement.
TGGAAAAGGCAATCTTCTTGAGAAGTCCGTGCAGCCTTACAGGCCACATAAACACAGACCTCATTCCCCCGCCAGTGGGTAGACCCTCTGCTCTTTCCCTCCAAGGCCTGAGACCTGTAAGAGGACTAGTATCCCGGTGTCCTACTCCTCAGCTTTAACACGCACAGCATTTTCAAAAGGTCTCAAGGGTAAAAGGAAGGAGCAAGATGGATAAGTAGTTTAAGAGAGGATTATAAGAACCCAGGACTTTCCCTGCTTCCTTGGACACAGTGGTTTATGAACCCCTTGTTCCTACCAAGTGTAGCCAAAGAAACGGGGGTGGCCACTCGGCTAAGCAGTCAGGAAAGGATGCCCTGGAAGGGGTGCTGGTCCCCTAGCCTGGCCAGGACCACAGCGCCCCACCTAGCTCTGCACATTCCTCTGCTTCCAGCGGAGAACCCTGGAGTCGTCAGTCCCCTGCATTCCTTGCCAGAGTGCTTCTAAGTCAGCTTCTGGCAGTAGAGGCACTTGTACTCGATTTGGAAGGCTGAACAGGAAAAGCCCTCCTTCTCTGAATTGGCATGGGCAAGCGTGGGCTTTACCACAGACTCCAGGGAGCTCCTGCAAGTTGCCCATTCTGGTGCCAGTAGTGCCTGGGATGATCTCAGCATCTTCTCTGCAAATCCTGGCACCTCCCTATTTTGTGGGGTTTCATTGTGGTTCCCCTGACCTCCTGTCAGTTACGTAAGCCTCAAAATCCCCAGTGTTACAATGCTGTGTATTTGGGATATCTAGCATGGCTTCTTTCTTTCTGATCAAATCCTGACTGGCACAGATGAAGAAGCTAAGTAAAATGATGTGGGAGGAAAACCCTTCTGGAATGTAAAAACCTTCTCCTAGAAAGTGAAAGTTTTCATATAAAGCGACTAATCAGCCCCTGAACCGTTGTTTGCTAGGCTTCGTTTTGTTTGTTTGGTAGGAGCCATCTTGAGCATGTGGCCTTGGACCCACTAGATGAACGTTAAAGCTCTCCTCTGAGACACATTCCAGACAGGAAAGCCCCTCTGCCACACCCTTACCCATCGTGACAGAGACCCAGGGGGTGTGGCCAGCGCCAGCGTGAAAGTCCTCTTTGTTTCTAGGATTGTGGACACAAAGGGGAAAACCCAAAAGCCACAAGGAAGTAGAGAGCAATCTACGTGAGTATAATCATTCAATTTTATGGGAGCACGGAAGAAAAATTTTAAATTACCTGATTTTTATTAAGAATGGAAACAAATGTTAATTAAGTACAACTAATCTTTTAAGACAAATTTCAGTTGAAATTTTGAGTAAATAATAGTATTTGCTGCCTTTTACTAACACTGTTCTATGTGCTGCCTGAAGTTTTGTATATGTTATCCTATTTAATCTATCCAACAATGGCGAGGTTAGGATATTATTATCCCAGTTTCAAAGCTTAGAAGCCTGAGGCTCATCGAGGTCAAAACTGCCTGCTCTGCAGCCATTCTCTTTCCACTATGTCATTCTGCTTTTCTTCCTAGAAAGGAGGAAAGTAGAAAAGAAGAGGAAATAAGAGAGACTGACAAAGGAAAAAGTGTGAAGAGACACATGTGCAAGTAGACGATGTGCTTTAGAATGTTAGCCCAGCTCTTGGCAATACCAGTGAGCCAGGTAACCACTATTCACAGCTCTTCAACTGCTCCTGATTCTCAGGCTCTCTGAGACTCTGATATGAATGGAAAGAAAAAAAACACACACACACAACAACCCACTGGACAAGAAATTCTTTAAGCTGCCGCATCAGTGCTCCGAGTAATGTTACACTGGAGAGTAACATTAAACAAGCACGAGGCAGCTCCAGCCCCTAGGCTAGAGAAGTATAGGAATCAGATTTGGCCTCATGCCAGGTAGCTGGTAAATGTCTTGGATACTATTCTGCCTCTCTTTCTAGACCCTCTCCAAGCACCCTCAATCCCACCCTGGCATCCTCTGCCCCTAGCTATACCTGGGCTTACCTTCATGGCATAATGACAGTCTCAGCCCCCACTGGCTCAGAGAGCCCTCCCTGCTCTGTGTCCTGTGAGAAAGCATCTAGGTAGATGAGGCAGGGCAGAGGCAGGCTTTCTTGGAGCCCTCCTGTCGTACCCTGGCCGTGGTCCCTCTCTGTGTGCATGTAAGGCCAGGCCAGGGATGGGAAGACCAAAGGGACACATGAGAGCTGTTTCCTATCCCATAACATCCCAGATAGATTCCCAGAGAAAAGGCAGGGCCCTCAGTGGTCCTCTAAGCCAATCCCTTCATTTTTTTAAGGAGGAAACCGAGGATCAAAAATGCGAAGACAGGAACACAAAGCCATGCTGTCTGTACATTCACCCAGAGTCCAGACACCCGACCCAGCGCCCTTCCCTCTGGCAGCTGTGTGCCTCTCCCAGCCCCAGTGCCTAGCGAGCCAGCGAGCACCTCACATGTGATTACAATTATCGTGAGCTTGGCCTGAGCCCAGCCACACAGAGAGCACGTCCAGGCCTGGTCACTGGCCAAGTTTCCATCTCAGTAGAAAAATGAAAAGGTTCAAGGATATATGTTAATTCCAAACACACGAGCAGGAAGGAGTGGGGTGAAAGGGAGAGGGCCAGCCAGGATCTCGTGGGACAACATCAGTCTACCAAGACCTCCCTGGCCCAGGAGGCAGAATGCCCTCAGCCAGCAGAGAATAGGCTATGTGCCCGCTAGGGGACCAGGACCGCCCTCCTGTCAAGCATTATATATAGTTCAAGAGCCATCTCAGGATCATTTGTGATTATAAACCCTGATGGCTCCTGGGCCCAAAATGGAACTCAGCATGCCATACTTGGCCAGTGGTCCCCATAGCAGTCACTCCTCTTCAGCTGGCTTCTTCCTTGTATTAAACATTTTTTATAGCCTTTGTGTTTCTATCCTTTCCTTCAGCACCACCATCCCCTGCCACAGATAAGGAAACTGAGGCACAGAGTTGAAAGGGCTGGTCCAAAGCAAAGTAGCCACTGAGGAGCCGGGGTGGGCTAGAACACAGGCTCTGGGCAGCCAGTCTAGCTAATAGCCCCACTCCTGACACCCTTGAGCTTCATGGGATAGCCTGGATGTTGTCTTGGACTCTCCTGCTTCCTCCTGCCCACTGCCATCTGCAGATTTACTTCTTTAGCTGTCTGGCTTCATCAGCCTCACACTTGCTGCATGGCCCTGGTGAGTCCCAAATTCCACCCTAGCTGCTAACCTGTGCCCCTTTAACATTGATATCGCACATCCTTGAGGCCTCCAGACTAATGTTTCCTCAGTGCTTCCACATATCCCTGGATAGGAAGGTTCCTTCTTTTCTCCCAGACTTGAAGCAATCCTAACAAACACACCCCTCCAAGCTCGCCTCACACTGTGCTTGGTTCTGGCCTCAGGGAGGGCAGTACCTTTGAATTTTTGACCTGATATATGTACATCTACCTTTTAGGTGGCTTATAATGGGTTAAATAGATATTAGGAGAACCACCACTCTGCCTGGGGGACAAAAGAGTGAACGTGTTGCTGGAACTCTACTAACACCATCTGATGTGCTAAAAACCCTAAGGACACACCAGCCATCAATTAAATATCAACTGTCAGGTGGGGAAGAGCTATAGCGGGAAGGCAGCGGGGAACAATGGACTCTTTGGTTGCTGATGCCCCAGAAGGAATACAGTTCCTCGGAAAATGAGATCTGTCTCAGATAAATGTGCTTATTTACACCGGTGTCTAGACTGGCTGAGGATGGCCCAATGCCTGCAACCAGGCTTCTGAGCAAAGGAGCAAGTTCCAGAGTGGGGCTTCTCACCGGCCCCAGGACTTAGGAGCTTCCTAGACAGGCCAAGAAGCCTGATTTTGAGGCTAGCAGCTGGACCAAGAGGTTGGCCAAGTTTTTCTCAGAGGCTTTACAAACAGTTGGGCCCTTGAAGAAAATGTCTTTGAACCACTAGGGTGTTATCTGGTTTCCCATCTCCTCTGGAGTCAAAGCCACAGCAGCAGGCATTTTCCTAATTAAGGCAGCGGGGGTGGGATGGGGACTCATTATTCTCAAAGGTCATCTCTTTCTTTTTCCTGCTTTCAAAAGGCCCAAATGATCACTTTGTGTTTAAGCCAATCTTGCTTTTTCAAAAAAACGAAGAAAGGAAAAAATGTTTTTCCAGGTCTAATTATAAAGTCTAAGACTGAGAAGATATGGAGAAAACCACTTTCTCTACTAGGTACATACCTAAGCCCCTGGGGAGGTGCTGGTCTGAGTAACCCACAGGGGGTGGGGGCAGGGACAGGGCAGGGAACTCCATCAGGGGGCTGGGGCCCCCAATCTCAATACATGCCCCCAGTCTATTCACATTTCCATTGTTGGAGTTAAAGTTCATTTCCTCCTTTCAGTCCTCCTGGGAACTGCAAAATAGCCAAGAGACCAGAAGAGCTAGTAATTTGGGTCCTTCTAGAATCTGAGGGAACGCAGCTTGTGGGTCTCTGTCACCCCAGGGCACTCAGTTCTTAAAACCTGCACTGTCTCATAACCGGATAAGCCCCTTAGCCAGGAGCCCCCGGCCTTCCTGTTCCTCTGCCCGCAGGACTGACCGAACCTGCGCCTCTGGGAGGCTGTCTTCCGAAGCAGGTGGATCAGTCTCCTGGTCTTGTGTTGACCAAGAAAGAAAGAGAGTGTGTCCCTTGATTTCTGGTTTTAAAAAGTACTGGTGGAGAGAAGTAGGAGGATAGAAGAAGCATCTGATTCTCTCCCTGTCTACCAAAACTACAAATCTTGACTTTCCCAAGGTGAGGTGGGTTGGTGGGGCCTGGGAGTGGCTGGTTTCTGGTGGCCTCTCCAGCTCTGACAAATTCTGAGCTCTGAATCCAGGCCCTGGGGGACCCCCATTACCCCTTAGCTAAACTCTTCTTGTTCCCACAGCAGCTCACAGCCCTGGCTGCTCAAGATGACATTTCTAAACACTGAAGATAGAGATAAGAAGCAGACCAGAGGAGAAGCCTGGGAGCTGGAGATGGGCCCAGGGAGGAAAGCAGGCTCCCTGCTGAGAGAGGCAGAGACATCCAGACCCCGCGGGAGACTGGACATGATAGGCGGGGACGCTGGCTCTGACCTTCGCTTTGACACTGCACTGAGTCCGGGCCCGACTCCATGGCTAGATCCCAAGCCATTGGCTGGGCCAGTTTTTCATCGATCAAAACCTGTGCTCCCTGACCCCGAGAACTCCTGAAGGTCTCCACAGAAAAGGGGGATGGGAGAGCTAATCCAACCACAAGGTTTAAGGAGGCACTGTTCACTCCGGGCCCCAGGGCCTGGATGAGGTCTGGCACGTGACCTTGTGGCACTCAGTAAATATCTGTGGAAAGAACGACTTGCTGTATTACTCCTCCTGGAGTAAGCTGGTATTTTAGCTGGGACAATTTCCCCAGGGATAGAATTTCAGAGGTAGAAAGGACAACCAGGTGTCCCTCGAAGCAAATACAGAAAGGCTTGATGAGGTGCAGGTGGCCTGCATGGGGGATTTTGATGACCTGAGCTCTTAATCTGTCTGAGGTTCTTTTAGGAAAGTTATCTGACAATAACAACAACAATGACAACAACAACAATAATAGGTGCTACAGTGTGCAGAGGAGGGGGAGAGGCTCTTCTGACAGGAGCTCCAGAGAGTCATTTCAAGGTCACTTCTGAGCCCCCCACTTGGACCCTTAAGAATAACCAGAGCAGCTGAGCCTGCTTCCCTGCAACCCAGGAATCCCTGAAAAGGGGGAGCTGTTTGAGGGTTATGAGTTAGACCCTCGATAACTCCTTACACCCTTGAACTCCCACCTCCAAAGACAATCAATTGCACAGCCCCACTAGGATTACACGCTTCAAGGGAGATCTTCATATCTCACTCATTCCATGAGCGATCTTCGGTTCCCCTCTCAGCCTGGACAAACGGCGTGAAAATACAGCATTTGGCCACACTCAGCTCAGCTGCTATCTCCAGGCAGAAACCTTGAGAGGAATCCCAGCTCTGGCCAAGAAAAACATGAGTCCTGTCTGGCTAAACCAGGTGGCTTCTTTCTCCCCACCTTCCGTTCTCCCCATCCCCACCCTCTGGAGCCAGTGAGCTGTTTAGGTAACCCCATGACCCCACTCCCATACTGCCTGCAGCCAGCCCCGGCATTCCAGCAAGATTCCAGAAACTTGGCCTGGCTATAGGTCACTGTCCTTGAACTTGTGGGAAATGTAGAACTCTGGCACTTGGGAGTGAGCCCACCTCGACCATCCTACCTGCCCTGGCTTGTCCTGGACAGGGATCTCTTTTGGGGAGGGGACCTTAAATGAGGAGTTCCTCCACCTCCTGGCCCCTGACCCCTGACCCCTGCCAGAAGCCACACAGGGTTCCTACAAATAAAGGAAGACATTTCCTGACCCCTCTTACCATCCCATCTCCTTCATTTTCCTTCAGACCCAATCTCTTGCTGACATGTTGACATGCCCTGTCTAGGGGACTTTGTGAAAAGAAAAACCTCTTCTGCCTTTGTAGCCTCTGGTTCAAAAGCTTCACCACTTTCTCTTTGCCAGATGAAGAACCCCAGGGTATCATAACACCGTGTTCTGTTCACTCTAGAACTGCTCTGTCTAATAGAAATAAAATGCAGGCCATAAATGAGAGTTATGTATGTAATTTAATATTTTTTAATAGCCACATTTTAAAAAAAGAAACGTGAAATTTATTTCAAAGATATGTTTTATTTAACCCAATGTATTTATATTAACCCAAATAAATGTTATTATTTCAAACTTTAATTAACATAAAAAGTTATTGATGAGATATTTTACAATCTTTTTTTCACACTAAGTATATTCGTTTCCTAGGGCTGCCATAACAAATTACAAAATCTGGTGGGCTAAAATAATAGAAATTTATCTCTCACAGTTATGAAGGGTAGAAGTCCAAACTCAAGGCATCGGCGGCAGGGCCGTGCACCCTCTGAAGTCTCTAGGGAACAATCCCCCTTTGCCTCTTCCAGCTTCTATTGGTTGCTGGTGGTCCTGGCTATTTAGTTGACAGTTGTCTCACTCTGGCCTCTGTCCTCCTCACTACATGGCCTCTTTCTGTGTCTCTGTAGCTGCACACATCCTTCTTATAAGAATCCCAGTCATTGGATTTAGGACCCGCTTTGCTCCAGCACAACTTCATTTTAACTGAACCAATTACACCTGCAAAGAAACTATTTCTAAATAGGGTCACATTCTGAGGTTCCAGATGGACATAAATTTTAGGGGGATACCACTCAACCCAGTACGATGTCATATTCAACTTGATCTGCTTGGTAAAGTACGTGGCCAATCATCTACCTGATGTCACTATTTTCTGTTCTGTTGTCTTAGTCTCTTTATTTTCATTTTGATGAAATGAAAGGTAAAAAGAAACAGGCGAGATTAATTTTAAAAAGATTATTTTTAATTAATTTTATTTAACCCCACATATCCAAAATATTGTCATTTCAACATATAATTTAACATTTTATTTATTTACTTATTTATTTAACATTTTATTTATTTTTTCCCCTTCCCTCACTCCTGTTAACCACTAATCCATTGTCCATGTCCATGAGTCTCTGTTTGTTTGTCGTGTTCATTTGTTGCTTTTAAGTTTATATCACACATATTAGTGATAGCATGTGATTTTCTACCTTTTCTGTCTGTCAACATGTCATTTTTTTAAATGTATAATTAACATAGAAAATTATCAAGGAGATATTTTACATTTTTTCTCATACTAAGTTTTCAAAAACCCATACATATTGACCATATATCACATCTAAATCCAGACCAGCCACATTTCCAGTGCTCCACAGTTATGTGTGGCTAGTGACTACTTTACTGGACAGTGCAGCTCAAGAAGTCAGAAGAAAAGAGGTGAGATCTGTGCCAATTTTAGGGACACCCGGGGGAAGTAAGTGGCTTCCAGGGTGTGGCATTTACTCATGACTTCATCACCTCCAGAGGCTCTCCTAATTATCTTCCATCTGTGTCTCTTGGTGGTGGAGGGAGGGAGTCATATGAGGCCAACTCACAGGACTGCTATATCAAACCAAGAAAGTGGATTTACTCATTTACAAAGAAAATGATCCACACCCAGGTGCCCTCTTATCCATCTATGCATCCCACCCCTTCCCTCCTGCCCAGCTTATGAGTCTTGGGGAGCCCAGACTCAGAAACAGGGACAGTCCTTACTAAGTGTGGATGATTGAAAATCTCAGGCAGCAACGTGTGAGGAATCCACCTGCCTGGCAGACCTGCTGATCGCTGGGAGGGCACTGCCAGACCCCCCCTCCCACTTTGGCTCTTGTGAGCTGGTTGTGGACACATGCAAGGGCCAGGATCTTTTCTGCACCTCCATCACAAACTTGGCCTCTTTTTATTGACAGACATATTTTCTTTCTAGAGTGACACTGGTCTTGCTATCCTGTAGCCCATTCTCATTCTAGAATGACTTTGCCTCTCTCTGCTTGAATGTCTGTGTCTCAGTTTTATGGTCAAGCTCTCAAAGAACAACTTTATTCTCCAGTGAACGGGCTTCTTCATTTTGCTCCCTTTATGTGACTGCAATTATTCTCCTGGACCCTGTTCCAGTCTCTGTATTTTTCTAGGAAAACTAGGAATAAACAGGACCCAGACATGGAGGCTGGGCCTAGATGTATCTTATCTACCTCTCAGGTACTGGGGTCTACTTCTAGTATGGACACAGTCCCCACGCAGAATCTGCCTGGTAGGGAGCCAAGCAGATACATTCCACCCATGCTCATCTTGGGGACCCAGGGGTGGTGGTGTCTTAGCCCAAGCAGCAGGATGACAGAATATTCATGCCTGCGCTCTGAAGCAAAAAGTCACTGTGGATGGAAAATAAAGTACAGAAAAAATGGAGAACAAGTATAGTGGATGAAGAATCTCAGAAGTTAATTCAGAGTTACCACCAGTGTCTTAAAGCTGCAAATGATCTCTCTCTCTCTCTCTCTCTCTCTCTCTCTCTCTCTCTCTCTCTCTCTCTCTCTCTCTCTCTCTCTCTCTCACACACACACACACACACACACACACACACACACACACACACACACACACTACTACTACATCTTGAGAGCCTTCCAATTTTTTCTGCTATGTACAGACCTCACAAAAAGTGACTCAACCTTACATAAGAATCTGAGGGGGCCCAGGAGTGTGATGAACTCATTGCCTTGAAATTTCCACTGGGTTATACATGTCTTAGATGAGTTTTTAGATTTCATCTTTAAGAGTTGTCAAAAGAGAAGTAGATTGGGGTGAGCATCCTGCCTCAGAGCAGGGAATAATAGTTGTGATGGATAGGAGGGGACAGGCAAGGACAGAGCCCTCTCAGAAACAGAGAACCAAGAACTCTCCTCTCAAGACTTCAGGGTATTTCAGGTCATTTAAGCATTACAATCACCTCCAGAATCAGCCCCTGGAGTCTCTAGGAAGTACTTTGACTTGGGGAGGTTTGACCAACTTCAGAGTCACAGTTGACTAAAAAGCTAAGGAATGCTGCTGCGCAGTAGTTCCCAACTCTGATCACACACCAGATCAAAGCTCTTCTGGTAGCTTTGAAAATCCCAATGCCTGGGTTGGCAATAAGGAGATACTGCTGGTTAGAGCATCTGGGGCCATTTTACACCAGGTGAATAGTCCTAGTTGTCGAAACCTCCTTGATTCTCAAAAAGGTCATTCCCTTGAACTTTAGATGCAACCAGATGTGGTTCTCCAAAGCACTGACAGTTTCCCCCTTTTCAGTCATGTTGCAAAAAGCCCAAAAGAAGGCAATTCCTTGAAGAGAACATTGGTGGTCCCAAAGGGCTGATAGGTGGGCAGTTCAGGGCAGGTACATCAGACTTTGAGAAGCAGCTGGGCTCTCAGAGGACAGGGCCATCAGACTGACCTCCAGATAGCCTTCAGGTAAGCCAAGATGCCACCATGCAAAGCCATCTGTCTCACCCCATTGCAGGCTTGGAGTCCAAGGCCTGCAGCCTCTCTGTACCAGTGCTCTTCTGCCAAGTCAGCCAAGCCTAAACCATCAGTGGCCCCCTCACATGCCGAATGAACTCACAGGCTTCATGCAGGTACTAAAGACACATCCAAACTGCCCCAGCATTCATTCCTCTTCCTTTCCCTGATGCACAGGGACCCCGCCCCACCAGTGATTCTCCTGCCCCAAATGCCCTGCTCACTCTTACATCCAGACTTCAGCTCACACCCAGATATCCTTTGGCCCTGAAGCTGTACAACTTCTTCATCTGTAAAATGGGATAATAAAAGCACTAGCTGCATAGATTTTTTTTGTGAGAATTAAATGAGGTGGTACAGGTAAAGAGCACAATGCTTGGTACCTGGTAAGCTCTCCCCAGAAATGTTGCCATGATCACAGTGTGATTATGTGTTTGTGAACTCATTCCACCCTGAACTGTAAACACGATAAAAGTGAAGACCTTGTATACGTATATGTTGGTTGCCTAGCATGTGCCTGGCACCTGGAGGAACTCAGTGAGTATTAGCTGAATGACTAAGGCGTGAGCTATTATTTTGTTGTTGTTACTATTTCCATTATCATTGTTGTGTTCTCATTGTTATTTTTGACATTTATTATTATTATTAGGTTCTTTCAATAACATCGCCAGGCCTGAGGGTATTGTGCCACATCCCTGTCCTTCTCCATAAGCCATGTGGCTTGGCCCTCTGCATGGTCCCAGCTGATTTCTCTGCAACCCTCCTCTTTGGGGCCACTACTGTTCTGTCTCTCATTGGGAATCATGAACCAAGGACAGCTTCACAAGGGAGCCCACATGCACATGGTCAATCTTATGAGGAAGAAGTCCCACTTGGTGACTCAAAAGCCTGTCCCTGAGCACCCATTGCCAGGCTGCTTTTCTACCAAAGGGCTGAATCATCACTGCAGGGAGAAGCTGAGGCCGAGAAGGACCAGCCCTGTGATCTGCTCAACTGTGCCTCACTGGAATTGCAGAAGGGAGCACCCGGACCAGTCAGATAATGATCTTTTTAACCCTTTCTTTTCCCACCTCAGATATGCCTACTCCCTTCCTTTCCCCCCCATCTCTCTGGGGCAATTGTCCCTCTAGGCAAGAAGATAACACTTCTTCCCTTGTTGCAGCTCCAGGCCAGGGTTTGTGAAGAATTTCGTGGCTCCTGGGCCTGCCTCTGGCAGCTACAGCTTGATGACTCCCACCAGTCCCTTTCCCCTGGGTTCAAGCTCTGATTTTGGGGAGAGGCTGAAACTGGGAGAGGGATGTCTAGCTGACAGTCACTCATGACCCCGTGGTATTCTGTTTGGCACCTGGGAAAATTATTTTAGGCAATGAAGGCATTAAAATGACACAGAACTAGGATTGCCACTTCACATGCCATTGTTCTAGAACTAATTAGAAAGGTGGGCCTGAGCCCAATTGTCTGTACTCCAGTTGTCCCTGTGCTGTTTAAACATGACAGTGCCAGGTTCCTGGTTAAGTGGAAAATCTAAGACATAGCCCCGACCCCAGCTCAGGATCCAGTCTTCAAAAAAACAGTAGTAAGGAACAGTCTAGGAGAAAACTAGGATTTTTTTCTGTGTTGATTTTTCTCAAAAGATTCACAATATGCCCCAAATATCCCTAACATTTTCTTTGTGTCTGTGGTTGTGAAAATGCAACCTGCCATTCAATTACGTCAACCTTCTTTGACCTAAATCACATTTTCTTCCTGTGCTGCTTTATACCCCAGGACTGCCACTGGTTAGCCCAATCAAGGACAAGCGTGAACTCATTAATCCAGCACTCTAGTTAACCCTCATGTTTATACCAGCAATTCTTAAAGGATTATAAAGCAATGACCATCTGTGCTCATTCTACCTTTTATTTTTATTCAGAAGAGCCTTTGGGCCATTTGGGCAATGTTTCCTAAAGTCTATTCCGTGAACCTCAAGTTTGTGAGATGTTAATTGATGTTGCAACAACAACAAAAGTCTAACCAGTTTAAGAAATCTTAAAAATTAGTGTTTCCTATGGTCTAACTCAGACTTTACTACATGCATTAGAGATGAGTAGAATGTTTTCCAAACTTTCTTGACCATTCAACACTCTTTTTCTTGAGGATGCCATGTTACTTGGGGAAATTTTGCATTTGTTCACTTCAACATTAAAGCAACTGTTCTCATTGGCCTTGTTATACAAGCTGTAGAACTTCAGATGGAAAGCTCTTCCTGTCATAATTCCTTTAACACAGGCTCCACATTTGGCAGGCCTGACAACTGTTCCCTCTCAGGTGAGCTCCAAGGTTGACAGTTTTTCTGGTCTTCATGACTCCCTTTTAATGATGGTCCTGAAAGCTTTGGGCCTTGGCAGGCACAACCCACATCCATCTGCTCAGAATAACTCATGGGAAGTCAATGCTCTCCATATAAAAAGGTGACCAAAAGCACTGTGTGTAGAAACCACTTCCTTATCCCTAAGATTTTGGAAATAAAGAGGAAAGGAATTGGGACTAAAAACTTGTTGAATGAAGTAAAAATACCATAAATAGCCAACAACAGGGGAATGGTTGGGTAAATCGAGGAATAGTACCTTTTTGGAATATCATGAGACTAAGAACACATGGAAAGATGGTCATGATGTGATACCAGATGAAGAGGCCATAATGCAGAAGGGAAATTGTTAGCTTACAGTTGGCAGCAGAGTCTCCTGGAAAGCTCAGCTATTTGGCCCAGTGCCAGGAGGCTTCTTTGGGTGTGAAATGTGAAGCCCCAAGTGTAGAGGGGGCCTACTGAATTGCATAATACAAAATTGAGAGTTGGGGCTGAGAGCTGGAGGAAAGTGAGGAGTGGCCAAGTAGAACATCCAGGCATTTGACTGACATCTGTGTGAAGGAATGGCCATCGAGACTCCTACAGAGGTATGCAATGGTCTGTTTTAAGAATTTTGCTATGCTGTCGCATGAGGTCTCTTCCTCTCTATCCTCATACCTTTAGTAAGAGACCAGTGCAGAGTATTCCAACGCTAAGGAAAGACAGTGTGGCTTCCACCCCACCACACAGAAGTCCTCAGAGATGCCCAGAGTACTGTTGGGTCTGCCACCATACCTTGTGTATCAGGCAGGGGCCCAGTGGGAAACAGAAGGCATGCTCAAAATGAATAAAGTGAGAGAATTTAATAAAGGCGTTATTTAATAAAGGTATGAGCATGGGTATGTATGTTGACACCCCAGGGGCTGGTAAAAACCCAGCATATTAACTCTGTTAGGCCTAATGGGGACAAAGAAAGAAATGGGTCTGGGCTGTCTGACAAGAATCATGACCTTCTGTTGAGGGGCACAGCAAAAACTCAGTGAGCTGACAGAAAGGGAATAAGAGCAATTATGTTATGGACTAAATTACATCCTCCCAAAATTCATGTTGAAACCCTAACCATCAGTATCTCTGAACATGACTGTATTTGGAGGCAGGGCCTTTACAGAGGTGACTAAGTTAAGATGAGGCCATTAGGGTGGGTTCTAATCCAATCTGTCTGGTATCCTTATAGGAAGGAGGAATTTGGATTCAGAAAGAGACATCAGGAGCATGCACACAGAGAAGAAAGATCACATGAGAACACAGTGAAAAGGTAGCCATCCGCAAGCCAAGAAGAAAGGCCTCAAAAGAAACCAAAACTGCTGACACTTTAATTTTGAACATCCAGCCTCCATAACTATGAGAAATAAATTTCTGTTGTTTAAGCCACCTGGTCCATGGTACTCTGTTAAGGCAGCCCTAGCAAAGGAATATACATAGATACCCCAACTTTTACCTCCTCCTTTTTTATAGGCTCTGGCTGGTACCCCCCCACACTGGCCAAACCCCACCAAAAGCCAGAAGGCATGAGAGCAAGTAGGTATGGTCCATGCAGGTCAGCCCCTCGACCAGAGCAGGGTGAAGGTGGAGAGTGGACCAGAAAGACAGACAGAGGGCATCTACATGCCTGGGAGGGGTGTTGAGCCAACTGAAAGTATCGTAAGGACAGGGCCCAGGCTTCTGATCCCAGGTTTACAAATAGGACACAGGATGGTATGGTAAAAGAAGGCTACCACTTGAACCAAGATTGGAAGAAAATAGGAAAAATGGCAATGTTTGGCAGGATCATGGCTGATATTTTTTCCAAACTTTACCAAATTAGGTTGTTTTTAGACTAAAAGGAGACAATCCAGAGGCAGACTATTAGAAGAAAGAGCTTAATCCAGCTTGGGGAACAACTGTTGTGGGGTGTGGAGGCTGCAGGAGAAGTGTGGTGAATGAAGGCAAGCAGCTTCCTTGAAATATTTTAAGCACCATCAAAAGAGAGGTATCCAGGTCTCTTGTACACATCAGCCCCCATCTTGGGTATGACAGGTAACTCCCCCAGCGCTGGACTCCATCTCAACGTGGGGCACACCCAGGGTAGAGTTCAAAGAGGAGCAAAAGCTTGGGGAGCTCCCATATATGCCCCCTCACCCCTCAATTCTGCTCCAGAATCCCTGGGGAACTGAAATTGGTGTGTTTGCCCAGTGTTCTCACCTTAGGTCTTTGAGTACCGTGGGTGTCCTCCCTATGGGGTAAGATAGGTCAGGCTGTCTGTCAGCTCCGGCCCTTCTCTGCTCCATGCTGGGGCACTCGCACCAGTGCTGCAGACTGCCAACCAGGCCACCTCCCTGCCATCCCCGCTCTGGCTCAGTCCCAGCCCTGCAAGCGTTGGTTCTCCAGAGCAGGAAGTAGTGATTGTCCTCATTGGGTCGCTTCATGGGGACCTCAGGCTGGGCCATGTGGAGGGGGTCTGAGAGCATACCTATTTTTCATACACAGACTGACACATGCTCAGCTGCTCCCCAAGCCTCCTTAACTTATGAGAATCAATAAAATGAGACCATCTGCCTCAGGAGGTCAGTTTGAGGGCTGTGTAAGAATCAGGGCTGGGACTCAGAATGTATGACACCCAGACATGTCTGACAAATGGGTAGATTACACCTAGATTACAAGGCCCATGGGACAGAACCCAGCCGGATGCCTCAGTTACTGAACGACTGGAGTTCATGATGATAGCTCACGTTTATTGGACACCACCATGCACCTGATCTGAGTAGTTATCATGTACCACCTTTGATAACACTCCTGACCATTCTGTGAGAGGGATGCTGTGATTCTCCCCATTGCAGGGAAGAGGAAAGCAGGACACGGAGTGGTCACATAATGAGCACACCATCACACAAATAGTAATGGCAGAACCAAGATTTGAACTTAGGTAGATTCAGAGGCTGCTCTCTGAGTCTCTGGCCTCAGTTTCCTTCTAGCTAAAGGTAGCAGGTAAGGCACTCACTGACTCCAAGAGAACAAGCTCTATTTCCATGAGCAAGAAGAAGTCCTCATGAAGATGACAGGTCTGGACTGTGAAGTCTGAAGGAGCTCCCTGCCTTCTCCTGGCCATGGTCCACTTCTATCTTCAGACTGATGAGTCTGTCCCTAAAGAGGCCAGATCATTTATTACCTCATCAGAGCTAAGCTGATCTCAGAGACCCTGCAGCCCTGCTCTCTCCAGAGCATCTACTCATGAATTCAACCTGGGCCTTACAAAGTTCCATAGGAGGGATTAAATGCATAATAGTAGGGATGGCCATTTCTAATCTCCCTAGTCCTCCCTGGGGGTTGTTTGACTTGAGCACTTAACCCCCGGGATATTAAGCAGAGGCCTACTTGGTTAGGACACATTAATCAAATTGGAACACAACCTGGGAGTCCTCCTCAGCAGAAATGGACCATTGCCTAGCCCCCCAGCATTCTTGAAATGGACAAAGGACAAGCATTTCAATGGCCCCAGCTGCTGGCTTACGAGTGTTGGGGGAGGAGAGGCATAGGCCTTTAATCTTCCTCTTCTTGACACCAGAAAGAATTGACAGTCCTATATGAATCAGCTGCTCCCCCAGGCAAAGAGCTGATCCAGGAGACTCCAGATGGGGCAGTTCCTCATTTAGTCCTCATTAGAAAACCAGAGATCTCCAACAGGCACACGTTTAGTTTTCAGTTCTCATCTCGTATACATTCAGGGAGCACAAGACATTCCAAGGCAAAACTAGACAGTGGATGCTTAATAATTCACCAGTATTGTCCAACACAAGCTTGCATGTAAAATACCTCATAATTCCAATGAATAGCCCATACTGATACAAGGCACCCATTAAACAAGCAGTGGGGGACATTTATCGGACAGACACTCCCTGAAATCATATTATGTCTACCTGAGAGAACACATCTGCCATAATGAGCCTTATCCAGCAAAAGGGCCTGAGAATTGGCAAAGTGGTTGTTATTTGAACCTACCCAGCTTGCCACTCTAGGGATGTGTTTGCACCTAAATGGGTGACTTATTATATAAAAAACTAAAAGAGAATGACATCACAGAGATGATCCAACATGAGGAAGAGAACATACTTCTTCCACTCACTTTTCAGTGAAACAAGGAGTAATAGGGACACTTCACTGCCATTAACAGAAAACCCATTCAAAACAGCTTAAACAACCTCACTTAACAAGAAATCACAAGGAAGGCTGGCTCCAGCAATGGTTAATTTAGCAGCTTGATGACATTGCAAAGGACCCAGGTTCTTTATCTCTCTGCTCTACTACCCTTAGGGCTATTGTCAGACCTAGGCTGGTAGCTAGATGCTTGCAGTGGTTCCAGGCACAATATCCAGAAGTTTAGGAAAGGATCTCCTCCTCTGAGAATAAGAAACCTTCCCGTGAAGCACCTCTAAGGAATTTCCCCTTATGTCTCATTGGCCAGAATTGGGTCACATGTTCATGCCTAAGTCAATCATAGGTAAAAGGAATGAGACCACCATAATTGGCTTGAACCAATCAGGACCCATCTTCTTCAGCTAAGGGTGGGCCCAGCCTGGGCTGGGGTGCAAGGCTGGCTGGGAGAAAGTGGATGCTTGAATTAAATCAGGTTCTATTAGCGAGAAAGAAGCTACACTCCAGCTGAGAAGGCCAACCCCAGGAGTTGGCGTAGCAGTAGGCACCAAATACATAGAGTCATTTCCCTTTACGTGGCTTGCCAAAGGGCACTGAGCTCTCAATGGCAGAGCTGGAACTCAAATCTACAAAGAATGCTAAAGATAAACTGCTTGCTCACAGTGGTCCTCCAGAACAGGTGAAGGAACCGCCCTCTCTGGGGAACAGGCTATTTTGTCATCCTGAAAGTGAGGGCCACAGCAATAGTTTCCTTGGGCAGTAGACCCCCCCCTCTACTCCACCGTGACTCACCTCTGCCAAAATCCAGCCAGCCCAGCTATCATACCACAGCTCTATTTTTCCACCTCTCGGTACAAAATAACTTCAAAAAGTCTGACAGTTTTTCCTCTGTCCACATTTGATTTATGGCTGTAATTACAAGCTTTCCTTCACACTGTCCTCATGCCAACAGATATCTTGTACAAGTCAGCAGCCCTGCCATCCCAGCTCTTTGCTCAAATTCCTAGCCTGAGTACTGCCGAGGACCCTTTCCTCCACATTCTGAGATAGCAGGCCCTGCATCCTGTGCATCCTCCCACCCCATTTTCTGGGTCTGGGCTACATGAGATTTATCAGAGTTGAGCAAGAAGTTGAATGCTGTCTTTCAACAGAGACTCTGAAAGACAGGAGAAGCTACTTTCCCCAGGCAAACTCACCTGGGATGCCTTAGAGAGCCCCCTCTCCAGTCAAGGGAATGGGCCACCTCCCTAACGAGGTCTTTACCATACGCTTCAGAGGGTTCTTATTTTTGAGAACCAACAAATTTCTGGGCCATGTGTAATTAGTACCCAGGCTTCACTTCTGCACTTTTTTGCTGCCCTTTCCTATAATAACCATTCTGGAGACAAGGTCTCTGGATTCAAAACTTGGCTTTGCTTCCTGAATAAGTTCCCTACCTTTCTTTGCACAAATTCCTTCTGTAAAATGGGAATAATGATAGCACCTACCGATAGAGTTATTCTTAGATTAAATAAGAATAGATTTGAGTCCTTAGCTTTAGTGTCTGGCATATAGTAAGTGTTCTCTGAATGTTAGTTTTTATTATTACTATTATTTGTGTTTATTTTCTAATCTGGAGTGACTGTTAATAACCATTCACCGGGCACCTAATGCTGCCAGGCACAATACATGTGGTCCTGACATAGTATCACAGTCGTCGTCACAACTGGGAGACAGAGCCTCTGTCTTGCAGATGAGTAAAGCTAGACCCAAGGAACTAGAAACTTCTTCAAACTCCTGCAGCCAAGAGTAGGAAAACAGAGATTGCAACACAGATCTGGCCAAATCCAGACCGAACACTTTTTACTGTACCAACTGCCTTGTAACTCCATTTTATCTGAATATAAAATTTTTTTGGAGGAATTTGGGGAAATTAAAGAAATCTGGGACGTGGGAAAGGGACATCGCCCAGTTAGGATACAATGCCATAATTCCAGAGGTCACCAAGCATCCTGGGCCTCCTCTAAGAAAAGAAGGTGGAGACTATAGAATCCTTGTGACCTCTCACATCTGTGGGCTTTTGTTGTCAGCTACATGATTTTCAATAGTAAGCTTAGGAAACTTGGTAGAGAATGGCCTCCCAAGTCACTGCAGGGCTGCAAAAAAAAAAAAAAAAATCCAGACACATGTGTCAGGGCAGGGATGTGTGAGTATGGCTCTTGGCCCTGGAGAGGAAAAAAGTTCTCTTTGTCCCTTTCCACTGAGCCAATTCAAGAATATTAATTGGACCAGTGTGCTAGCAGGTGGGGTCACCATGCCTGTTTAAAAGCCCCAGTACATTAGGGCATGGCCCCTTGCAGGCCAAGCCAGAGCAGTTGAGCCAGGGCTGAGTCCCGAGGGAAAAGGCCCAGAATCGCTGTGCATTAGAACAGTTGCTTCTCTGGGCATGTCCCTCTCCCCATTAGTTGCAAGTAGCCCTAGACAGCTCTTTCTTATACCATCTTCCCTCGCCCCAAGTTTGCTCCATTCAGACAAGTTGAGTCAAAGTCTGTCCCCCAGCAAGCCACCTGAGCCATGTAGGCCCAGTTAGAGTCCCTTACTACTTCTGTGCTGACCTCTGATGACCTCAGACTCAGGAGTGGTGTTAGGGGTAAGGCTCTGAGGGGGTCTGACTCTCAGAGGAAAACAGTGGTCTGATGTGCTTCCTAAGTTTGGGGTCAAAGGTTCAGCCCCTTTTTCTGGGAAAAACTGGGAGGTTGGAAAGACTCGACTACTTCTGAGTCCTCTGATCTAACATCCATCTGATGAACATCTAGAGGGGGTGGTAGGGCAGCTATACCAAAAAAAAAAAAAAACTAAAAACAAACAAAGAAAAACAAGAAAAAAAAGAGGGGCATAGGCTGTGTCATTGAGACTTTGGAGAAAAAAAGTTTGTGTCTTTGACACTTGGGAGTTTGCAACTGAAAAGCTCATGCACTTCCCCGACATGTAGCCCCCAATCCAATAACATTGAACTTAATAAAGGAAACAAGGCCAAGAACAATGGAGATATTGAGGGTTGAAGGATGGGAGAAGGAGAGCAGCAGTGCTGTAGAGATGGAGAGGGAGCATGTGTCATGTGCCCCATAAAGCTAAGAGAGCACCCAGACTTAGATCTTTTCCCGCCCTCTAATACAGCTGCCCCCAACCTTTTGGCACCAGGGACTGGTGCTCCTATGAGAATCTAATGCCTGATGATCTGAGGCAGAGCTGAGGCAGTGATGCTATTGCTGGGGAATGGCTGCAAATACAGATGAAGCTTCACTAGCTTGTTCACGGCTCACCTCCTGCTGTGCAGCCCAGTTGCTAACAGGCCACAGACTGGTACTGGTCTGCGGCCCAGGGATTGGGGACCCCTGCTCTAATACAAGCTCAAATGACACCAAGTGAGCTCTGAAAAACAGCCCAGGTGTCACACAGAACACACAGCATGGTTTTAGACCTTTGGCCTTTGGGATGAAGAAGTGATAGCCAAGGCCAAGGTCCAGCTGGCCAGTGGGAATGTGGGGCGAGCTCTCAGGAGTGAGGTTGCAGCTGGGACACAGATTTGGAAGCAGAGGCTGAACCTGCAGTAATGGGTGACTGTGTGGAGATGGCAGGGGCTCTGAAGAGACAGGCAGGGAGGCCTCCGGGAACACAGTGTTCTCAGGAAATAGCAGTTCCCGTTGTAAATCCTGGCTTCACGCCTCCCACAAACTTCCTGATTTCAAACTGCATGGCCTCAGTGCCAGCACCTTCCCCTGCAGAGTGGAAGGGGTCTGACTCGCCTCAATGAAGATCTCTGGGTCGGCACTGCACTCCTTGGGGAAGGGGTGGGGGGGTGCTATGTTTCCATCTTGCTGATGAGCACCCACAGGTGAGGGGCGGAGGCTGAGCCCCACCCTGCAGCTCTTCGAAGTGGGTGATACTCTATAGAGGGGTCAGCTTGCATTTCAAGGTAGCACAGCCTTCAAACTGGCATTGCAAAGACCTGCATTCTTGTCCCAGGAGAGTCACTAAGTGCATGGATATGCTAGGGAAAACATGTCACTTCTTTGCACCTCAGTATCCTTGCCTAAACAAGAATGTTGAAGCTCTGAGTCCCCTTTCAACTTCAATGTTCTAGAATTCTACTTTTGGGACTATTTGGTACCACATGAATAGCTTGTTGTATATTCTTATGTTGATTTATATTTGGATGCACTACAAGCTACCATGATGAGAAAGGGCAGCCTTTTTCTCTCAGCAAGTCAGGGCTTCCTTGAGGAGAGGCTTCTGCCTTCCTAACAGGGCTGACACTCCTTCCGCTTCTGAATTAAACTCATCTCAACATCGACTAGGCCATGCCATGTGCCTGGCTCTGTGCTGGGCATCACTGAGCTCAAGGAACTTCTTAATCTCTTAAGAGAGACAGACAATGAAACCTCACTGAGGTAAGGGGAAGAGAGCATGTCAGGGAAGAAAACAATTCACTCAGTCAGGGAGGTCGCAGAAGGTTTTGAAGGTTGAATAGGAGTTCAACAGATAGACCAAAGCGCGCACACACACACACAAATCCTCTAGGCAGAGGGAATAGAATGTGCAAAGGCATGGAGGTCTGAAACAGCCTGGCCCACGGGAGACTTGCAAGGAGTTGAGATGGAATGACTATAAAGAGAAGAGGAACACCAGGGACGAGGCCGAGGCTGTGAGTGAGAGCAAAGTATGAAGGCCTGATGGGCAGCTCAAACTTTATCTTGAGGACCTTAGGGAGCCACTGAAAGGTTTTAGGCAGGAGAATACGATATGAAGATCCATTTCTCATTAAAAAAAAAAAAGAAGAAGAAGAAGAAACTGTGAAAAACAAAAAAAATTGTTTGAATATTAAAGTCTTCACAAACTCAAATATTCCAGAAAACACTTATGCCTTTAATTTCACTAATGTATTTAATTGCTTGCTAATGTTTTCATTTGCGTATGACTCCTGTTAAAACTAGATAACGACCCCTTTTATGCAGGTATCTTTGGATCCTTCACCATCTCAATTTACTTATTTAGAACACAACTAAATGTTAGTTTCACATAATGATTGTAATTATTTTGATATACTCTATATGGAAGATAAAGTGTTTTCTAAAGTGTGGAGGGCAGATCAGGGGCAGGGGTGGAAGAGGGAAAGAGTGGAGGCAGGGAAAGCCGTGAGAGCTATTGCAATAGCCTCTGTAAGAAGCAACGGGGGCTGGACCATGCAATGATGGTAGGAATGGAGAGAAAGGTGTGGAATCAGCCATCCAGGAAAGACAGTAGGAGCAGCAACTATCAGAAGTGACTGGGAGGAATAAGATTCAACAAAATGCCAGAAACCAGTTAGATGTATTTTGTATGCGAGGCCAGGGTCATTTTTGCACAACAATGAAGCTGTTCTCACAGGAAACAAACCAATGCTCCCTGCCAGCTGCCCTGACCACGCACCCTTTCTCCCAGCGCTCTCCTGGTGGAATAGTCTGTGACACGCCCTCTCCAAATGTCTAAAGTACCCAGGTTGAGAAACCCTGCTTTAGACCGGGATGTCAGGGGTTCTCCCTGCCCATGCAAGCTAGGAGGAGGCTAGATGCTGGAGCTGGGTTCCCAGGAAGGGTATCCCAGTGATAAGAGTAATCCTGACAATGACAATGACAGTTAGGGTCTGTGTGCTCCTGGGCCTGATGAGGCACAGAGGGACTAGGACCAGCCTAAGGTCCACCAAGGGGCAGGGCAGGGCCAGGCCTGGAGCCCACCTCTCATGCCTCCTAGGATAGAGTCCCAGAAGACCCCTTGAGTCCTCCCTGAATGGGAGAAGGGGTTGGGGGCTCTTTCCCTCCCTCCAGCGACCCCTATTCCAGTGGACTAGGTCAACTTTTTTCTTCTTTGGAACTTGCACTGTGTTCAGACACCTCTGGTGTCATGGGCCATGGGAGCCCAGATTGGCAGCTGTCAGGGGCAGCCCAGAGCCCACCCTCCACTGGCCAGGCTCAGGCTGTTTTGGCAACTTACTCAAAACACAAAAAACAAAAGCAGAGCTGCCTCTAAGATTTCATTTCTGTTCCACTGCAGCTCACTTTTATTTGTTTATTGATCAACCAGGCTGGCCTCTCCCCAGGGAAACAGTCCCAGAGAACCCACAGAGCCCAGCCCGGGTTTGGCAGTACCTGCTGTGAGTCTGAGAAAAACGTTCCCACCAGATCAGTTGTGTTGGGGACGAGGCACAGGCCTGAGGGAGCCGGACACACACACCAGCCTGGGCCATGCTCCTACCTCTTGGTCAACAGGGCAAAACTATTGCTTTCATCTCCTTCCACCCTTATAATGATTTTTATCTCAGAGATAGCACAGCCCTTCCATGCCCCTGGCTCTCAGTCCCAGGACTACCTGCTTTCAGTAACTCAAACCCTCAGGGCACATCTTCACTTTCCTAACAGGGCCAAAGGCTTAGTATGCAAATTAGGTAACTGTTGCCCCATCACTGCCACTTCATCAGGCAATGCCAAGCTCCTTGCCTCTGTGACCATGGCAGAAGGTGACACAGCTCCATGTGCACACAGTGCTGAAACCCAGGTTCAAATGGATCAAAATACCCACCACACCCTCCCCTGGAATCATGGGTGGCTACTGACCTCACATTTGGGTGTCTGGCTGTCCAGAACTGTGGAAGCCTGCTCTAGAATACACCGTCATCTTCTCTAAAGCCTGGCCCCCAAATGGCAGTCTTTCCTCATGCCTCCACCCAGGATAAGAATTTAAAGCCCTCCTTCCTTAGGTACCCTACATGGGACTCTTGGCTCCCAGCCAAAGAGCCAGCTTCTTGCATCCCCCCATTACCCTCAAATATCATAGGCCCATAGTGAATGCTTGATAAACACAGATGGCAGGGAAGGAATGTGATCCTCTGGAACAATGTCCTCAGGCATGGCAAAAGACTCAAGCTGCCAACAAGGATAAGAGTAGCCATCCTACAATGAGTCTGGGGCCAGGTGAGGAGACATGTGAGGGAGGGGCAAAGGGAGAAAAGGTGATGTCAGGGAATCAGCGATATGCCCGAGGTGGTGGTAGGAAGTGGCCCCAATGGTCCAAGACCCTTTCTGATCTTTCAACTGGAAATAGTTGCTCCCCACCATCACTACAATATTTCTTACCTTCAACACTCCAGCCTCACTTTGCACAATCAACAAAGTCCTGAAAAGATGCCAGGAAATCGGTTTTGGGGTAATCATATCCTGTTCTGAATGCCCAGTGGAGAATGCTGTGTTGAAATACATCTCCCGTAAATCCCTTCCTGAAGTAACACCCCCACGGCCACCCCCAGTGCACAGATTTTCTAGGATGCTCCTCACTTTCTAAATTAATGTCTGCTTTCCTCTGGGCTCATCTAGGCTGGAGGTGGAGGCCAGGCTGGGGGACCCTCCTTCTCAGAGGACATAAAAGACAAATAATAAGACATTTGGTCTTTGCTGGCAGGACCTGAGGCCCAGCTGCTCGCTGCTGCTCGGTGAGTCACAGGCACTGAGTCACCCCTGCATTGTTTGTGTGGAGAATCCCTGGAGAAAGCAGTCAGACTGCAGAGGAAGTTGGCTTTTCTCAGCTTGCTCTGGGCATGTGAGTTTACATGCATGTGTGTTTGCGTAGTGTATGTGCATGTGTGTGGTGTACATGCGTGTATGTATATGCGTGCTTGTCTCTTGAGTATACTTGGGGTGCTATGTACCTGGAAAGTTACTGTTTTCTAACACGGTTGGGTAAAAATGACTGTCCTTCAATCACAAACTTGTGTCTTAAAGATAACAGGGCCATGGTGATACAGACTTCAGCCACTGGACACATCCCTTAGTGCTGCAGGGAGATAGAGGACTTGTCCACTCAGCACTGCACCCACCCTGCTCCCTCTTCCTGGGACCCACCCTTTGCCCACCACTTATTGACCTTATTCATACATCATGTCCCCTAACCCTGCTCCTGGACACAGTTTACAAGGCCAGAATTGAGCACAAGGCCAGAAATGGGAATTGAGACTAAGATTCTAGCCTGGGTCTAACTGATCCTCTGATCGGAAGCCATATAAAGTTGGAGGCTACGCGTGGCTGTGCTCCCCACTGTGTGAGCTGGAAAGCATGGAAAGCAGCTGCTGGGAGAGAGGAGATAAAGCAGATGCCCAGAGGAGCCGGTGGAGATATACAGCCCTGCCATGCCTCTGCCCTGCTTCTGCAGCTCCCCAACCCATTCCCTGTCCTCATCCTACCAGACCAGCTCAGGAGTCACCTTCTCAGCAAGGCCTCTCCTGACACGCCCTCCCCCCAAGCAGGGCACCCCCATCCTGCTCTGGGTCACTCCCTCTCTCCCTACCAGTCACAACAAGGTTGGATTTTGTTCACACACACCCCACCCCCCAGACTGAACTCCTTAAGGAAAGAGCTTGGCTCATTTATCTTTCTGTGCCTAGCACTGTGGGTGCTCAAAAGGGTGCTCTGTAAATACTTTTAGGTTGATGTCCCAAGACCAGTGGTGACCTTGACCCTCTCTGTGAAAAGAGACAGATTTAACCTTGGTTTCTTCTGCCTCTGTGAAAGTCTGAATTCCCCTCAGCATACAGGGTTGAGAGCACCTGGTCTCCTTCACATGCCTCCCCCACCCTATCCTGGGGAAACTGAAGGAGGAATTTATCTGTGGTCTGATCCTGGGAGCATTCTGAAGAATCTGAACCCTGCGAGCAGAAGGGCTTGTTTCTGATTTGGTTGTGATGTGTTTGGCTACCAGTAACTAACGCCCCCTGGAGGTACCTTCAGGAAACTCAGTTTAAGGAACCCAGGGAGCCTTAACCCAAGGATGAGGGCCTTAGAAATCTCCCAAAACATTTCCTATACAAATGTGGGCATGTATACATTTTTACAAATATGAAATCAAACTTTACATCTTCTATGTGGTAATCTGTTATTTTAATTCAACAGTATATTACAAACATGTTTTTCAAACTTTGTTTCTGGTAGTGTTTCCATTGGAAGGATGTGTCAGAGTTAGAGGCCTGTGCCCTGTTGTTGAACATTAGCTTATTTGTTATTTTTACATCGAAAATAACACTATGAATGAATACTGTTGTACATCTATGTTGACTGATGGTCTCTATCAGTTAAGTTATTTACAGTAGGTAGCATTGCTGGACTAAAGGGTAGGCATTTAAATTTGGAGATTTAAATTTTTTAAAATTTGTAACACCTAACTGTTCTCCTGAAAAGATTGCAGCAGCAAATTTCTGCCTCTCCAGCATCCTATGACAGTGCACATTCCCTCACACTTAACCAGCCCTGAGTCCTATGATCGTGCAAATGGTTTTCAAAGAGTCAATCCTTCATAACACATTTCCCCCTCCCTTGCTTAAAATATGGCTTCATAGGAGAAACCCAAACTCACTGGGAAGGGACTGACATGTGTCTAGCAGCTTCTGCTATGTCCAGGAGGTTCACTCTCTCTTAATTCCAAGAGGTAAATATTATTTTTTAATTGGTTTTATTATATGATTCATGAATAGGACAGCATCTCATCTAGCAACAAGAAAGGTGCTGCCCCAAGAGGTAGATATTATTGTTCCCATTTGACAAATGAGCAAACAAAGGTTCAAAGAAGTTACATGACTTGTACAAGATCACACAGACAGAAAGTGGCCAGAGTCAGGCTAGGACCCTAGGTCCAAGGGCCTCTCTCCTTATGGCTCCTGGAAACAAAGAACATCTGGCCCTAAGCCACGCCTTCTGGCCTCATCCCCTCCTGGACCTGGCCCAGTCCCTTTCTTTTTACCATACTAGTCCCCTCCAAAGGGTGTACATCGCATGTTAGTGCAGGCACTACTGGGTGGGGAAATCGAAGATGATTTTTCAAATTGCTCTTCTGTACTTTTTACTACAGCAATATTTTATTTATTTAATAAAGAAAAAGAAGTTATTTAATTTTTTTAAAAACTCATTGTCAAGATTCTCTTGGAGAAAAAAAGACTCCCCTTCAGTGCTTCCCAGTGCCTCCAAACACTGGCATGTGTGCACTGTGACAACCCAGAGTTGGTGGGCCACAGGCTATAGGCAAGAGGAAACAAAGCATCTCAGAAACATCCTGTGACCTTCTGAGGGAAGGCTGGGGCCAAGCTCACCCACAGTCAAGTCTTCCACAACAGGGCCTTTGAAGACATCCCAGAGCTACCGCTGGCCTCTCTCTCCCCCAGGAGCCTGACCTTCCCCCGCTCAGGCTGGCCATCTCCAACATAGACCCTCCACCAGACAGACCCTGGGGAAACAGCTGGAACCAAATGAGTCCAGTGCTGCAGCTAAATGGCCAGACCTTCCAAAATAAGCAAAGGGAAGCCGAGGGAGCCAGGACTGCTGGCATCAATGAGGGAATGAGCTGAGGGCAGCGAGGTGGGGACAGAGCCTAGGAACACATTGCTCAGGGTGAGCCAGGGCTGCAGAGGGAGCTGGCATAAAAAAAGGGTAGAAATTGGGAGGTAGAATGGAGAGAGGGCAGGAACATCCCCCACTATCCCACATCCACTCACATGTACCAGAACACAAACTTTTTCTGGGACTTAAGCAATATATTTAAAGCTTAGAGAAAATGCAATATATATTGGATGGATGGATGGATGGATGGATGGATGGATGGATGGATGGATGGATGGATGGACAGATGAGTGGATGAGTGGATGAGTAGATGAGTGGATGGGTAGGTGTTTGGCTAAGCAAATCAATGAATGAGTAAATAGGCCTGGTTCCTTTGGAGCTTAATGGCACCAAGATGAATCAAGAGTCATAAAGATGTTCATACTCATTGAGTCTTTAATCCCATTCCTGTGAATGTGCTTTGAGGCAATAATTCAGAGGAAGAAAATTATTCTGGCCCCAAAGGGTACAGTAGCATTGCTTCTAACACAGTGAAACTGGAATGGCCTAAATGAGCAGTGACCTGAGGCTGATGAGTAAATCACAGTAAAATGTTAGGTAGCCATTCAAATGCTTGCCAGGATGACAGTGTAATAAAAAGTAAGCTTTTTTCCTGAAATAACATTAAGTATGAAAAATTTTTAATTGTGTAAGCTTATAGAGTTATGTTAAAAGTCAGGTGGAAAGTATTTTGGTGAAAAGAACAGTACAAGCTTAGACATTAGAAGATCAGTATTCAAGGCCACTTGCCTTACAGACTCATCATTTAATGTCTTCAGCCTCATTTTCCATATCCCTAAAATGGAGACAAGCAAACTCCATCTCTTGGTTGGGAGGACTGCATTAGCTCTTCTATGTGAGAGGGCTTTGTAAACTGGAAACTCATCACACACTCATCGAAATTATGTATTCCCCTGGGTGGAGATCAGAGGGAAAGCAAAATAAATACAGTGGTGGGGTTAGAACAAGGATTCAAGGAAGTGCAAATTCAAACAAAAATAATACAACATTTCACCCATGTCAGCTTGACCAAACACCATCAAACAAACAAACAAAAAAAAGTGCAGACAGAAATGTCTTTCATACCTGATTAAATTAAATCTAAACCCTGGCTTGGGCTGCCTGAACATTGCTGTCCACCTTGACCAAGTAGAGCTGGGTCAAGGACATAGCAAGGAGGATTAGGGGAAGAGCATTCAGAGACAGAGGGCTTTGCTGTCCTCTGCTCCCAGGAAAAGGACTGATGAATTCAGATTCACTGAGCATGGAGTACCTACCGTAAGCCAGCAGCTTTGTGGACGTTAAGATGCTAGTAGATACATAGTGTTTGCTCTGGGCTGGGAATTTTAGAAGTGTTTTATATGTGTTAACTTAATTAATCCTCATAACAATCCATTTAGATAGATACTATTATCTATTCTTTACAGATGGGAACACGAAGGCATGGAGAGTTTAAGTAACTGGGTCCGAGGTCATGTGGCTGGTAGCATCACCTTTCACACACTCTCCCTGACACTCCTGCTTCAGTCTCATGAGACCACTGTCTGAATAGCTGCAGACGGAAGTCGCAATGCAGATGTCTCTGGCTCTACTTCAGGTCTCTTTCTAGAGAACAAACCCACTGGTTAGTCAGCAGTTGGTCATTTTTTCCTGGTGAGTTGTCTTTGCAGCACCAGAGCAGTGGACCCAGCCTGGACCAACACCAGGAATTCATGCTCCATCCTCTCTTCTCAGGCAGCCTGCTCCCCATCTCCAGTCCTCAGAGTTCTGAGTTCTGTACCTGGAGCCTGGGGAGGAAGGCTCCCAATACCAGAGCTCCCCACTTCCAAGACTCTGCTTCCAGGAGAGCCCTCCAGAGGGTGCTGTCATCCTCAAGTGCAGAGGGCCTTGGGGCCCAGAGTCATCGAGCCTGGGAACAGAGGGACTAGCTCTGTGGCCTGGACAAATAGCTTAACTTCTCTGAATCCCATTTCCTCATCTGTCAGTGAGAAGAAATATATATACTCCATTCCTAGGTCTAACTCCCACAGAGGATTAGATAAGGTAAAAAGGCAGCTAGAGAGGTGATGAGGACCATTTGGCCAGCCACTCTGGGGGCTCTCAAATTCAGGGACAGGGGGAACTCTTGATGTGAACTGTGTGCACTCAAGAGAGGACAAGGGCTTCTTGACAGGTAAAGGAAATGGGACTAAAACCCCCCAAAAGGATTAGCAGCCGCCTTAATTCATGGCTGCTTAGAATTCAGTTCTCAAGTATTTGCTCAGCTCCTGCTGTAGATGAAATTGTGTTTGTGAGTGTGTTTGGGGCCCAGAGAGAAAAGGAGGTGACGATGAAAATGGAAGATGCAGTCTAGTGGCTCAAATGAACCATCAACCTAGTAGGCACCAGACTTTTCAAATTCATGACCTCCTTTAACCCTCACAGTAACCCTGAAGAGTAAGTCCTGTTGCCCCCTTTTAAAGATGAGGAAGCAGAAGTCATTCCAAACTTTTCCTTTGATGCTGCCTCTCCAGGTCTAGTGTGGGTGAACCGAGGGCCTGGGATGGGAGGAGATGCTCTCTGGGGACTTGGGTCTTGGCTGCATCAGCTGGCCTGGATGTCCATTTCATAGCCTCTCTGTTACTCACTGACAGAATATGACTTAATTCCCCCCAGGCAATACCACTGGGCGCAAGAGGAAATGGGATGACTGTGACACAGAAGCTAAAAGCCTCAATTACCCTTCGTGACAAAAACATAGGACATTTTTATGAAGAGAGAAATTTTTGCCTCATAAATCACACTTATGAGAAATCAGCCTGAACTGGTGACCATGGTGACAACCAGTGGGATTGCCCCAGCCTCACACCTACTCATTAAACCCCAGACAGAGTTCTGAGGGAGCATCTGGGAGTCAGCCAGGGCCAGGATAAGGCCAGGGCAGGCAGCAGAAAGGGCCGGAGCTCAGGTATATCCTCAATACCCAACCTTGGCTGCTGGTGAGTATCAACTGTGGAGGTGAAAATAAGGGAGGGGCTTTCAAAGATTCTGTCACCCAGATCCTATCACCAGAGATTCTGATGTATGTGGTCCGGGTGGAGCCTGGGCATTGGGAGCTTTAAAAGCCATTCAGGTGATTCTGATTTACAGCTAAGGTGGCGGGCTAAATAGGCCTGACCTCGCCTGCCAATCAATGAATCAAACAGCAAGTTTTTAGCAAGTGCAACCTGGTGGGGGAACCAGAAATAGGACACAGTTTTTGCCCAGGCTTATTTACAAGAAGCCATGTCAGTTACCCATCATTCCCCACCAGACCCCAGAAGGAGGCCTGGGTGAGGGTTGGGGTATTTTGAGGAGTAGCAGCTACACCTGATCAGCGTCCAGAGGCTGAGTCTATTTGGGGAGTCCTACCAGTGCATACAACCATTGCCCCGCCATGCCATCATCACACATGCATGAGTCCTCTTGATCCTGCTTTCTTGCTCCTCTGCCCTTCACCAAATGTCCCCTGTGCAGCAGTCCCAACTACTCCAGGATCTCATTTACAAATATTTGCTAACCACCTCAGGCATGTAATGAGCACCAGGACTGCAATGGGTAGTGGGCTAATAGAAGCAGAAACACAGGAGTCAACAAAGCTCCCTCATGGAAACACCAGTTCTTATCACGTAACAAGTGTCATCCGTTCATGCCATGAGCTGTCTCAGAAGGGCTCAGAAGAGCCTCTAGCAACTCACTTTTTCTAATGAAATCACAGGCAGATTCCATGGCTTTCTGGTTACTCTTGGATAGGAACAAATAATCCCATGGTTTATAATAAAAAGTCTAGTTCAGTTGAATATCAAAGCCACAGACTCTCACCCAATTTAACTGTCTATGCTCTCCTGCCCCGCCAGCCAGATCAGCAGCGAGGTGGCTCTGGTGAGCCCTGTGTTCATTGCTGGCTCTGGTAAGATTCCATGGAGATTCCCATTGGCTGGTGTACCCAAACTTGACCAATGTCTTCACCTAAACGACACCACAGCAGAAGCCCTGTTCAACACTTGGTGACTTATACGATATTCAAACTTCTGTGGATTGTTGATGTTGTTTGTTTTATAATAAAAGCATTTAAGGGTATGAATTTTCATCAGAGTACAGCTTAATTTTTTCCATTAACTTTTATTGTTTTTCCTACCTTTCAATGACGATAAAAGTAATATACGCTCATTGTACAATAACTCGTACAACCCAGAAATGAATTCATGAATTCATTCAACAAATATTTATCTAGTACCTTCTGTATATCTAACATGTTTCTTGGCATGATGGATACACCAAGAAATATGTGAGACACAGACCCAGCACTCAGCTTTCAGTTCACTCACGCATCAGACACTAACGATTATGATGTCATGGGAAGCAGAAAGATTAAAAAAAACACAAGTCACCAGTTATCTCAAAGCCCAGAGATTTCCATGGTTCACATTTTAGTACATGACTTTCTGGTATCAATGTTATTATTATTACATGTAGCACATTACATGGTGAATATTTTCTCAAATCAACAAATATTTTTCAACCAAATGATTTTACTATTTCAAAATGTGGATGAATCATAAATATCCTAATCATAGAATCTTTAAAGCTGAAAGAGTCCTTAGCAGGCTCCTATTCTGTGGGTGTGTGAAGTGGGCATACAAATCAGGAAATGGTGGGAATGTGAACTGCAGTGGCATTCTCCTCCTACTGGCACACACAGTTGGAAAGGAAAGGGAAAGAAGGGAAAGCTAAAACTTGTGTGTGATTCAGCCCTATCCCTCCATGTGACACCCCTGAAAATCACCCCTCTACTGACAGCTGAGCACTCAGAGACCCAGAGAGCTTGAGTGCCCAGGTGGCCTGCAGGTGATGCAATCAGCACAGCTGATCATGACCATCATGCTGCACCATCTCCAGAAACTAGGTCTCCCCTCCTTCTAGATTTCTGAATTGCTTGAATGTTTTTCTCTATCTTTTCAGCAAAACCCAAGGTTGAGGGAATCAACTTTGGAAGCTCTTTTTAAGGGAAAACATTGTACTCCTTTGGAGGTGTAAGGCCAGACCCTTTAACACCTTCTTAATTCAAAGACTGAATTCGGCTCAAACTCCCTTTCCTCAACTGCCGCCAAACTGCTGCTGAATTTCAACTTTATTTAAACTTTGGGAAGGTCTGGTGCACGTCTTTAGCTGGGAGAGGTTTTTTCCCTTCCTTTTAATCAGTTCATAAGTCAATAAGCAGCTTGGGCAATAAAGTTCATAGTTGGAGAAACCAAAGACTAAATCACCATTCACATTCACACCCAGGGTGGACGGTCTCAGCTTTCAAGAATTTAGTGTTTGTCTTGGAAAAAACCAAGGGCCTAACTGCAGCCAAGGGAAAGAGAAAAATGCCGCCTCAGCCCTGAGCTCTGTTCCCCTGCAAACACAGGAGCAGTGGAAGAAGAACCAGAACGCAGTCAGGAAACATAATCAAGGGAAATATCTTTGCAGTTTTGTTTTTTTTAAGGTTCTGATCTTGCAATGCCTTCCATGTGTTTGTGTAAATGAATTCACAAAACCATCTGTTGGTGGCAGTCTCTGTGACTTTGCTTGGTCATCACCCCCAAGTGATTCCTTTGAGGGTGTTTAACTTTTCCAACTAAACTTTAAACCTTGGGGAGAAAGCTTGTGGAGCTTGGGGTTTGATCTGTTTTAACGCTACCCACCCAGGACTCTTCACACAGGCTCTGCTGTGATGAGATGAGAGGGGAAAGTACATCAAAAGTTGTTGTTCCTGCCTCACTTACAGCCATGTGACATGGAACAAGTTACTTAACTTCTCCGAGACTTGTTTTCCTCATCTAAAACATGGGGATAGTAGTGTCTGCCATGTGAGGTCACGCCCCATTAAAAACAGTGTGTTAAACTATAAAAGGTGATATAAAGTAAGTTACTATTATCCTTACTGTTAAATGCTTATTATCCACATGGAGACCTGAATTGTATCATGAAGAATGTTCATTTCATTCTCCTCCTGGCAAATTCCCAAGAAGAAAGCATTATAGAAATCTTCTGGAGCAAAAGAATTAACTGAAAATTAAGAGAGCCTAGCACTGGACTAGATGCCTTCTCATACTTGAAGACTCATTTATTTCACCACAAGTCTATGAGGTGAGAAGTATAATTATCCCCTTTCAGATGGGAAGGCAGAGGCTCAGAGTGATTTTCAGTGATTCTTTTCACAAGGTCACCTGGCTAAGGAGAAGCCACCACAGTATGCTGGTACACGGACTCTCTGAGGAAAAAAAAAAAGGGCCTCAACTTGTAGGGTTTGCCAATTGCTATGGTGTAAATACTCTCACCATGGCTAATTTCACATTAACCAGTAAGAACCAGCGTCAGCACACTGCTGGATGCAGTAACAACTGGATGCAGACTCAGATGTCTGGGTTTCAGGTAAAGGTCATTTCCTGAGCTGAGGACTGAAACTGAGAAGATTCCTGCAAGCAGAGAACCCCCTCACACCAGAGAGGCCCCAAGGCTGATGGAATCGCCTATGGCTCCAACCCCAAATCTACCCAACCAGATCCTCTGGGGCAAGGCCTAAGACCTGCCTTCTAAACAAGGACCTGTACCTGCCCTGGACTTTGGGTACTGCCCAACCCTCAGCCATCAAGAAGGTAATGAGTCCAGGCACCCCAAAAGCCCCTCCCACTCCTGTTTCCCAAAGGCAGCAGGGGAGCCCACATATCTGAGGAAAGAGAAGTCAGCATCCTGGGTCACCGGTACTGAGATTCCAGTTCTGGGTGTCTGTGTAGGGGCTGGATCATGGTGGTGAGCTGATGCCTCTGTCTCTCGGATTATTCTCGTTTTTTTTGCCAAATCTGATTCCTCTGATTGTAAGCCACACCATTTTTACTTTACCACCAAGAAATAAAAAGTGTTGTCAAGTTCAAAGATGTTAAAATGTGAAAAAGTATGTTTTAGAATTGATGGAATATGATATGTGTGGGTGTATATACACTCATATATCTCCCAGGTTTGCAATAGCTCGTTAAATATTTTATTCTTTGAGGCTGTGGTTGGGTCCCACTTCTTTTTATATCCTCAGAGATCCACCAGACTTGGTTAAATAAATACATGCCTAACAGCATAGAAATATATACAGTTTACTGATCAGTTATTAATAAATGCCCCCCAGGCTCTGTGCCAAGGACTTCACACGTAAGCTCCACAACGATCCTCTGAAATAGACACCAGGTTATCCCTGGCTTACAAAGGAGATAGCAGAATCCTGCCTGGACCCCGAACCCCAGGAAGAGACCGCTCACCACCTTCACAGTACTGGCTCCGCAGAGACTTTCGGAAATTATTCACTGAATCAAATTGTGGGGCACCTTCTACCTTGGCCTGTTCCTCAAGGCTTGACAGTAAATAAATCAGTCTGATTTTTCTTTGGTGCTTGTGCCACAACAACGACAAAAAAAAAGACAACATTTTAAAAAGTAAGTTTTCTCACCTCTGGTGGGGTTTCAGCTTCCTCAGACTTTTGAAGAGGAATAGTAGCAGGAGGATTTTCTCAGCTTTGTAACATCTGGAGAGCTTGCTGGCATTAGCCCTCAAAGATTCAAGTCAGGATGTAAACTCCAGGTGCAAGGGACAGACAGAGCTCCCCCACCCTCCACCGCATCCCGTTCCTCCAGGCCGAGTTCTTACCATTTACTGGGCTTTCCAAATCCAGGTGTGTCCCATCAGTTCCCCTGCTTCTCCACTCCATTTCCACTCTGCTGCGACCTCTGGGGTGGCCTTGCTCCCTGGAGAGCCGTCCTAATGAGAGAGAGTGTCTGGGAAATGCCTTGTGTCCTTGGCTCAGCGGCAGCAGAGTGAAGATTTTTCAGAGGAATTCGTATTAGGAAAAGAAAGCACAGGGAACAGAAGTTGATGAGCCTAGATTCCTGCACCCAGATCTCTGGAAAGGCCGGGTTGCTGGTTTTGGAGTGTACTGGGTCCACAGCGCCACCCCGCCCCTTCCGCGTCCTAGTCGCGGCTTCCATTGCGGGGGAAGCTTCGCAGTGCCTTTCCCCACAGGGCTTCAGCCTGAGCGGTTCTACTCTCTTCAAGTGTTACTGGTTTTTGAATGATTTTGCTGGTGGTGGTGGTGGTGGTGGTGGTGTGTGTGCGCGTGTGTGTATTGTATTATTGTATGTGACTCTGTGTGTGTGTGTGTGTGTGTGTGTGTGTGTGTGTGTGTGTGTGTGTGTGTTTGAGGGTGAGGGGGTCGACTGGCCGTTGGATTCGAGGAAATTTGAAGAGTCAGTCCGCCCATCTTTTCACTCATGTAAAGGATCCACATGTGGAAGGAAGGAAAAGTCACATCTATTTAAGAAGACCATGTGATTCAGCTTCGCTGCTCTGGAATATGCGGAAGCATTTGAAGCCAGCCTGACTCTTGGATCTGAAAGTTAAAAGACTTTTATTCCACATTGAAGCAAACAAAACAGCCGACCCCACATGGAAGTGCTCTGTGTTCCTGCCAATGTCAGCGATCCGAACGTCTCTCAACAAACCTGATTCATCATTCATCTACGAATAGCATGTGTGATAGGTTTGGGGGCTAGCTTAAGGTCTACTTCTTACTAGCATCATTAATTATGTGTTTTTTCATGTTTTATTTTTTAATTACATAATGGCAATATAACAGAGCAGTTTGTATAGAGAACATTTCGTATAGACCTTCGTTCTTCAATTGCATCGCAACTAGTTATTTCATCTTTGCATGTCACCTTCAAGGCTTCATCCACATACATACTTTAGTTTCATTGCAGGCAGAGTCTGTTGTGACTTAAATTTTCCAAGCGCAGTGAACAGCCAGTGAGAGCATTACTGCTCATAACCAGCACCGGTTCTCCGCAGCAGCTCTAAATCTTTCTCTGTTCCCCTGAAGACTTCAGCTACCCTGCCCCTTCATTCTCAGCACATGGCCACACATCTGTGACAGGGACAGTGTACCCATGTACGTGAAGCATAGCATTAGGTCTGGCACACAGTAGTGTGCAGTAAATGCCGGGAGGAATTGAATGCTCCATGCAGACCAGTAAGATCAATTAGTATGTAACCTTGGACAGTGTGTCTACCTACTCACACTCTTGCGCTGTCCTGCACTGCCTCCTCACAGGAAGAACAAAATAATGCAGTGATGACTCTTTTTGGAAAATCTACGCAGGTGAGCGGAGGTCAGGAAGGAGAGTAAGCTTGGCTTTCCCAGGAGTGAAATGGAACTGATTCTCTAAAAAAAATTAATTGCCCTTGGATGGAATACTAAAGACGGGGAAAGAAATTCTGTGAGGCGCTGCTGCCATCTAGTGGTCAACATGCAAATGACAAATTTTGTATCCAGAGGCCTACTGAGGTGTTCAATAGCCACGCACTGGAGCAAGGCTGGTGGTCTAAGGGACAAGAGATGACAGACTCAAACAAACCGAGCTCAGGACCCTGCCAAAACAATGCCACATAAAAGAGGAGTGGATCCCAGTGCATGGTAAGTGGAGGAGTGATGGGGACCATAATCTTAATTTGACACACATTTGGCTCATGGTTTTTAAAACATTTATAATTGTGATGGTTGTATTTAATTTACTGCATGTGATTAACCATGTACTCCCTAAGGCAAGAGTTCTTAACCGTAGGTCCACCAACCCTTCCTAGATATTCTTCGAGGGATCCATGAACTTGAATGGAAAAAAAAATCACATCTTTGTTTTCGTGAACCTCAGACTGAAATTTAGCATTTCCTTCTGTTATAAATTAAGTAACAAACTGTGGTGGTATTAGCAAAACTTGTGATTTCATTCATAGAAATTATATAATATTTTCCTCTCACAGTACAGTCTTTGCAGATATCTCAATCATTCACTTATTACTTCTTCGAAATTACAGTGACTATTAGACTTGCTACTAGATCATATCAATGTTAATTAGGAAGAATATATATTACTGAATCACTCACCTTTCAAAATATTTTGATTTCTTTATTTTAATCTAATTGGTTTCTTTGAAATCCTTTGGGTTTTTACTTTATGCATTTGAAAACATTGTTCTGTGAATGGGTCCATGGCACACAAAAGATTAAGAGGCCATTCTAAAGACTCAGAGAAGGAGCAGGTGACCACAGTCTGGGCTAGTCAGAGAGGGCTTCCCAGAGAAGAGGGGATAGATGCTTTCTTCACATTTTTCAGTTTTATTCAAATGTAATTATCTTCATACTTTATTAAAAGAGGCCTCACAGAGCAATTTAAATTCCTTATCTGAGGAAGCAGAGCCAGGCTTTGCCAAAGTGTAATCTTGAGAGGATTCCTATGATGCCTCCCATGTCCAG
Source organism: Macroglossus sobrinus (assembly GCA_004027375.1). NCBI lineage: Eukaryota > Metazoa > Chordata > Mammalia > Chiroptera > Pteropodidae > Macroglossus > Macroglossus sobrinus. The sequence continues at coordinate 132,752 of PVKZ01001439.1, read as the reverse complement.
CCTAGCAAATGGTCCCCTTGGAAAGAATCTGAGAAGATACTTCACACTAAAAGATAAATGACTGAAAACTCCTTCATTTCAGGAGGATTTTCATGGACCAAGATTCAGAGCACCTGTGAACACAGAGGACTGACCCTCTTTTGAGGAAACGGGTGGTGCGGCAAACTGGGTCAGCCTGCGCTTGAGTCGTGCTGCCCCCTGACTTGCCCATATGCATTGCCCACCCAAGCTTCTCTTGGTCATAAACAACATAGAAACCAAGTTGCCCAGACTTAGAAAAAGGCAATTTAATAGGATTCCACTGGAATCCCAGAAAGGAAGCTCTTCTTCTCCGGCGAGGCAGGAATGGGGCAGCTCAGGTCTCTGGCAATAGGTATATCTGGGGACCTTCTCTCTAGAGCAGTGCTTCTCTAAGCACATGTCACTTGGGATCTATTAAAGAGTAAATCCTGACTAAGCTGATCTTGGGAGGTGCCTGGGGTAAGGCAGTCACAAACCCCCGGGGTGATGCTGCTGGTCCATGGACCACACATTGAGTAGCAAGGGCACCACTCACATGCCTCTACCACCACGTCTCCCTGCTACTGTGTCTCTCTGTCCCAAATATCGGATCCCTGGAAGAGAGAATGTGTTGGTCCAACCTGAGTGCGTATCCAGGCCTAGCTCTGAAACCGTGGTCAGTAACAGGGCCTTAGAGTGTGGGCATGTCCACCTTCTTGGGGGGTGAAGAGAGGGGAGTTATCAGAACAGTCAAGAGGAAGGCACTATGGCTCCACCGTCTGCCTCTGTTCTATGCTCTAGTTCATCTACACCGTCTTGTTCCCATGCAGGTGCTTGTTCAAATGGCCCAAGGATGGTTTTTGACAAGGATGTTATTGATAGGGCCCTGAGCTCTCATAATGCATAAGCTATGAGAATGGCCATGTCCAAAACCCTTCAAATCAAGTCCAAGGACACCCAGTTTAGCACCTTCATCCCTTCGAATATGGTCACACTCTTCCCTTCTCACAGCCCACAGCACAGGTATAATTTGCGGATACCAGAGCCTGGTATCCGCTCTGGAAAAGCCCTCACGATTCCCTGTGCTCTGTTTCTTTAACATCCATGAAGCTCAAGGGCCATCCCCAAATCCACTTGACTTGGACCTGTAGCATCTCTCCTCTCAGGTTCACTACCTACAGCCACACCTCCCCCACTCCACTTCTCTTGTACTGTTCCCACAGCCAGGGACAAGGGACACTCAGCCTGCTTCAGTCCTGTGGGACTCCCACCACTTAGACCAGCTCCACATGCCCCCTCTCCAGCGGTGCAAGGATCCCCTCACACTCTCCCTCCTCTGCAAAGCAGAGCCTTTTAGCCTTGGCAGGCATGACCTGCACGTCCTTCCCCAGCCACCCGGCAGGAAGGCAATTAAAAATTCATGGACAGAAAATGCCCAGCGCAATGTTTCCTCTCAATCCTGGCAGAGCAGAGCAAATTCTCGGAAAGCCTCTGAAAGAAGGCCCTAATTGTGAGCACAGCCCGTGTAGCCCCTGGTGCTCTAACACTAACCAGTGGGCCTATTCTGACCCTGTCCCAGAGGTCCCAAATTTAAAATTGCCATTTTGGTGTTGAAAAGACTATGCCTTTCAAAACTGTTTTTTTTAATTAAACTTTTTTGTTTGAGATCATTGTAGATTCACAAGCATGCAGTTGTAAGAAATAATAGGAACAGGAAGCACCTGTACCCTTGACCCTTTTCCCCCAGGGTATCATCTCCCAAAACTACAATACAATCTCCCAACGAGGATACTGACACTGATATAGTCAAGATACAGAACATTTCCATCACCACAGGGATCCCTCATATTGCCCTTTTATGGCCATGCCCACTTCTCTCCTGCTCCCACCCCCTCCTTAATTCTCAGCAACCACAAATCTGTTCTCCATTTCCATAATTTCGTCATTTCGGGAAACCTACAGTACAAAAGCTCTGGAACTGGCTTTTCGTCATAATGCTCTCCAGATTCTTCCAGGTTGCTGCCCACTTCGATAGTGTGTTCCTTTCGGTTGCTGAGTAGTGTCCCATGGTACAGATGTGCCACTGCTTGTTTACTCACTTGTTGAAGGGCATCTGGGCTGGTTCCAGTTTAGGCCTATTACAAATAAAGCTGCTATAAACATTCACGTGCACGTTCTTGTGCAGACGTAAATGCCTAAGAATTTAATTGCTGTCATATGGTAGTTACATGGTTAGTTTTTTTAGAAACTGCCAAATCATTTTCCAGGGTCAGTGTACCATTTACCTTTGTTGTTTTACAGTTCAAGTGAAATATAGAAAACTTACTCTCCTTTACATTATTTTACCCTCCCCTACTTTCAATATAATTGTCTTAAATATTTCCTCTATGTATATTTAGAACAACATCAGACCATGTTGTAATTTTTGCTTCAAGTATTAAACATAATTTAGAAAATTCTAGAGTGAAGGAAAGTCTATTGTTTTTATCTATATTTTTGTTTGCCATGTTCTTTCCTTCCTGATGTTCTGTTTCCTTCTTTTATTGTTTCCTTTCTGTTTAAATAACTTCCTTTATCCTTTCTTTTAAGGTAGGACTACTGGTGACAAATTCTCTTTATTTTCCTTTGAAAATATCTTGATTTCCCCTTCATTCCTAAAGAATATTTTCACTCGATATAGAATCCTGACTTGAGAGTTCTTTTTTTTGGGCACTTGAAAACTGTTGTGCCACTTCTTTCTGGCCTCTGTGGTTCTTGATGACAAATATGCTGTCGTTTGTCATTTTTACCTTATAGGCATCTTTCTCTCTCACTACCTTTGAAATTTTTTTCTTTAGTTCTCAGAAGATTGACTATAATGAGTCTTGGGGTCGATTTCTTTGGGTATATTCTCTTTGGAGTTTGCTCAGCTTCTTGAACCTATAGGACTTTAAGTACTTTTTCAGCTCCAGCCTCCTTTTCTTCTTCTTCTCGGACCCTAATGACAGAGAAGATGTTAGATCCTTTGTTCTAGCCCCAAAGGTCCCTGAGGCTCTGCACGTTTATTTTTCAGTCCATTTTCTCTCTGTTGGTCAGATTGGCTAGCATCGATTATACTATTTTCCTATTCACTGATTTTTTCTACTGTTGAGCCTATCCATTGACATTTTTTATTTTGGTTGTCATATTTTTCAGTTTTTAAATCTCCATTTGTTTCTTCTTTATATCTTCTATTTCTTTGCTGAGACTTTTTTTTTTCATTTGTTTGATGCATGTTCGTAATTGTTGGATTTTTTTTTATTATGGATGCTTTAAAATATTTGTCAGATAATTCTAACATCTGTTACCTCAGAAATGGCACCTTTTTTCCTTTAGTTTGAGATCTCCTGGTTCTTGGTATGAGTGATTTTTTATTGAAACCTGGACATTTTGTTTTATGTAATGAGGCTGGATCTTATTTAAACTTCTGTTCTAATTGGTTTTCTATGACATCATTCCAGCAGGGGAGCAATAGGGTGCTCCCTCACCACTGATGGGTGCAGGGAGGCGCCTGACTCTCCATTTGGCCTCCTCTGACACCCAAGGCCACAAGCTCCTCATTACTGCTGGGCAGTGGTGCAAGTCAAGGCTCCTCCATGGCCTCAGCTGACACTGTGATGGGGGTGGGCTTGTTCTCACTGGGCAGTGGTGTGAGTCCTGACCTTCCACTATGCCTTTCCTTACACATACAATGGGAAAGGAGAGGGGAGTCTCGCTATGGCCAGTTGGCGGGAGGAGGCGGAACTCAGGTGTAGGTCTTCACTGACCCTATGGGCAGGAGGGCGGCCTTGTGACTGGCTGGGGGTGAGGAGAAAGCCCCAGCTCCCTAGTTGGCCTCCTCAGGCACCACTTCAAATACAGGAGGAAAGAGAAATGCCTCGTGACAGCCTGGCAAGAGTGAGTCCAGTTTCCCCATTCAGCCTCTGTTGGCAGGGCTGGCCTTCCCTGTGCCGTTTGGCTGGAGTACAGCAGTTATTGTCTAAAAGTTTTCTGCCTTGTTAGGCTAGCCTTTTCTTCATCCTTTGGCTAGAGAGAGCTGGGGTTTTGTTTTGTTTTGTTTTAATGTCTGCTCCTTTTGGAATTTCTGGGTTGTTGGCTTCCTTAGCTCCAAGTCTGAGATATATGAGGCAAAAAAAAAAAAAAAAAGACAGAGATCTTACTATGCAGTTGCTTAGGCCTCAAAGCCCTAGCCAATCTGCCCTCTCTCCATCTTTCAGAGTTTTCCTATGTTTGTTTTACGTATAATGTCTCAGGGTTTTGTTTTACTTAGAATAGGGGAAAGTGCACCTACTCCATCTTACCAGAAGCACAAGTCCTGTATTTTTCTTTTAACATCCAAGAAGTTCAAACATAATGTCCATGGTTTCTGCTACTAATTCCCTGGAAGAAATGCTAGGTACTTGGTTAGGTCCTTGAGATAATGAATGAATTCTTTCTTGAGGTAAAAATGTGATTTAGCCCTTGTTTTTATTGGTGATGCTGTGCAAGAATATTTCTGTGTCCCCTTCAGAAACTTCAGAGGAACTAGCATGTGATTAAAAAAATAAACAAAGCTTTTTCTTTCTCTTCTACAGAAGGTATTGAAATCCAGAAACTAGAGAGGTTATAAGCAAACACACAATAAATATCCAATGGATGAAACAAAAATGAACAAATGCATGACTGAATTTTACACACACACACAGATTCATTCATTCATCACTTACATTGAAGAGCATATGTAGAGAAGACCCCTTAATCCCTGGGCCTGAGGAGTCATAAGGTTTTTTTTATGGCCCCTCTGGTCCCCACTCTTCAATGAGGAAAGGGCTCAGACTCTTCAGCCAGGCTGAGGAACAGATGAGTGTTTAGCACCTATTCTGTGCCAGGCACATACTAGATGCTTTATATATTTTTCCTCATTTTGTGAATCCTCTTCACCACCCTGCAGGTGTTTTATTATAGTTATTTTTCAGATGAGAAGCTAAAGGTCACAGCTAAGGAGTAAGTAGCAGGCCTAAGATTTTAACTCACGTCTGCCCAAATCCAAAGCTTGTGCTCCTGTAAGGCCAACTCTTTGGGGTATTTTTATCTCCATTTCAGAGATGAGGAAAATGAGGTACAGAGATGTTTCTATTACATTCTGAAAACTCCTTGAGGCAGGCTGTGAGGCCACGGCTTCATGGAAGGGAGGGGAGATAGAAGTGCTATGCAGGGAATGACAGGCAAACCATGCTGTGTCCCCAGTGTCACAGGTCCCTCTCCCACCAGGGTGATTTTCTATAAGGCAGACCAACGGGACCACAAAGGCCAGCAGGAAATCATTACAAATGGCAGCCAGCTGTGGAAGAGGGAGGTGTCTGTCTTGTCTGTTTAGTGGGGTGACTCTACCTTCTGAGGATCTGCTTTTCTCCCTTCCCTGCTGCCTCCCCGACTTTCTTCCTAGCTGCCAACAGGATGAGGTTCCTCCCACTGAGGGCCCACGCACTCAGTCCATCCAGCAGGGCAGCTCTGATGAAGAAGGGTCAGATCCAAAGACCTTGAGGGGATGGGGAAAGGCAATGGCAACTTCCTTGCTTTTGACTGGCAGAACAAAGTGTCTTTTCCAAAAGCCAGGGAGACTGTGTTTTTTGCTTGGGTCTGTGAGGCTTCTGATAATACTATCTAATTAGATTTTCTGGCAAATAAAAAAGTCACCAGACTCAAGGAGAAAACAGTCTTCTAAGCTAGAGAATGCTGTCATAATCTGAATTTGGCTAAAGGAGTAACGTCCAAAAAGTGATTTCATTCAGAAGAAAAAAAAAAGTGCCTAAAAGTGATTTCATTCAGAAGAAAACAAAAAGTGACTGAATACTGAGAATCTATCCCTGCAAAAAGAGACAAGGTATAGCCAGGGATGGTCACGGGACCTGTAAGGGAGCAGGCACATATAAACATCTGTATGAAGGGAACAAAGCCTTCATGTAGTGGTAGAAGAAGCCTATGTGGATGAAATCAACTGCTCTTTATTTTGTTTCATCAGTTTTATTGGTCATTTATCCAGAATTCAATTTATAAATCCTTGAAAATAACTAGCTTTTATAAGAATAGTTTACAATTCAGCTCTGACTACACAAATACTTGACACAGGAAAACATTTTTACAAATACATATGTTTTCTTATAAGAATACTTTAATAAAGAAATGTCTCTATATAACTTACAGCAAATTTTATGCATTTTCCTCAATCATCACCTCAGGTTTTCTGTCAGAGAAATGTCCATCACATCCAATAACCAAATTACATTTTGCTACTGCTTCTCATTTTCAACTACTATTGGGGTTCATACTCCTAAAGTTTTTAGAATTCTTTTTCTAATCATTCCTAATTATGTATTTAGGTTAAAAGAGGTAATTTAAAAAACATTCCTTCTAAATATAACTTGTAGCAGGTGAACGATCTTTTCACTTCTCACTTAGGCAAGAGCAGCTAGTAGTTTTACCCCTGCTGTATCAAGCAGAAAGGATAAATCCTTACATTCCTAACAGTTTCTAAACTGCAAAAACAAAACTCTAGAAGAGTTAAATACAAATATTAGGGAAGCTAAAACATTTGCTATTGATTAGAGAACACTTTTAAATTCAAGGTCTCTCCCAGGATGAAGAAGACATGAAGGAAATAAAGTATTAAGGATGTGGCAGTAGTTCTATAAAATACTGAAAAACTGAAAAAGGTCAATCAATTAGGTCAGTGGTGTATCACAGCCAAAGTGCCAAAGATACAGACTCATGGCTAGCTGAACTCAATATCTGACTTATGCTGTGGCTTTGAAATAGCCTAATCGGTACTTACTCGCCCAAAGCCAAGCAATCATTTAGGCCAGGGAAACTTTAACAGAACACTGACCATGTTTACCTGAAGAGATAGGACCCCCAAGGGGAAACATTTGGCATTCATTACATTCCTTCACTGTTAGGGGAAAGTGTGTCCACTTGGCAAAGCCTGTCTTACTTTTCAGGTAGCATGAATTAAAACCAAGAGACTAGCAGTATTCCACAGTCTTGTTCCTGAGTACTCAGCTCCAATTATACAAGATTCTTAAAAAGATGCTTTAAGGAAGCCCTTGTGCGACAGGAGGTGTAACAGTACATGAGAACTACAACATGTCCCATTTCTCTTCTCTAATGTCTCTTGATTTCTCTTTCTCACCCCAGCGTAACAATTGCTACAGGTTTTTGCCAAAATATTTCGGCAGTAGTTGGAAATGAGTTATTTTGCATTACCGAACGAACATGTTCAATCACATTATAACAGGTCACATTTGCATAATAACTAGGAGATGTCCAAATAATGTCTACTGCAGTGATTTTGCAAACTCGGCATAGTCGATGTATCCATCATTGTTCTTGTCATCGTCTCTCAAAACACCATCTATTAAGTTAATCAGTTCCTCTTCACTCATTGGTGGTGCCTGTTCATTCCCATCCTGCAAAATTTAAATTAAAAACTGATGAGTTACACATTTTACTGGAGGTACTTTTCTAAATTTCCAAAATGTCCAAGCTCTTATGTGTCCAATAACTCCTTCAATGTAATAAGTGGCTACTCCTAGGATTCCACAAACCATATATCAGATACAGAGCCAATTCATAATAATCCAATTTAGAAATGATATTCACCAGTTAAAAGCAAGAAGCAATCAAAGTAGGCCCTTGCTTATTTATTTTGAAAACGACTTTTCATCTTTTTCTAATGACAAAAGCCATACATGTTCTGTAGAAAGTTACATCTGGCTCACACAGAATTATGTATTTCATAGATTCCATGACCCATACAAGAAAAGCTCACAGTCCAGGCCCTTCCAAGGGTCAGCTCTGGGCACAGTGTGCCCTGATAAATTAGAATCGGCCTAGACAACATTTTGGCAACAGAACAAGAGGGAGAAGGCACTGCCAGCCAGTAGAACCTGTTGATCTTTGAAGTGAAGGTGCTGCTCCAGCTCCAGAGGCAGGTGTAGCAGGGTTTCCTGTGTCATGTGCTAAACTAATGCTGTTTGTGTGCCCGACTGACTCTTCCTTCCGCACCTCTCTTTCGTCCACCCTCTCCTTTTGCCACCACCACCCTTGCCTGCCAGGATGCTGAATCCCAGCTCCTCTCCCTGAGGCCAGTCTCTTGTCACATCCATCAGTCGGCCTCCCACAGCCAAGGATCTTCCTGTAACACTGCTCCAGTCACACCATTCTCCTGCACAGAGCTGTTAGCGTGCTCCACTGCCTTCAAAGCAAACTCAAACCTCCTCTCCCAGGTGGCCAGTGTGATCACACCGACATCACCAGCTCTGCCTCTCCTCCTCTACACTGCAGTGTAGCAGAGCAGGATAGACATTAGATCTGAAAACAAAGGATCTCGATGTCAGTTTCCTCACCTCTAAAATCAGGGTAAGGACAAGCCCTGTCTCTGCCCACTCACAGGCTGTTGCAAAGATCAAATGAGATCTCTAACCTACTTGAAAGTGCTCTGTACACTGCTTTGTTCATAGTACTGAACTCAATTACTGCTGAGTCCTTCGATCCCAGTACTCCATTCCTCTCAAATAAATAACTTGTTCCCTGCTCTGCATTTTGAATGTGGTCTGTCTTTCAGGCACTGGTTCTCAAAAACCGTGTGCAGCAGAACTGCCTGTAGCACTTTTTAAAGACACAAGGCCCAGGGTCACCCTTTGCAACAAGGACCACTAAACAGGAAGAGACAGAACAAAGCAGTGAGCAGAAAAAGGAGCAGCAGTATCGTTGCACAAGGACAGCACGGGTCATCAAGACTGGGGACTAAATTATCAAAGGGAGGCCTTTCTGAGATGCTGCCCACTATGCCGCAGCCTGACCTACCTCCTTATGGACATGAGTGATGGCTGTAGAGAGTTCTAGGCCGTCAAGCAAATTATTGCCGTCATAATCATGCATTTTGAAATAATGGAGCTGCAATTCTTGTGGGGACATCTCTGCCTCTGGTTTGTTGATGACACCTTCTAGATGTTCCATGATATGCCTAAAAACCAATAGTTACACTCAGACCACTTGGCAGCGACAGTGAGATCATGTTGAAACCTTAAGAACTCTGAAAAGTTTAAAATCTGAAACTTTATCCACCCCAGAAAAAATAACAGAAACGGCAGCAGACCATACTCAAGGATGATACAGGCAAGGTCACAAAAGGAGTAGGGAAAATAAATCAAACAGTGCATCTGTTATGCTGGCAAGATTACACGTTTGTTTTTTTTTTCTCTTTATTATTAGAATGTTATTATGACAACTTTTGAGGCTATCAATTAAAAAAAGAGAACTTTTTGAACATAATTCAAGGATAACAGAGTATAATGTGTGAGGCTAGCTGGCCCATGACAAAAGTCACAACAAATGATCCAATGCTTGAATGTGTCAATAAAAAGAGAAAAAGGTCCTGTCAGAGTCAAAAAACCTCAGATCCATTCTGAATTCTGCCAGTACTACTGTGTGTGCATATGTGCATGTGTGCGTCTGTCTGTTTGTGGTGAAAGACAGGATGAATCTAGGTAATTAATTTATCCTGTTAGGGCCTCAAGATCTTCCATCTGTGATATGATGATGAAAAAGGAATACCAGAATCACATGTGGCTCTAAGGAATAAATCCTTGAAAAAAGTCAAGGAGTAAAAACAGCAGAAGGAAAAGAAGACCGAGGGAACCACTGCAGCTGGCTGCAGCTATGGAGATGGAAAGGCCCCTGGCCCACAGCCCTGGCTGAATACGTACTCTTGGTCGTGCACTGTGTTCTTATCCAGGCCCACGCTGCCAGGATGGGAGGAGCTGGCCCCAGGCTCATGGGCCCTGGCACCTGGGGCAGAAAAGGCCCAGAGTAGGCCCCACAGGAAGGGGATTCTGAGCAGCTGCAGAGATCTCATGGTCACCGGTACCTGGGAGGTGGGGAACATAGAAGATGAAGGCGCGAACACCAGAGCTAAGGCTCTTTCAAGACTCAACACAGTATACTCATGGGAAACCCAATGAAGGAGCAAGGTTAGGGAAGAGAATACGTCAAACTGGGCCAGAGGCCAACTCTGCCACTAGACCACAGGATGACCTTGGGTACTCCAGGTCCCCATCACTCACAAGAGTGGGTCCACGACATTTCCTGAAGCACCTTCAGGATGTCAAGCAACTCACTGACAGCTTACAGGGATTTGAAGATCAGTCCTTCCTACAAGAAGCTTATAGTCTGGTGAGAGAAATGCTTCCTACTGAGAGCGCTAATAAGGGCAGGAGGTGGGGTATACTAAAGACAATAGAACTTATGAGAGTTCACAGAAGGCAATTTCCTCTGGGTGAAGCAAAAATCAGAGAAGGCTGACAGACATGGGGACAAGTTAGCTGGGCCTGAACAGATGAGTGTGCTGTGGACACGCAGGGACTGAAGGACTAAAGGAATGGTGCAAGCAGAGTGGGAAAGAAACTCCAAGTGGTATAGTCGGGCTGGACCCCAGAGAGTATGAAGTAGGCAGGGCAGTGGACGACAGGCTGCAAAGGTTGTCCAAGCAACACTGGGCATGACTTTGCACAGTAGCCCAAGGGGATTGAAGTTTCCTAAGGATAAATGAGGAGCTACTAAGAATTTATGAATGGGAGATGAGGTTGGAGCTTGGTTTCTGAATGGCTCATCTGGCAGCACAGCAGGGAAGGTATTTAGTGGAGCAAAGGCAGATGAGAGAAGGGACAAGGTGGGTCAGTTCAAGGCCAGCAGAGAGAAGAGGACATTAACTTCTGCCTCAATCATCTCCCAGGGCGTGACAGAGGCAAGTAACTTAAGCACTGTAAAAGAGCATTGGCACAGAGAAAATCATAGAAATTAGGATTCCATCAAATACCACTGCAGTTTGGCTAGATCTGGAACTGGAGACAACAACAGGAAGACACAGTAGCTACATAGCAAGCTCCCTGAGGGCAGGAGTGCTTTGTTCCCCTCAGTATCCCCTACCAAGGCTCAGGCAGGCCTTTACTAACTGATGGTTAAACTGAACATTCTGGTCCTTCCTGGGGCTTATGGACCAACCTTTAAAAGGAAAAGGAAGGACAGCCAAGAGACCTCCACACCAACACCAGGAAAAGCCCTAACTTAAGCATTCACTTCCCAAAAGGCAGCACAGTTGCTGCTGGATAACAAGGGGCAGTGATTTCTAAGGGGCCAACTATAGCCACAGCCCCAAGCCTATAGCAGTAAAAAGAATGCATAGGGTACCGGTTGTTCCCTTATACACACTACACAGAATTCAGCTCCAAAGCTGCCACCAACTCACCACCTCCACTCCCTGTACGTAAACTGGGAAGCAGACGTGTTGCAGCCCCCTCAACCAACCTAAAAGCTCTGTAGAGCAGGACCCTGGGAGAATGCCACCCCTACAATGTTTAGGAAAATTTACCAAACCCACTTTGCCTAACAGCTTTATCACCCCTCATAGTCCCCTCTCTAAGGGGACAACAGTCACTGGCATATATATTTTTAGGGTGCAAAAAGCAGCAGGTAGTCTTACTACTAAAAAGGGATATCATAATGCAATCTGTCATACTTAATAACAGGAAAAGATGTTCATTACATATCAAACAAAAAAAAAGGCTACAAAAGTTTGTAAAAAATAATTCACAGTGAATATACAACACAATATGTTGAATTGTACACCTGAAACTTACTGGATTTCGTTAACCAATGTCACCATAATAAAAACAAACAAATGAAAGCTTAAAAAGTAAAATATTAAAAAAAATTTCACTTTTGTAAAAAAGAATGTATGTGTATTTCACACACACGTCAACTGAAAACAAAGATTATCTTCTGAGTCATGACATTAGGAATGATTTTGATTTTTCTTTTTACTTTTCTATTGCTTCTAAAAGTTCTACTATAACATGTTTTTTTCCTTACAAATATGTATTTGATGTAATTTGTCCCATAATTTTGTTCCAATGCTATATGGCTGGAATAAAAAAGGGGCTTCTAGTTCTCAGCTCGAGAAAATAATTCATGAATAGAAACTACACTTCCAATTTTACCAATGGGATGTCCAGACCTTGATGAGGCCACTGCCACTGTACCTGGCACCAGAGAACAAGATTTCAAGTTACTCTCAGCAATGACTGCCCAGGCCAGAGAAGAACAGCTTGTTCTGTCCACACATCTTAGAGTTCTGGGACAGGGGGGACCAGAAAGAAAAACCAGTTCCTCCCAAGGCTTTCACACTATACATGGGAGAGGTCTGTTTCTTCATCAAGTCTTTTTCAATTCTGAGTCTGGCTTAGGCATTCTTCCCATATGGTCCCAAGTGCTTCCCTTCAGAAGGTCCTGTTAAACTGAGCATAAAACTTTTTGGGGGAGATACCTATCAGATAGTTGAGCTGAGTGATCATTGAACCCATGGCACCATTTTCTATAAGTGCATGGTTGGAAGCTTAGTATATCAAACTGGGGGCGTGGGAGGAGTCTCTTCTGGGAACACCAAAAAGCAACCAAGTGACTGGCAGAACAGCAACTATGGGTCCAAATGTTCCCTTCTTCAAGGGAGGCAGAATAAAGGACAAGAACCACTGCTACTGAACATGTCCCGTCTTGGTTTGCTATTGCAGGTTTCTCGCTAGAGGCATACCTCATTCTACTGCACTTCGCTTTACTGCTTTTCCATCAACAATGAGCCAAGATCTTCCACCAGCAGAAAGATTACAACTCCCTGAAGGCTCATATTTTCTAGCAATAAAGTATTTTTATTTAAATTATATGTATATATTTTTTAGACACAATGCTATTGCTCACTTAATAGACTACAGTATAGTATAAACATAACTTTTATATGCACTGGGAAACTAAAAAATTTGCATAACTCACTTTATTGCCGTATTTGCTTTATTCTGGTGGCCTGGAACCAAACCCATAAGACAACTTGTATTAGAACACAACAAAAGCCAAATCTACAAAGGAAAAATATTACCTCCAAGTGCTGCAATGAAAACAAGGAATCTCACCGCCACCTAACACTTTAAACTGTCACATTCAAAAAGAAACATAAGCAACTCCCTTCAGCCCAAAGAATAAGTTGCATCACCCACACTCCAACTACTTAGCCCCAGATCATGAGCTCAACAGCCAGGCAGATAAACTCCAGGAGTTCCTGACCTCGCTGGCCTTCTTTGAGAAACTGTAAAGGCTAGGCTTCAGAAAAACCAAAAGGAGGAGAGATTGCTGAAAGAGACTTCAGAACACAACCCATGTTTGAGACATCCTTCACAAGGAGAAGCCTCAGTCCTGGGAGCGAAGCACTGGACCATTATCAGTACCTGAGCTATAACAGAGCTCCCCTCACTCTCACTGCTCCCGCAGCCTCTTCCAGTTCCAGAGCATTTGCTTTGCTGGTTCCATCTGTCTGTCCTCACTCTTCCTTCCAGGCCCAGTTGAAATATCATCTCCAGATTCTTCCAGCCAAGATCAATTGTTCCCTCCGCTGATCTCAGTCTGCAGTCTCTCACACTCATTTGGCTTTAACATATAGCCACATATTGTTCTCTTCTGTTTTTCTTTTCCTCCCTCTCTGAGGGCTGGGAACCTATCTTCTCTTCCCTTAACCTAGTGAATTTAACACAAAGTGCTAAGCTGACCTACAGATCGCATACCTTCACGTCTGAATCAGGGCAGTGGATCTTGACCCTAGGTATGTTGTTCCCTATAACAAAAGATCTGGCCTAAGCTGGAAAAAATAACTTCCTTTGGAGCCCTCCCACCAGCGATTTGGCCTGGCCCACCCTTCCCTCCCAGTATGTAGTTCGTCCTATCAGCTCAGAAGAGTTTAGAGCCAGCCTTCCTCCCATAAGACCACAGCAGCTGTTAGCAACATTTTTCTCATGCCAAGGGCCTTCAGTTAAGAAGTCAAACTCAAAGCGGCCCCACTCATCAACATCCAGACATCCTGTACCCAGAGTCAATGCCAAAGAAAACCCTGATCAGTACTTCCCCATTTAAAACTTTCATGGGCCTGAAGTGAAGACAAGAAAATAACCAAGTTCTTAGGCCAAAGAAACCTCTATTTGGGATAGAGGTTGAGAATTGGTTCTGAAAGAGCAGGTATTAAATAACTTGATCTATTTGTTCATTTAGGGAGCCCAAGGAGCTCTTGTGTTTCATTTATACATTTAACTAACATACTCTTTCCTAACAGACTGGTGCTGCTCAAAATACAAAGGGTAGGACTGTGACCCAGACAGATGCCTCTCACACAGTTTATAGCCTGTAGAAAAGAGAAACCAGAACATATACACCTGTGGGGTACCCTGAAGCCAAATCCACACTTAGAGTAATGCGTTAAAAATGAGGATTTTTACAACTAAAGGACAGCATTTCAGCCAGAGGGAACATAATGTAACAGACACCTAAGCCTAGAAAGAATGTGGTCAAATCCAGGAACTAAAAAAGGTTCACTATATGGTTCAAGGCACAGCATAGTAGAGATGGATGAACTAGAGTAAAAAAGAGGGCAGGTCATGAAGGGGCTTACCAATCCTGTTTGAGCTTGGAAGAGCAATGGGAATCCACTCTAAGGGTAGAAACAAGATGGGGGGCGGGGTCTGGTGACGTGATCAGATTTGTGTTTTAAGACCATCACTCTGGTTTTCCAGTATACAACAAACTACAGAGGATCAAGAAAGGATGCAGGAGACCAATCCGGACGCTACTTGAGGTAGTCCAGGGGAGAGATGAACGCTGACTGAACTTGCTTGTAGCAGAGTTTAGGAGTGAAAAAGTGGATGTATACAAGAGAGATCTGTGATGGATTCGATGTGCATGGGAAAATAAGGGAAGCAGGTGGTGAGATCGACGCCCAGGTTCTGGCTTGGGCCCTGAGTAGATGGCGCTGCTATGCCCAGGTAGGGAATACAAAAGAAAAGTTAGCTTCCCACTCTCCAGGCACAGCCTTGCCAAGCTCGCCCCGCCAGACATGACCAGTTTGTGGTGTCCTCTAGGGTGAGACAAGGGTCAGGGACAGGGGTACCAGCGGCAGACAGAGTGACGCCCCACCGCCAATCCTCCCGGAGGGCAGATATCGGTCCGGCCCGGCCCAACTGGCTTCAAAGCCCCGGGAGGCTTCTGTCCCGGGAGAGAAGCTCTGCTCCTGGCCAGCTAAACTTCCCAAAGCAGCTCGGGGTCCGAGACCCGCACCTAGGCCGCTCCTACCTCTCAACCCAAGCTCGAGGCCCCGAGCCCCCAAAGGGCGCAGCGATCGCGGCCTGCCGCGGACCCCTGAGCGCCGCCGCCTGGACCTCCACCCCCAGGGTCGGGCTCGGGCCTCCCCAGCCGCAGCCTGCGCCTGCGCTGCTTCCGGGTTCACTCACCCTCGCTCTCCGAAGCTGCTAGGCTGCCTTCCCCAGACACGAAGCCTTGCAGCGTCTGTCTAGCAAGCCTGCGACCCCCACTTTTCCCGACCCCGCCCCTCCCCGCCCCGCCCCTCCCCGCCGTGCGCACGCGCGCTCCTTTCTGCACGCCCATTGGATCCACGAGACCCCGCCCCTGCTCGGCGCCCGGCAGTGTGTACAGCTCTAGTGATTCCACGTGTAACGGGCTCCGGTCCAACAAGGGCCGGACACACAGTTCTGCTTGTCTTCCCGAAGGTGACACTCGGTTCCAGCCTGGGTCGGACTACCTGAACCCCTAGGGGCCCTGACGGTTGCTAGGCAACCCCGGAAACCCCCACTAACGGAGTCTGGCTTGGGATGTAGGCTTGAGAAAACGGTTTGGGCTGAAGACAAAGCTAGCTTCCAGCTCCGCCTCTCTCTCTACTTTTACTGGTGTCGCGGTTTTTCCAACGGCAAATTGGAAAGAAAGATAATAGGAATCTTAATTCCTTTCCTAATGAAACCGCTAGAAGATGCTGGAGCCGGCACTGAATCCCATGATCGGCCTATTTCCAGATTCTGCTTTCTCCCAAAATACTTTTAACCCCTAAATGTATACTTCTCTGTTTTGTCCATATTAGTGAATGTCACTGCCATCCATTTTAGTTGTTCAAGCCAAAATTCTGGGTATTATTTCCCCCCCTTGAGCTTTATTGAGGTATAATTGACATCCAAGAATCCATCCTCTGCTACTTGGACTAGTGTAAGACCTAACCAACCTTCCTGCTTCCATTCTTGCCCCATTCTCGTCCACAAGTGAGATGATACATTTGTTTAAGCCATTTATAGTTGTGTATTCTATAATTTGTAGCTGAACCTATTCCTAACGGGCAAATAAATCATTTGGTACCAGAAATAGGACAGTAAAAACAGACACTAAAATGTGTAATTGGCTAACTAAAGGTTAAGGTAGCCAGTGGTGAAGATTCTATTTAAAATTGGAAAGTTGGTGACCAACTTGGTAAGCAGTACTGAAACCATCTACCTGTTGTCACTTACTGGACTTGGATACAAACCACATGCCAACAAAGGTTGTGTTATAGGAGAAATATCAGGAACAATATAGAACATTAGTGTATGGTTTTTGTTTGTTTTGTTTTTAGTAGACTCCAGCAAAGTCCTTCAAGAGAGTCGCAAATCTAGATTACAGATAACTGATTTGAAAGCAGAGATCAAATAAGGCCTTAGTAAGAGAGGAACTCCTTATCTACTGCTTATAACCTAAATTGTCAGAGCCTCACAACTTGGAGCTTTTCTAGGTTGAAAATAAACAATTTTTTTGTATACCCAAGCTGAAACCAGCACACATGGAGACAGGGAAAAGGTACTTTATCAGGAAATAAGGCCCTATAAGTGGCATCTTTACCTGCAGCTGTTGTTTCAAATTCCCTTAATCGCCATTGAACACACAAAGGTCAATCCCTAGAAAACTTAAATATTCTAATACTGGGTGGTAGCCCAGTTTCCATTTTCAACCCCCCTTTCTCTTGTCTGTCTCCACAATAAAGGCAAAAACAAGTTCATCTCTTTTGCAGCTAGATGGCCATGTGACTCAATTCTGGGCAATGAAACAAGGGGGACTTGGGAAATCTTTTACTTTTCTGATAAAAGAGACAAAGTGGCTGGTGCAGACATTTCACCTTTTTCCAGCCCTGAATGGGGGATGTACCACCTCAGCTATCATCCTCAACCATGAAGAGAAATAGGGGAGTTTCAGAAAGGCTGCCCCAGTGCCCTGGGGCTGCTGAACCAGCACCTGCTTACCTCCAGATATCCTGTTTTGTGAGGAGGACTCCTATTTGTGTAAGCCACTCAAAAACAGTTATTTGTGGTCCAAAAAAACATTTCTAAGTGATACAGAGGTCAAGCAGGTATGCAGTCAAATGTGAATTGAAGTTATTCAGTGTGAGGTCACTGGGGGCTCAGAGGGCAGTTTATGTGGAGTGCTGGGAAGCAGGTAGAAAAGCCCTAGGTATAGCAAGTATGAGCAAGTCTTTCAAGCGCTGGCTGTGAAGGGAAAGGAAAATAGCTAGAGGGAACACAGGATCCAGGAAAAGTTGTGCTAAGATGGAGGACATTGGTATGTTTAAATCCTTTTGGGAATGAACCAGCAAAAATGAGATCGAAGCAGCAGTAGAGTGGACAAAACTAAAAGAATAAGGTTATTGAGGAGACAGAAGAGATGCAAGAGACACAAAACCCAGATGTGGGTTAGCTTGAAATTTGGAAGGCATGACTATTTTCTGAGAGTGCCATGATTGGGGGAGGGGCAGGGAGATTGAGTGGGTCAAAGTTTGAAATCATCATTGTGTAACTGGGAAAGCAAGCTGCCTAGGGGAAAGAGAAGACTCTGCCCTGTGTTGAAAGTAGAGATTGTTCATTTATACAGTACAGTCTACATAATTATTTGATTATATACAATAGTTAACATACATTTCTAGAGTTTTATAAGTTTTTACATCTAAATTACACATGAACATGGCTAGAAAAAAATAGATCAGAAAGTTGTTTAATAAAAAAACAAGTTTTTCCTCTCTCAATAATCAACTCTCACCCCTAGCTGTGTTTAGGACCACACCAGGGATGAGTGGGGGATGGATCAGAGAGTGGTAAGGGCATAAGGAAGTTCTGACTTGACTGGTACAATAAGTTGGCTCTTCCTCCTCCCCACTCCATTGGACTAACATTTAATGTTGATTCACTCGAAGTGCTTTTGTGTGGTTCCCCCATTGGAGTCCTCACTGCAGTTCCTTTAATATGGCAGCATCTCTTTCTGAAGGCTGCTGGCCCTCTCTCGATATCTGGTTTCCTCTGGCCCTCTAGCACTCTCTCGGGTAGAATCCCCTTAAAAAGGATCTCAAGCTGGTTCAAGAGCTCATGAGTTGGGTTGGGTTTAAGCCAGGAGAGTGTCCCCACTTTCCTTGGGTGTTTTCCAGGAACCAGCAAACCTTCTGGGGCCCAATATGAGACCTAAACAAGGTGATAATCGGGCAGATGGGTTTAAGAGCATCCTCAAGGAGTCCCTTGATCTCCAACGTGGTTCAATGAAAGGAGACAAGAATTTCCAAGCCCTCCAAGGGGGCCAAGTATGACAGCAAAGCACCCCAGATGAGACCTGGTGATTGAGAATGCAAAGTAGATCTACCTGACAATGAGAGGCCATAGCAGGACTCTGGACAGTAGCATGCAAAAAGCAAAGGCTGTGTCTTGTCCTGGGCCTATTTGCTTTCAGAGCCATTCCATACTCTTCCCCTATTGTGTTCTGCATCAGAAAGGAGCTGACTCCAGAGGGTTGTGTTTCCCAGCCTCTCATGACATCTGGCTTCCTGCTTGCTCACCTAACAGAAGGCACCAGCAAGGGATCAGAGGATGGAAGGAAGAAAGAGCCTGCTTCTACTGGCAAGGGATACTCAGTGAGTTTTAGGAATTTCAGACTGATTGAAATCCACCTAGATTCCCCCATTCTAATTCCCAAGGTCCCATGTTCTTAGTCTATGCCATAATTTTCTCATAAGAGACATGGTTTGTTTATAAATTCATTTTACCTTATAACATAGATTCCCACAATATCCAACACTGCACCTGGATTTTAGCTATTTATGTTCAGCAGCTCCAAGAGAAACAAGACTGTTTAAAGACAGCAGCTCCAAGAGAAAAGAGACTGTTTAAGACAGAGGCTCCAACTGTGGTTTGAGACAAGAATTTAAAATTCTGAGTTGGTGATTTAAAAAAAAAATTAAAGCTCTTATGTTTAAAGCCATCAGAACTAGCCAGCCAGTCTACCTTACAACCTTTCTGTTCCTCATTCCCATCACAATGACCTATCACTGTGCATATGGATCATGAGTATTCAGAGGGAACATGAAGATGTTCGAAGGGGCGCCAGTAGATTGAGAGATTGTTTTGCAGGTCCTCTGTTTTAATACGCATGCTTTGCTAAAATTGACCTGCCTGACAAGGATCTGCCTTAGAATATTACACCACTCAGCCCTTTCATGTTTGTGTTCCCTCCTCACCTTTAAGGCGAACTTAAATCCTGAATCTTCTAAGATGATTGTCCCAGGGGATAAAAAACTCAAGGTAACGGTAAAAAGCTCCAGATTCAAAATACTGATGTCAGTAAAATCTAAACCTGCTTTCATCATGGCACGGGAGAAGGGCCTCATATTTCTCCCTCTTCTATTCATATTTCTGAAAAGGATGAAACATGGTGCTAAAAACTTGGAATTTTGGCTTCTATTGGGATATCTGAATTCATATATAATATAGTGAAAATGATGACCATTGTACTTAATGACCCACTTCTTCCACCTCTATCATCAAAGATTATATCACTCCTGATGAAAAGTCCCATGACTATTGATTTCATAAACTTCTAAATATATATACCTATATTATATACCTTCCCCTTAACAAGTCAAATACATTAGCATTTCTTAATATCCCTTTTGCCTCCCTCTTCTTCACAAGCATGTTGTCTTTGTTTGCAATTTTTGACATTAGTTATTTTGAATAAACATTCTATTCTTCAGTCTTAGCCTTTTTTACGTCAATAAATTTATCAAAATATTTTATCATTCTGACATCTCATATCTCTTGAAGGTTCTCCTGGATTTGTTTCTCTTGCTTGAACACTTCCATTTAAGGTGTTTTCACTGTGGAATTTTGTGTACAACTGAGAACATTTTTCTTACCCTTTCTCATTGAAATGAAAATTTGTCTGTACATAAAACTACAGATTCAGAGTTCTTTTCCTTCAGTATTTAAAGAAAGAAAGAAATATGATTACAAGGAAAGCTATATAATCATCTAAAAAAGTGGGAGGGGCATTTAACAAAACTCAATACTAGTTCATGATAAAAACCTTCTGTAAACTAGGAATAGAAGGGTCATCTCTCAAAGTGATAAAGGATACCTATGAAAAACCCACAGGTGACTTTCTTGTAGTGGAATACTTTTGCTGAACATCAGGTACAAAGCAAGGATGATGTCCACCTTCAACACCTATTCGCCATTGTCTGAGAACTTTAAGTCACTGTAAAAAAAGATGCAAAAGGCACACAGATTGGAAAGGAAAAAGTAAAACAGTCTTTATTCACAGACAACGTAATCATACACATAGAAAATTCTGAAGAAACTACAAAAAACCTACTAGAACTGTAAAGTAAATTTAGCAAGGCCACAGGCTACAGGTCAATATATAATAATCAATAGTATTTCTATGTATTAACAATGAACACATGGAAAATGAGATTTTTAAAATACCATTACAATAGCAGTTCAAAACATAAAATACTTAGAGATAAGTCTAATTATTTTAAGCATGCTTTTTTCATAATATAGTAATTCTATTATCTCTAGTTAGTGTGGTCTAGTCTTGCTATTGTTTCTATTCTTCTGACTCTGTGAAAGCATAACTCAGAGACATTTAGTTATCTGCATGCAAATGATATATACTCACTTATTTTATAGAGAATAGTTATTAGACTGTTGTCACAAAAAAGAGACTTAGAAGTCAGAAGAAGAAAACTAAAGATACTCTGAGAACAGTAAGTTTTTGGATTTTTAGGTTTGCTGTTTGGGTGAGGGGCGGCTAATTAATCAGCTGGTGTCCAGCAAAGAGTCTAGTCTGTGCGGCGTGCTAACAGGCTGGCTAGGGTAAAGAAAAGGAGGCAATTTCGGTTACTGACAGATTCTTCTGATGACCTGGAGATTTTAACTGGGGAATATTCATGATGGGCTGACAGCCCTTTGAGAGAGTTCTTACTTTATGTGAAAGTCCACTTGTGTCCATTAAAACTCAAAGTCCTTGGTTCTTAAAATCAGTAACCCCCCAGGGAAGCTTCTATATCAACACATCTAACACTCCCTCTCCTATCCACCCCCCAATTTAGCCCCTTCTTAATTTTTTGACTGCTGAGAATTTTCCCTTTCTTATGAGCTTAGCTTTCCAAATTAACAAAAGAAATAGAAGTAAATACATTTATGAAACATATTCATATTTGTGAATAAAAATACATTCTAGAATACAGTGAGTATATTTTGATTTAGCATATAAGAGAATAATATTTGAAAGATTGTTTTAAATAGAAATATTCCATGTAGTATTCATAAAAACACCTTACTAGTCATTGTGTATTTTCAAAAGTACTCCAAGCTTTGGGTAAATTTCACATTTGGCAGACTGGGGAAAGCTTGGATATTGAAATAATTGATCCTTTCATGAACTGGCCCTTAGGGATCTGGGCTGCTTCTATTCAGCTTTCAGTATTTTTTTAAAGTACAGGTCAGTTCAGTACATTATACTTGTTTGTTTTTGTTTTAAATAAAATGCTGACACATGCCTGCTCAGAACAAATTAACTTGACTATATCACCTATAAGGTGACTTTTCTCCTGCCCTCCCAAAAAATTATCACCAATATGGTTTATTCTTCTCTAAGCAACTTTAATAATTGTTTTCTCTTTTCTACCCAACATCTAATACAGTTTAATAACAATAAATGAAGGGATGGATTAGTGAATAAATCAGTTAACCAATTTTTAAAAAATGGTAAGATTTTTAAATTTTATTTTTAAGTGACATCTGTTGGCCTATATCTGAAATTCTGATTATTATAAATATACTGAAGATTGCAATGACAAAAATATAAAAAGAAGTGGCAAGAGTAGCATTTTAAAATGTATTGGGTATTGTACCTCTTTCAAAAACAAGCACTGCAGGAATTGAATATTGAAAAGAGCTGAACTTTGGACACAGACAATGTTAAAATTGAGTTCAGAGATGAAACAACATTATTTCTTAGACACGGGTGGCAGGGGAAGGCTTCACTGAGTAGGTGGGAGTTGAGCTGGAGCACCTGGGTGTTCATTTATGAAACTGGGATTATTTATAGGCCATTAAACAAACACAATAATCTACTCACATAATCTACTCTTCATATAGGAGGCATTTCTATAATGATCGTTTCTGCCTTTCTAATAAGATTTAATTTATAAAACTTCAACTGACATGTCACCTTTCAGCACCATAGCCACTGCATGAACAGAGGTACTCGTTCTGGAGTTTTCCTGGCCACAATGTTTACTCCAAGAACTAGTTCAAACCTGTTGCTTAGTCATCAATTGGTTCACTATTCTTTGTAAGTGATTAGGATAAGTTTTATCAAGATCTATGGTATACTCAAGGAACACTCTTCACATGGAGAAAAGGAATATCTTAAAATTAAAATGGACTTATTTTCACAGAGCATTCTTTTTCACTAAAAAAGGTAATGGTTTGAATGATAAAAACCAATCTCTCTGAAAGAATATTATGTTTTAGGAGCTGCCTTATAGCCAAAGAACCATCCAGAGTGTTTATATGAACCTCTCTATACTGATAGATGGCTCATCCTCTACAGTTTGTAGGTAGAGTAGAGGACAAGGAAGATATAGCAGGTCAATTTTAGATGCCATCCTAGGAGTTTATTACCAAAATTGCCAAGAGGATTTTAATAAACAACTTTCTCCCATCCAAGTTTAAGGAAAGAATTTATTACAAAATACTATTGTGTACTCTGTCTTATTTTTCTTGCAATGGCCATAAAACTTGCTCCTATCTGCTCAAAATGTTTTAAGAAAAGCTCAAATACTATTTACCCTTCATAATCAAAACCTTTCCTCTGACGTTCTTAGGTGTTTGGAAAGCCCAATTGAGAGAGTATATCAGAAGCATCTATGATTGACACCTGCTCACTGTGATGGATGCAAACAACATCTGCATAGCAGCAGGTACCACACACAGGATGAGCGTGGGGCTGAGGCAGAGCAGAAGGCTCTGCAGCCCTCCAGTGGACTTGGCAGCAAGGGGTGGGCAGCCCTGGGCTTTCAGAGTCAGGTAGGGTGGCTGCAGCTCCACGATCGCAGCCCCAGTTCAGGGGGCAGCCAGCAGCACCTCCCTGGGAGAGGTCTCTAGGGTGAGAGAACGGCTCCTCTGTTCTGCCTATTTTCCTCTCCCTGTTTTATGATAATGTCTTATATACTTTCCTTTAATTATATTATTTTTCACAACAAAAAAATGTTTTTAAAAATATAGAAAACAAAGATCTGAAAAGCAGATAGAGCAAGGCTATGGTTTAAGGCTCAAAACTGCTATAATCACTGAAGGGCAGACCTCAGGTAGCCTTAGGTGTGGAGGTGCTTAAACTCAGCACAGCTAAGGTGAGCTGAAAAGGCTCCAAGTGCTGGTGGGCTGAGCTGATTTCTCTCCCCCAGGATGGTAGTATCTGGGCAGAGAAACAGAACTGGCCAAAGCTGAGAAAAAGTATGGGCCTCCACTCTTGGGAGAAGACCATTGTAGCAGTCCTACAAGATGACACAGAAGTCACAAAAGAGAAGTAGGTGTCACCTGAAACCCCAAGAAACATAAGGAAGTGGGATGATCGGAGGGAGGTCAGTGCATGAAGGGAGGTGCTGCTATTTCAACCATGAATGGGAAGGTAGGGATAGGAGACATCCCAGAGCTCTCATCTCCCGGGCTTGGGATAAACTTTAACATTCTAGGATTCTAAAATTAATGTAATAAATAATTACTAAGTACCTACTGTGCATAAGGACAAAGAATCATGGCTTTGAACACAGCCTTTGTAGGGCCTTATCCCTTGCCTAATTATTACCCCTAGTTTTTTTCTGGCAGCTGTCAAAGGGAAAGACTGATCATATAGCCAGACCCTGGCAGTGTGTTCATGTCAACATTCCAGGAGGGCTGGCTCAACTGGATGGTCCACAGTACTGACAATTCAGTAAGACATGAGACCCCATGGTCCAGAAATGCTATGAGCCAATGATCATGGTAATAAGTAAAAGTTGATTTCTTACTGTAAGGACTGTGGGTCACATGATTACAGAAGTTTAGGAAGACAGTTTGTCACTCTGCTCTACATCACATACACTAGTGATCTAAGTAGATAAAAGGGCTGTTGACTATGAAAAAGGGCTGTTGACTATGATTTTTTCCTCATTAGGCCATCTCTACTTCTAGATGACCGTACTCACTACTCACAGCCACTGTGGCAACCAGTATTAATAAAAGTGATTTGACAGGAGCAAAAAGATGTTGTAATAATCACACATAATGCATCTTTGAGTCACTACACAGGAACAACCAAAACTATTTATACCCAAACAACTTACTGTTGACACTGACATGACTTCACTATTTTGGGCAACTCTTGCTCAGGATGATAAAAATTGTAACTGATTTTTATTTTTTTGCAGAAATTTCGAGAAGAAACCATTTAAATGAACTTTTCAACTTTTTAAGAGATTACATCAAACCACTTTTTATTCTCCAAGACTCTTTGAAACCTTTGCCTCAAAACCTTCATCTTGCCCTCCCCAACAATTCTCAGCTATTTATTGTTTGTGAGTCTTGCCCAGTCCTAATCAAGCCCCCTCATTGGAAGAGCACTTCATAAATTTCCCAACTTTGCCTCCCCATTCCAGATGCTACTATGGTTCAGCAAAGTAGTGTTCTCCGCTTCCTATGACGAAAACAAACTCAGCTTTGCATTATTACAAAGTTGTTTTGAAGATAATTTGGGGGAGCTAGCATTCAATTATTGAGGCCCACTGAGATCCAACTGAGACTTCTCACCACTGTGGCCTATAACCCCTGACTTCTCTGAGGTCCTCAAGCCCCTTAGTGTCTTTCAGACCGCACTAAGCTTACACTGGGAATGAGTTCCAATTTCTTTTTTAATTGTTCTTTTTATTGAGTTCCCCATATTGAGTCTATTTTGTCTCCTAGAAATAAGGAACCCTTTTAAGGAATCTTTTGATTTTCAGACCATATTTGAAAGTCTTTTCCCCTCAGTGGTAGTCTGCCTTATTAGTAACAAGGCTGCTACTCATCATTGTCTAACCTGGTCACTTATTGTTATACATCTACAGGAGGAAAGTTTATGATGAAGAGGACAAATGGGTTCCAATATGTCTGTTTCTAAGCTGACCCAGGGACAAAGTTTGTATCTGGCCACTATCAACATCTTATGAGAACCTTCCTCATAGACTCAATCCATGCCTTCCTGGGGCCCAACTTCTGCTTCTTATGTGTATTTATGCTGTACCACAAATTTGCGCACTTATCTTTCTAAACAGCATCATTCTGTCAAAGATAATTTAGAATTTACAGTGGCCAGATATATACCAATTAGTTCATATGTTAGTAGGAACCTCAGATACAAAAAGTGCAATGAAAAAGTCAGAATGGTTAGACCCCTTCTGGTGAATTAATAGACTCTGAATTGTATAGGAAACCAAAGGGGTTTAGAAAAGCTGTAGTTGTTGATCAAGGTCTTTTGAGGCTTCTATCTTTCCTATGAAAATATATTGTGCTTTGATTCAGTTCTTCAAGCCCAAAAAGGAGAAATCTGATGGAGACTTCAGGAATAGGTTCCTTAATACTGAGGGACAGCATTCGAGAGTAAATCCTGAAGACGACTTGACCCTGGCTCTCCCTCTTATCTTTTTGTGAATAGCCTTAAACCAGAAATAGGGGATTTAATATGCACACAAAAAATAGAATGGAATAGCCCCATGCCCAAATCTCCAAAAGCATGTAAGCTATATTTTGAAAGAGCTCTAGAGCTAATAAACTCAAAGATAAAGGGGGAAAAAAGTTATTAATGAAGGTGTTCAATTTCCCATTCTACTCTTAAACACTTCTCTAAAAATTAAAGGACAACCTCACAACTTTTTGATTGAAATGGGCACAATGATATCAACCTTAAACCGGAGCACTATTACACCACCTTTTCCTTGGAGTCAACAAACTGCTTCAGTCATGCATCTATGGAAAAATCCTCACCACACCTTCTCCGGGCCCCAGCGCTCAACTGTCAGCCTTGAACCTTAACCAAGGAATATCCTTGTCTCCTTTGTGACACTATACTCATTAACTTAATAGCAAGAGATTTACTGTGTGAATGCTCTCCTCACGGTCTCTTCCTTCCAGCCCCAAGATGACCTCTCTATTTAAAGTGAGGTCCTGGTTAATTTGGATACTGACTTACCAGTACTTTTGTGTAGATCAAGCACATATAGAAGCTCTCTTGTAGGCAAACAGTTCTAGTGATATTCTACAGGAGCTAAACCCATCAAAATTCAGACAGACCTATCTAAACCTCTATCCAAACTTGCACAACAGCTTCTAAAACAAAGGACAAAGAACTAAAACTAATAATCAAAAGCCTTAAAGAGAAAGTAGTAGTCTTCATATCTCGACAGAGTCCTTGTAACACTCTTTTCATCCCACTGAGAAACCCACCGGGCAGGAATATAGATGTAATTAGGTCCCCAGGGCCATAAATAAATTATTCACTCTCTGCTTCTTTAGAATCAAACTCAAACACTATTTTATCTTCAAGGCTTAGAGAGGCCGTTTTACATTTGTAGAATTATGTTGTGCTTTCTTTGGTGTCTCTTTAAATCTAAAGTTAATAATTGTTTGTCCTCTCCAGGAAGAATCGACAACATGCCTTCACCACTATGCCTGTTTACTGAGGTGCCTTCTACTTTTCACAAGATCTCCACCAGGGCTTCAAGAGCTTTAAATTGCCCTGTGATTCTATTCCTATCCGACATGTGGACGATCTTTTATATTCCAAAAATGAGGTGATTCATCCAAGAGTGATCTGTCTATCTACTTACTCTTTTAGCTCAGAAAGGGAATATGGATTCCATAGAGAATTTAACGATTTGTCAAAGAAAAGAGGATGACCTGACAAGATTTATCCCATGGAGGTAATTTTCTTACTCCCAACAACCAGTGGTGCAAAAGGTTCCCTGCCAAGAATGAGGATTCCTAGGTCTCTTTGGCCACTGCAGGCAGTGCATTCCCAACTTCTCTGCAATTCCCATGCCTTTCACTAACCCAAGTCTTGGGTAACCAAACCTTTTCTCTGGGAACCCAAACCTGAACAAGTTTTATTTTTGTTCAAATGAGCTCTTCAATACCCTCCCATTCCAGGCCTAACTAGAGATCATAAACCTGTCAGCCTATAATTATAGGAGAGATTTCACCAAGTCCTTAACTTCATAAAAATCAAGACCAACAGATTATCTCAACAAGGCCTGGAAATTAGAAGAAAAAAAATCCCTTTTATTTAGTAAAGGACAGTTAATTAAAGTTTAAAAAGTTACATGCACTTTAATTCAGTGGGACGCAACCTTTTTTGGCACCAGGGACTGGTGCTCCTATGAGAATATAATGCCTGACTATCTGAGGTGGAGCTGAGGTGGTGATGCTAGTGCTGGGGAGCGGCTGCAAATACAATGAAGCTTCACTTGTTCACTGTCACTCACCTGCTGTGTAGCCCCGTTCCTAACAGGCCACAGACCTGTACCAGTCCGTGGCCCAAGAGTTGGGGATCCCTGCTTTAATTGTTCTTAAACTGTTTTTGTAAAATGTTTCACACATTGCCAGCATTTTTATGGAAGCTTGAGGGGAAAAAAAATTGCTCTGTGAACTTTTGTCTTACTAAAGCAAATAAAGAAAGATTAATTTTTAAAAAGCTTAGCTTACCACAGCCTCTTTCCTGATTCAGTGGCAAGAGCCTCTCAGCCTTGTCTGGGGCAGTACTAAACTAGTAGAATCTTGTGTCAGCTTGGTTTTAGGGTCTCCTTGAAACCAGATGGTTCCTCATGCTATACCATCTTTGTTACCCTGTGAATTTCTCAGCAAGTTGATTTACCTCCTCTGAACTTCATTACTTCTGTCTAATATGCTATCATCAAGGCAATGCTCTCTATCTCTCCAGTGAGCAATGAACTCAGCTTCGCCTGATCAGTAAGTTCGTGGGTAGCATTTTCGAGCTAGCAAATGACAGCAGCCTTTATCAAAATTTGTTCTAAACTCTCATCTGAGAGATTTCAGATTATTAAAAAATAAAAACCACCACACTTTATGCCAAATATTTATTGGCAAATATCACTGATACAATCATGGTGGTTTTTTGTTCTTGTTCCTACAGTCTCTTAGTCACCTAAAAAGTGCTGGTCACTAGCGGACTGGGCTCTTGTCTCTGCTGGAAAAGAGCGGTGAAGGGGTCTGGCATGTGTTTCGCCCGCTGAGGAGCAGCAGCAGCTCGTTATAAGTTGTAACTATGATACCAGGCAGGGCTTTCACTGGCAAGGGGTGTTCCTCCCCACCACCGCCCATGTACACAAAAATACTGGAGCACTCATCAAAAAAACAAGCAACTGTTCCCCTTCACTTAGTTCCCTTGAGTCCTGCAACCTGGGGGCAGGGCTGGCAAGGATGGAAAAGGGAGGGAGGAGGGAAGGTTTCCTTATTTCCATAAGGATTGCCTCCCTCTTATCAACTCTGCTTTTCTTTGCCTGTTCCTGGGCTGACTCTGAGGAATGCCAGACCTGGGGCAAACCACAGCGTGTTCTCAGGCCACCCTCACCCAAAGGACATGCACAAGTCATTCTCCTAGTGAAATCCAGTTCTGGTGACCAGCAAGGACAGCCAAAGGGTAACTAACTAAAAGCCAACTACGGGAGTTGAGAAGGAGTGTGTGTAAACTGTCTCTAAATTCTAACTGCCAGAGCTGTCCCAATTTTCCTTCTTCTATCTCCTGGCCTCTGGTAATTCTGTACAAACCCCAGGTGCTCAGAGCAGAAACGAAGGTCAGGAAAACCTGCCCTCCAAGCAAAGAATAGAGCTGTATTTGGAACCTGTGGAGGAAGGTATCCACAGAGGAGTTGGGGTGGAGTGGGGGGCAGGAAGACTGCCTTCAACAGATAACACTCTGAGGCTGCAGAGAAAAGGCCCAGTAGAACTAAGCACCAGGAGCCTGGACTCTGCTCCACAAAAACTTTCCGTCACAGTTATCCAGAAGCAGAAGCAAGTCTCTTAACACTGAAAGTGATCAAGCTCTCTACGGAAATCAAGGGTCAGATAGTGATGAAAACCTCCATGTGGGGAAGGCAGACACCTAACTTTTAAGAGTCTGTACTTAAAAGCTTGCACTGACTCTGTTCTCTGGAGTCTTCAGTCTGTGCCATGCAATATGTCACTTAAATACAGGGTTTTTTGTTTTGTTTTGGTCTTGCTGTGATTTCTTTTGTAATGGCCTGGATCCTTACTTTAAACCTAGATCACCTCTGGAGGTGGGGCCACCATAACCAGTCTCTGCCCCCTCCCTCCAGGCCACCATGTAATCTTTTGAACGTCTCAGTACCCGACTATGCCCTGCCAAGCGCCCTGCACATCTTTGATCATTCTTTAGACACCAGAATTGAGAAATAAATAAATACCAAGTTGGAAAAAGAGCTTAAAACCTTTAAGAAATCCAGGACAACAGGATTCCGCAGAGGACAGAACAGCTGGTTAGTGCAGGGGAATCAAGTCAGAAAGAGGAACTCCACTTTAAAAAAAAAAAAAAAAAGTAAAGAAAAAAATCTGTCAGAGTAGTGGCATCCAGAGTCGAGAGGCTCCGAACCAGCCTGTTTTTCTCCCGCGTACCCCGGGAGTGGCGCGCAAGGCCAGCGTGTCCCAGCAGGGTTGTCCCCGGGCGGCGGCCGGCCGCCGGGAAGGGTCGCTTTCGGAGTTGGGGACACTGAGCCGGCCAGCCTCTCCCCGGATTTGTGACGTGCCGGGGGCAGCAGTAGTGACGGGGCCACCACATAAAGCCAGGACGTCGGGGCTGGGGTCTCCCAGGCCAAGAGCCCCGATGGGACGGGGAGGGGGTGGGGAACGAGGCGCCCCCCCGGCGCTGGGGCTCCGTGCAACATTAAAGTGAGCGCCGAGTCCGCCGCGGCGGCGGCGGCGGGGGTCTGGCGCCGGGCCGGCCGCCAGCGCCCCTCGCGCGCGGGGCTGCTGTGGCCGAGCTGGCCGCCCGCGCGCCGGGCACGCCGGTGCCGCGCCACGCCCCCACGGGGGTGGAGCAGCGGCCAGGGGCGGGTCCGCAGCTGGCGGCGCCCGGGCCCAGGGCGGGGGCTGTGGCAGCAGCTGCAGCAGCGGCGGCGGCAGCAGCGCCAAGAGTTGTTGCTGCAGAGGCGGAGGCTGCTCCTGGACGCGTCCGGGCCGCGCAGCCGGAGCCCCAGTCCGGAGGCGCCAGGAGGTGCACTGGGTGCTGCTGCTGCCCGCCCGCCTCCGCCCGGGCCCCCGCTGCCACCCGGGCCCTGGCCGCCGCCCGCGCCCCCGTCGACCCCGCCCGCCTGTGGACCCCAGCCTGGACGCCGCCCCCGACCCGGTCTCCACTTCTCGGCCGCGCCTCCCATGACAGCGCCCGCTCGAAGATGGCTGCGAAGGGCGCGCACAGCTCCCACCTGAAGATAGAAAGCGAGCTGGAGCGCTGCCGCGCCGAGGGCCACTGGGACCGCATGCCTGAGCTGGTCCGGCATATGCAGACGCTGGTCGTGCCCAGCGGCGGAGGCAGCCGACGAGCTGTCCCGAGCGCCGTGTTCACCTCCCTGGACACCGGTGAGTGAGGAAAGAGGCTGGTTCAGAAGCTTGGAGCGCGCGAAACGCGCCGCCTCCTCCAGGAAGCGCGCCCCGACTTCCCCCGGCCGGCGACGGCCGCCTTCGGTATTACTCTTCCTGTAGTGCTGCTTCTTAGGAGCAGCCAGGGTAGTTAGGAAGGTTCTACCCCAAGAGAAAAATCTTGTAGGTTGGGTCCTTTAGAGGAGAGAGATAAACGGCTTTTGCTCTCTGCCCTTTAGGATCATGAGGGCAGCTCCGTCTACCGTGAAATGGTGGTATCAGCACGTGTCAGAGCAGGGCTTGGACTGGACGCTTGCACAGCCCCTTCACCCCCTCACCTCACACCCAGGTTTTTAAATTACATGAGGTGAAGGCTGTCTGGCTCTGTTTGCCCTCCCCCTCTCGCCCTCAAGTCAAGTTGACAGCAGAGCTCTGTCCACAAAAGGCATGGTCGATGAGCACCAAGTTAGGGTGGTGAAGTGTGAGAGGCGTGATAGCCTTCAGTTTCCTCATTTGTGGCGGGACTGAGGATCCATTTAGCCCTAGTAGTTGATGTCTTTAGCAGTAGGGCTGGTTTGGCTGGGCTGGGCTCTTGTGCTTGAGCAGGAAAGCACCCTCATGTGGCACTGGGGGAACACCTCTCTTCAGTCTCCAACCTCAAATCCTGTTCCTGGTGCCTTAACCTCAGCCTAGAAAGCCATCCCTGAGTCCTCTGTTTCTGCACAGCCACTTCAGAGTCCTGTGGAAGAAGGTGGGGAGTAAATAAATACAGATATAAAGAGTTTTAAAGACTGCCTGTGAAAGACCTGTAGGGGAGAAGGAATGATAATAGTAATAATAGTAATAGTTAACCCTTATCTAGCACTCACTGTGTGCCATTGTCCTAAGCTCTTTAATCAACTCATTAATTCTCTCCCAACAATACAATAAAGCAGGTACTCTCGTGTGCCCCACTTACAGATAAAGACACTGAGGCAAGGAGAAGTTAAGTAACTTGATCATCCAGCCAATAAGTGGTGAAATCAGGATTTGAATGCAGGTTTCTGAGTATATCCTTTTAACCACTTTCACCCTTCTCAAAGGTATACAGCATAAAATTCTAGCTTGAAGAGTTGTCAGAATGGATGAGGAGGCAAGGAGGTCTCAGAGGGCAATTGTGTGTTAGATTGTGGAACTCAGAGAAAGAGGAGAGTGTTTTAGGAAGTATGTGTACTGATCTCTGGCTGGTGCTGGGAAGGGCAGAGTGTATCTGCCCAATGAGGAGGAAAAATAGGACACTCAAGGGGCCTAGGTAGCAGAGACCAACAGTCAGGTTGAGCCTTTGAGGTAGATCTGAATGTGGCAGTTAGGGGCAGTGGCCAGAGCTGGTGTATATATGAGAGAAGCTGGTGAGCTTCAGGGCAGAATAGATAAATTGCGGGTTCTCCTCTGTCCCTTATACGGGTTAATGTGGTGGGGTGGGACTGGTGAGGGTGGGAGTGGAAACTGACCCACACAGAGAGTACTGGGGTCTGGCTGAGGTGTAGGATTATGAATCAGGCTGGTACCACAGAGGAACACACTGAGACCAAGCCAAGAACCAAGCTTCCTCGGATCCTTACAGGGCTATATTTCAAACTAAGCTGTTCTTTAGAGGCCTCAAGGATGTTGAGTAGTTAATTAATTGGTATCCCAGGAATAAAGGGTTTAGAGAGGCAAAAAAAGTTAGCAGGACTTCTCAGAGCCTTTAATATGCTTACCTGTATGTGATGTATAAGCCAAGGTTAGAATATAAATACCACATTTCTCAAACTTACCTTACCATATTCTCTGAAGCATTATTGAGAAACACTGGTTATGGCATAGTTTATAAATGGTATGTTATAAAGCACTTTATATATATATTTTAATTTTTTTAAACAACCTTGTATGGAGGGCAAATTATTGTCCTCGTTTTAAACACAGGGACACCAAATCTCAGAGACATCACATGTGTATGTGACAGAGCCTGTACCCAAACCTGAGTCCCTGCCACCAAGTCTACTAGTGGCAGAGTCGGGGTTTAAGGGGTGGTGGGTATGGTAGTGCGTGATTTTCTCTCCCACTGTTAAATCCAGGTGCCCTATCCCCAAATGCACACATGTACATGAGCAAGGAAGACAAATGACTCCAAAGCCTATGTGTGGAGCATTTTTTTGGATTGTCTGCTATTTTGTTTATCCCTCCCTGCGGTTCTTGGTCACTGGAGTGATTGAGAGCCTGTTTTGGGGGGGGGTTTTGGCACTGACTCCCCTGCAGCCCAGGAGGGAGATTCTTAGAATCCCATCTGGACTAGACTCCTAGTGATAGGGAGCTTCAACAGTTACATAATTTAGGAGAAAGGAAGAAGGTACTGAGAGGGGAGCCGAACCCCAGTTGAATCCCATTTTACAAACTGTTATCCTGAGGCCCTGCTGTATCTGTGGGGTTTTCTACAGAAACTAATAATTCCAGAGGATGTATTTTATGCAGGAAACAGGAGGGGAGAACCCAGCTGGGTGGCCTCTTGCTGGTCTGGTGTAAGGGAAGGATCAGGAGATGCTCCCTTAAAAGGGGCCTCTAACCACCTTTTCCTGTCTGAGGAGGCTGCTCCCCACCACCTGCCCAGGAGGAAGGTGGTTGCTGCTGTTTGTACTTTTTCTTTCAAACTCACATCCGGTTTAGATTTGGTCAGGATGGAGCAGGGGAACCCCAGAGTATGGCCGGCTGTGATGGGGTTTGTTCATGTAAAAACAAAGAGCTCATCCAAGTAGTTAAAGGAAAAGAAAACTTTATTATGAAAAAATTCCAAAACATCAAAAAAGGTAGAATGAAGCTCATGTATCCATCATCAGCATCAGTGATTGTAAACTCATGAACAATGAATCTTGTTTGATATATTTCTCCCCCATTTCTCCCTCACACTGTAATATTTCAGTATATATTTACTAAATAAGAACTTGTTTGAAAAATATCGCTACCAAACCATTATCACACACTCCAAAGACCTACTGACTACATTTTACAGTTCATTTGTTCAAATCAGGATCCAAATAAGACCACACATCAGATTTGGTTAATAGGTTAGGTCTCTCTTTCCCCCCAACTTTTTACTGTGAAAATTTCAAACACAAAGCGAAGTTGAAAGGATTTTGCAGTGAACACCTGTATACTCACCTCCCAGACTGATATTCTTTTACTGTACTTACTGTGTCACATGTCTGTGCCTCTCTCCATCCATCTTGAGTCTCGTAATCTGTATCCACCCCCATCTTTTTTTTTTTTTAACTGGAGGTTGTTCTGAATGTTTCTTCAGTTGAAGTTAGAGGGGGTGTTTGAGGCAGGTGTCTTCTCACTAGTTTCGGCCTCTTCCTCTTCTCTCAATGATTGGAAGGTCCCAGCCCTCTGCAACCCTATGAAGTGAGCAGCTGCAGAGACTACTGTGTCCCCATTTGACCTAGTGAGGAAGGGCTTGCTGGCTGGACCCAGGTTTCCAGACAGCAGATTGGCAGGTTGTGGAGAGGGGAGAAACCATCCTGTAAATGTGGGTTCCGGAGAAGAGGCAGGTGTCCTTGAAATGGGTCTTTGACCTAGCACCCTGAGAGAGGCCTGAAGAGGGTGAGAACAGAGAGGAAACTAGCTGCTAGAGGCCTTCAAAACAAGGGGGGTGGTGAGACTGGGCAGCCACTAAGTGGTGGCATCATTTGGGTCTCTGTCAAGGGCAAGGGGGCTGGGCTAGGCTGCCAGAATAAGTATCCAGGCTCCCAGAGTCTGTCTTACTGTGTCAGGAAGGGCTTCCTAATGCCCCTGGGAGGGGAGCAGCTGGAATGCTTTACCCAGCAATGGGTAGGTGAAAGGTTTTGGACAACCTGATAAAAAGTAATTTGTTTTCCCTTTAGAGAAGGACAAGAATGCCTCTATCCACCTGAATTCTTATTTAACAACTGAAAATTTAGAACTTTTAATTTCAAAAAGCCTTCAGTTTCATCGACTGGTCAGTTGAGAATAGTGGGATGGAAAGAAAAGGGGAGAAGAAGAGAAAGAACGGCACAGGGAGAAGAATTGGGCATCTACTAAACAAAACACAGAGAAACTGAGTGGGGTGGGGGGTGGTAAAGGAGGGCAAAAAGACTCTGGGGGAGGACCTGAATTGTTAGTTTACAAAATAGTCTGAAACTCATAGGTGAATGACAGTGAGAACAAGTCTTATCCCTGCTATTGGAATTACTGTCAGCTTTTAACCTACTGTTCACAGCTCTTAGACTATTCTTTATTTCTTAAAGTACCAGAAGCTCTGCTCTGCACGGGATGCAAGGGAAACAGACTATTCTTTCCTTGTGTTATGTTATTGTTATGGGCTTTATTATCATCTATAAAATGGGAATAATATCTATCTTTAAGGGCTGTACTGATTCAATGCTACAATATAATAAAGTACCTGGCACTTAGTAGGGCCTCAACAAATATTAGCCCCTTTTTTTTAAAAAGGCACTCTTGTGGTTTAGAATAGGACCTCTCAAATGATCTGTGGTGAAGGATCAGTTTTACATTTTGAAATTCCCAATCTGTTGCACTGTGATACTTTCATAAGACACACAAACTGCTACCCCTGAAGAATTTATTATTTGAGTCAACAGATTCAAAATCATTCTGTCACATAATCATCAACCTTTTTGAATGTGTACTCTGAATTTCTGGACTTACCTCCCAAGACTGGGTTTCAAGCACTCACAGATGTGCCCCCAGTCCACTAACCACATTTTGAGCCGCAAGTATTCAGAGGACACTCCCATTATTTTTGAGGAGCTGTACACGTCCTGGGGAGTATTTTCAAGATTGAAGATGGCCTGGAAGGAAGCTGGTTTCTCCTGGCATGAAGGGAACAGAGCCAATGATCCGTGAAGAGCTCTGGGCTGGGCAGTTGGATGGCAAAGGCCGAGCCTGGTGGCGGGATGGCTCTGAGGCTGGGAACGGGGTGGGGAGCAGTGCTGAGTGCCGGGCAGAAGAGGGTGGGACCAGCCCGGGAGGCGGAGCCTAGGGAGGGACGGTCCCCCGGAAGGAGCCGGTTCCTAAAACCTCCTGTAAAACCTTCTGGTAAACCTCACCTCTGGTTTTTACAGAGGTAAAGTAGGTGAAGGTGGAGAGCAACTTGCCCAGAGTCCCACCGCTCAGAACTGCTAAGCCCACCCCTTTTGCTGGCTGAGCTTTGGAAATGAAGAACAGTGTCTTTCATACTGGGATTGAATTAAACTTTTATTTTTGACTAGGTAATATATTCACATAGGTCAACCTTCCAAGGCACACAAAACTGAGTGAAAAGCCTCCCTCTGTCTCTGCCCCCTTTCCTTGTACACCAGCAAGGTTATCAGATATTTGTGTATCCTTTCACATATTTTTATGCATAAGCACAGTGGCCCATTACGTCCACTATGTGCACTCTGCTTTCTTATCAATTTGTCTTGGAGTTCATTCTATAACAGCACATACAGAGCTTCCTCATTCTTTTTCTGGCAGTATGGTGTCACTTTTTATGGAGGTACCATCCTTTAATCGACCTTCTGTCGATGGATATAAAGGTTGTTCCTAATTTTCTTCTATTATAAATAACACTGCAGGGATGATCTTATATGTACATCATTTTACACATGTGCAAGGACATCCCTAGGAGTGGAATTACTGAGTCAATGGGAATGTAGAAAAATAACTTTGATATATGTTGCTAAATTGCCCCTAATAGAGGTATTACCAGCTTCTGACACTCTACCAGTGTTGGATAATAGTTTGAATTAGGTAGTTTTTTGACCATTTCCTTCAAAAGATAATTTTAGAAATCATGAAGTAGATAGCAAAGGATCCACCAACAGGCTACAGCTTCCTCAGAGGGACAATCTCCTGTGACTGTCCCCTGGAATCTGGGCTTTCAGGATGCTCTCCACATGGAATCCCTTTTATGGAAGGAGAGGCTTCAGATACACACAATTTGGGACCAGTGGCTTTGAGTTATGAGCAAACTGTGGTCATCCTGAGAGAGATGTGGTTGGCATTGCCAGGTAGGTCTGTGAATGCCATCCTGGCAGCAGAGAGAGTTCTGTGAAGAGATGGGACTAAGCACACTTTTCTGGAGACATTTCAGATTGGCACATAATCCCTCGAGTCTTATGGCCTCCTCCTGAGGTAGTGAAGAGGATCTGATTCATTCTGCAGCTCATTATTGGGTGCCTATGTTGAGTGGTGGGCCTGGTCATCATCCTTGTTGCAGAGGAGGGGCAATGAGCCAGCCACACTGAACACAGCCACCTGAGGCCAAAGTGAAAGCACATTTGACCTTAAGCCCTACACTGAACACCTGGCTCCCACTCCTGCCTGGGTCCCCTTTGCTGTAGGTATGTGTAGGAATATGGTGGTCACAAGACTGAAGTGTTCAGTGCAGTGGGGGAACCAGCAAATTAAACCAAGCAGTATAAATTCACTTGCCAGGTGGCAAACATCTGCAGATAAGCTAACATATGTGATAGAACGCCAGAAAGTGCCAGTACTAAACCTGTTCAGGGAATTGCCTTGCTACAAAAGTAAATCTGCTTTCCACTGTCACTCTTCACTTTGGTTGCTATGTTATTGCTGCTATGTTCACATATCTTCAAAGTAGAGAAAAACAATTATGGTTACATAGAAATAATAAAACGTGAAAATGCATTATTAACTCATTTCATATTTTTCCTCTTCAATCATTTTGGGGGAATTGCTTCTTGGTTTAAGAATTTATTACCCATAACAGGACATGAGTGTGACTTTGTCCCTCATTTAAAATTTTGAAAATCTGGAAATTTGTCCCAAGTCCTGGGTACTCCAATCACTAAACGACAGGAAAATAAACCCAAACAAGTGATTTATGCTGGTACCATGGTAGAATGCCTGTATTTTTTTTCTTTAAAGTCTGTTTAAGTTTATGGAAACAGTGTCTTTATGGATTTTCTCTGGCCTGGGCAATTCTCGTGTTGGAGCGGGGCTGTGTTGGGTGGGTACAGGGGCATGTGCCAGTGTCCATATCTGCCATGGTCGGGGTCACTGTCCTGTTTTTCAGATGACTTTGGAAAATTGCTCCTGGCCGAGGCCCTCCTGGAGCAGTATTTAAAGGAGAACAACACCAAGATAAAAGACTCCATTCCTTTGCTGGAGAAGAATGAGCCAAAGATGAATGATGCCAGAAGCTATCTGAGTAGTATCCTTAACCACGGGAAGCTGTCGGTAAGTTGTTAGCCACCAAGCCTGGGGCCCCATCTCCTCTCCTGCTTTCTCTCTGCTGTCAAGCCCTCCTTGGGTCATTCGGTCACCTGAGCAGCAAGTGTCTCTTAAGGGTTGGCCTTGCGCTGCTCAGTAGAGTAGTCACTAGTCAGATGTGCACTTGAAATGTGGTGAGTCAAAATTGAGATGTGCTCTAAGCGTAAAACATACACTGAATTATAAAGACAGTACAAAATGAAGAATGTGAACAATCATTAATTCTTTATGTTGGTAACATATTCTAATGATAATATTTTAGATAAATTTGGTTAAATAAAATGTTATTAAAATTAATTTTACATATTTTTACCTTTTTTAATGTGACTAGAAAATTTAAATTACACATGTGACCTAAGTTGTATTTCTACTAGACACCACTTGATTGACCTAGTATGTGCTTGGTCTTGTGAGCTCTCTGAGGTCTCAGGGAAATAAAACCTCCGTGAGCCCAAGATCTAGTTGGAAGCAGGCAAACATGCAAAGATGCCTAGTGACAGAAGAGCTTAACAATAAGATAAGCCAGGTTAAGTCCATGTGCATTTATTGAGCACCTACTGAATACAAGGCACTGAGGGGTGGTATAAAGGGAAGTATAGTCATAGCTTTCTCGGAACCTCAAAGTGTAGTCCACCCACCCATAGAATAGGCATCATTTGAGAGCTGGTTAAGAATACAAAATCTGAATTAAAGCTGCACTTAACAAGCTCTCTAGGTGATTTATGTTCACATTAAAACTTGAGACTGTTCTAGATTGCAGTGTATCCTGAGCAATAGTAGAGGCATTGATATGTCATTAGGGACACAAAGATGTGATTTTTCAAGAGATGTTCTGCAGTGATATATTTATTGATAGCAACCTACTATGTGAAAGGCATTGTTACGGACTTTGAGGGCAATAAAGATGAGTCGGCATGACCCCTGTCCTCTGAGAGGTTACAGGTCTATGGGAAGATAAGTCCAATTGACAAATTACCTGGTGAGGAGTGGACTGTGACACATGCCACAGGCATGGTGTACATGCAGAGGCAAGTCCGAGGGGTACACTCCCTGGGGTGAGGCCGGAGTCTACTCAGGGAAAATGTAGTACTAGAATTGGAACCTTGGGGGAGGGCTGGACCTTGAAGCATGAGGGGTATGGACATATAGAGACAGGATGGGGCGTTCCCAGCTATGGAAGCAGTGTGTAATCTAAGGGTTCCTCTTACAAGAATTTCATTAAAATATGTTAATTAGCAGGAGCAAAAGGAATGGTGAGTAATTAAGTTATAAAAGTACACTGGGACCAGAGAGTGATGACTGGAACACCAGACCAAGAAATGTCCAGCTTTATTGTAAGCCGTGTGGGGAGAGTGTACTGGAAATTTAAGGTTACTGCCTCTAGACTCCTGGACAAGAATTCTTGTGGCTCTAGGAGATTTTGTATCGGATTAAAATAGCTAGTTGACCCTGAGCATGTCCCCTTACCTCAAGGGCCCTCCAGTTCTAAATCTGCCAATCAAAAAGGTTGGACTTGATTGATGGGTCTCTAGCTTTTCCAAGACCCATTTTAACATTTTTCTTTACAAGAGACTCTTGTAAATAATTAAAAATTGTTTTTAAATAAAAATGACTTCAGCTTATTGTAAAAAATTTACTGCATAAACAAGTAGTTTGAATGATAAATAGAAGTCCTTATTTGCTACCCTCGCCCCTATGCCCAGTCCCATCTCCAGAGTTGAGCATTGGTCACCACTTGGTGTGTGTCCACACTCCTTTCTCTATGGGTTAGGAAACACACATACATACATACAAGGCTTTCTTTTCTTCTTAGAGTCATAGAACACATATTTGACAAGTTGTTCTTTTGCACCAAGAAGTTTCCCTTGGAGCTTTCACCATGACAATGCCTTATTCTTTGTATTGACTGAATAGTATCCACAGGTGTTGTCGTGAAAACCATTTTGTCTACCACATCACATTTATTAAGTACAAATTTTACCATGCCTTATTCATCAAAGACATGTACAGGCACCAATAATATTGATGAATTCCCTGTTATCCAGGCCCAAACCAAAAACCTGATGTCGAAGAGGCAAAATAAATATTAAAAGTAGTGTATGTGACTGTATCTTACCCCAAAGGCCAAGATGTGGCTGGGGGTGGGGAGTGATCTTTCCTGGCAACAGATGAAATCTCAGGTAGAGTCAGTCCCAGATGTACTGAGTTGCTCTGATGGGATGAGGAGAGTGGAGAGGTGGAGCCTGAGGCATCTCCTCAGGATAGTTTGAAATCTACTCTCAGTAATCTCTAAGATCCTGTCTAGCTCAGTTCTGTGAGGTTGGTGAAAACAAACTGTTTGTCATAACTTGTTATCCACTAAGAGCCGGGCATTGCACCATCTCACAGGGGCCTCACAGAAACCCTCTCAATGGCATTTCCTACTATTCACATTTTCCAGGTGAGGAAACTGAGACCTAAAAGTTGTTAATCACTTAGCCAAGGACCACAATAGCGGGTGCAGGGCTTGAACACAGTCCAAGTTCTCATGTTCTTTTCCACTTCTTGGTACTATCTCCCTGAGTCCTGGAGTGGAGATAAAATTATGACAGAGGAACTCAGGTTAATGTTACTGATGATACTTTTATAGGTCCCATTTTGCCTCTAAAGTATTTCCTCATCTGTCTCTGCTCTTACCTAGGTATCCACATGTAGTCATTCTGCCCTTTTTATTGACAGAGACAATGAGGCACAAAGACAAGGTGACCTGCCTGCTCCTCACAACAGAGGGATTATTCCCCAGACTGAGTGACTTCCTGTATAGCATCTTTCCACTGGGCCAGGGCTCTGTGGTCCCCTGACTATTGAATTGACAGACCAAGAACATTTCACATTCAAATGCATGGGTCCCACAGAGTGTAGCCAACTTTTAATTCTGCCAATATGGACATTAAAAAAAAAAAAAAACCAGCAAAACAGTACTATCTTCTATTACTATCACTCCATGAAAGAAAATACATCTTAACACCAAAAAGCAAGACAGATATGCTTTCAGAACTAGGGGCAGCTTTTTTAATAATATAAATTTAGCTTTATGAAACATTCACCACATTGTTCTTAATTTTTCCCTAGCTCGATGGAAGCTCTGTTGTAAACTGTCATTAGTCCACCAGGAACCACCAAGCATCACCCTGTCATCATGCCCTGAAACTTGTTCTTCTGAGCTTAGCTGCCCCTTTCCCTGTTCATGGTAGAACAGGATAATAATAATAATTACTCATGCCCTGTGTTTATCAAGCTTCTTTCTAAAGAAAAGTTCAAAGCTCTTTTCTGGACTTTGCCCTATTTATGCTCTTAGTATTACTGTGGTGGGAGGTGAGAGGTGGGTGTTACGATCTTGCCCTCACAGTGAGGAAAACAAGGCTGGGCAGGGAGGAAATGTACCTGTGGCTTGAGACCAATGGGGAGAATGGCAGAGATGCTGCACATCTTGGAGGGACCATGGGTTGCATGCCTCAGGGGAGGGGTATAATCTATGGCCCTAGCCCAGGGAGTGGGTGGCCTTTTTGGGAAGACTAGCAAATGTCCTTGAAAAATTCAGCCTCTGAGAGTAAATCAATAGTCAGCATGTCAGGCAGGCAGAGGCCAAATGGGACCACTTGGTAGAGGCACTATAGGAATTCAGCAGAAGGGAGCTCTCTGGTAGTCAGGGAGGCTTCCAGGAGGTGGTGGGCCTGAGCAAGACACCAAAGGATGAAAGAGGATCTGGATAGCTTGAGGGAAAGAGGAGACTGTTCCAGATAGGGGGCCTGTGTGAGCAAAGGTAAAAGAGGAACGTGTATTTACAAAATTGGTAAGGGAAAGGGAATTTAGCTGTGCCGTGCTCTTACTTGGCTTGTGAGAGAGCAGTAGATAGTGGGGGAGTGGTGGAGGCTTCCCCTGGGGTCACCTGTGCCCCAGCCTCTGATCTCTCTGAAGGGAGTCAAGGGCAGCACCTTCCTGTTGGCGACAGGCCAGGAGTGGGGGCCATCTCCAGGGAACTCTGTGGACAGAATTGATGCTGTGTGGTTGGGACAGATCCCAGAGCGTGGCCAAAGGGATGGTAGGCAAGCTGAGCACAGAAATGGAGGCAGCAGGCTAGAGCAAGTGGCCTCAGAAGGTAGGAAGTGTTAGAGCTGTGCTTGGAAGGCTAGGGCTCTCAGGCAGGGTCAACCACACCTCTGTGGACCCTGAGGGAGGCCCCAAGAGTCTGTGAATGGGAGAAGAGATTTGGGCATAAGCAGCACTTGAAAAAGTAGGGCAGAGAGAACAGATGTGAATTCAAGCACTTGATTCTGCACTTTCACCTGTTTCTGAT
Organism: Macroglossus sobrinus; assembly: GCA_004027375.1. Taxonomy (NCBI): domain Eukaryota; kingdom Metazoa; phylum Chordata; class Mammalia; order Chiroptera; family Pteropodidae; genus Macroglossus; species Macroglossus sobrinus. Next base: position 90,236 of record PVKZ01001439.1, on the reverse strand, counting down.
AAGATGAGGACAGTGGCCAAGCAGGCCTTTGCTCTCTTTTCTCTGTCCCACGCTGCTATTGTGACCGTTGGGAGCTTCAGTTTCAGCCTTCTCACCTTCTTTCCAAGGCCTTTCACCTAATTGTATGTTTTTTATATATGCATATATAGAAGACCCCCAAATTATATAAGCTTAAGGCTTTGCAAAACTTGGCTGGGTCCCTTGTGCTAAAAACAAATGCCTGAACCCCTCCTGAGTGCCAGCTTTGGGCTGAAGCCTCTGGAGGCTACAAGAAAGAGAAGACAGGGCCAAGTCTACAAGCTGCCTGCAGTCTAGCTGGGGACATAAGACACATACTCATGGAACAATTAAGGACTCATAAGAATTTCAATAAGCAGGCCATGGATTACATGTGTGGAGAGAAGGGAGTTGTTTGCCTGTGCTTGAGGATCAGAGCAGCTTTCTGGGGGGAGGAGAGGATTTCTGAGCAGGGTCTTAGGCAAATTATTGTGGCTCAGTCGGGGGTATTCATCCCAGGGTACCTGGTGGGGGTGGGGGCAGGCACTTCGGGGCAGGAGCCAGCTTATGTGATCCTTGTCCTATCAGCCACAGTACATGCGTGAGGCCATGCTGATCCTGGGCAAGCTGCATTATGTGGAGGGCTCATACCGAGATGCCATCAGCATGTATGCGCGGGCTGGGATTGATGACATGTCTGTGGAGAACAAGCCCCTGTATCAGATGCGGCTGCTGGCAGAGGCCTTTGTCATCAAAGGTAGGTGTGGATGCTGCCTGGGGCTCCCCATCCCCATGCCTAGTTTGTTATGTTCAGGCCCCCTGTGCCAGGAGCAGGGGTCAGCTATAGGGTAGCAGATGTTATACTGAGGGTGGGCCTGCTGGGCTGATGTCCAAGATACATCTCTCTTGGTAGTGCCCAGGCACTACCAGCCAGGTGGACACCAGTGATCATTGGGTATGCTGGCAGATGGCAGGAACTACACCAGATGTTAGAAAACTCAGTTCTCACCTTGGCTATGTTGACAACTAGTTACCCACTATGTGCCTTTGGGCAAGTGACCTCCTTACCTTTCTTAGCCTCAGTTGATTTATCTGCAAGACAGGGTTGTACCACCTGCCCTAGGTTACCATGACCTAGAGGAATCAGTTGTGTAACCAGGTTGAGAAAGGCTTAAAAAATGTGCCATCCCATTGTCAGGTTGCTGCCATTGGCTACAAATCAGGTACTTGATGTAAATTAGTCTGTCACTCTTCAGGTATTTGTTAGGCACCTGCTGTGAGTGGCCCAGGGAGGTAGTGCCAGGATCCAGTGGTGGACAGGTCAGGACCAATTCTGAGGGCAGGCGGTGCTCTGGTGGGCACCCAGGCACACAGGGTCAGTGATGTAGGAATTTTATGATATAGCCCAGTGGGGGGCTATAAATGTCCCCACTGGGTTAATAGTTCCATTGAACTATCCCCTGAAGTTATTTTATGTTAGTAAAACCCCTACCCCAAACTTTGTGCTTTAGGCTCGTGCGTCCTAGACCCATAAGCCCTAGGATCACAGAGCCTGAGAGGTGACCCCTTGGTGGCAGTGAGGTTTCAGGAACCCCTCTACCCCAGGAATCTTGAATGTTTGATCATTTCTCTATTCCAGCACAAACCAACCCCCAGAGGAAAATGTAGAAATGCATGTGTCCTTGTGAGGATTTGGCATCTGGTGTCGATAGAGTATTTGTCACCCTCTTTCCATCATAGACAGGGACATTCTCCCCATATGGAGAAACTGAGGCCCAGAGAGGATACATACCTTTCCCAAAGTTACCCAGAAATTCGAAATGGAGCTAGGACTGGGCCTTGGAATATGAGTCTCTCACCTGTATTCTTCTGTCTCCCTTGGGTCTCAGGAGATTGACTATGACATCTCTACAGGGCACAGCCTCCGTGTCCCTGGCTGGTGGGGCTTCTTGAGAGTGTTTGTCCACTGCTGGGTCCCTGGATCCCTTTCTTCATTGAAAGATTATTTATACCATCCCAGAATTGTTTATGCCATCCCAGTTCTGGATGCTGGGACATTCAAGATCAAGGTACCAGCAAAGTCAGGTTAGGGCTGTCTCCTTGGGTTGCAGATGGCCGCCTTCTCACTGTGTCCTCACATGGCCTTTCCTCTGTGTGTGCATGGAGAGATCCCCTTCTCTTCTTTTTATAAAGCTACTAATCCCATATGCTGAGAATGTCACCCTGGACCAACCTGGCGTCAGCCAGCAATAGGACAGGTGTCCATCTGGAATGGTCCAGTCTGTGAACTCTTCTCCTTTTGCTCTTTTGTCCCTTTTTCTGGGCCCCTCGCACAGGACAGTCTTGAGGGTAATCTTCATTTGGCGTTTATATCTTTCAAGCCTCTTGGAAAACACTTCTTCCACGGACTTCCTGAACCTAACACCCTTCCTTCGGGGGTCCTTTCCAGCACTTTTTTCCTGTAGACCTGGCTCGGTACCTACTGCTCCCTGTCTCCTGCTCTCTACTCTTTCCAGCACGCCTCCAGCTTCTTGGTGGTCAGAGGTCCTGCAGGGGAGGTAAGGAGCCGGACACTGTGGTGTGGGCTGCTCGATCGTGGGCTGTGCCAGCTCCCCGCCCCTCACTGACTTCATGCGGCCTCCCATTTGCCTGCCTCCTCTCTGCCTGTCCTCCCTGTCCCGTTGCAGTGACTGTGCCCTCTTGCTTGGCATGCTGAGGTTCACCCGACTCTGCATGTGCTTGAGACTGTGCATGTGGCCTCCAGAGTATTCATGGTGTTGATTTTCCTGGGTTTGGGGGACCCGGTAGGTTTTCCCATGCAGAGTAAGAAATAGGGATGGCTAGTCATTGGTCCTGACACTTTTTATGAGCAAGGAGACTGTCAGTTCAGGCTGCCATAACAAAATACTATAGATCTGGTGGCTTAAACAGCAAGGATTTATTTCTTACAGTTCTTGATACTGGGATGTTCAAGATCAAGGTACCAGCAGGGTCAGGTGAGGACTGTCTCCTTGAGTTGCAGATGACTACCTTCTCACTGTGTCCTCACATGGCCTTTCTTCCACGTGTGTGTGTGTGTGTGTGTGTGTGTGTGTGTGTGTGCGCGCGCGCATGCGCGCGCGCACACACACACACACACACACACACACACAGAAATCTCTTTCTCTTTCTCTTTTTATAAAGCCATTAATCCCATCATAAGTCCCCACCCTCGTGACCTCATCTAACCCTAATCATTACCTCCCCACGATACCATCTCCAAATATCATCCCATTGGGAGTTAGGACTACAACATATGAATTTGGGGTGGGGGGCAGAACACAACCATTCAGTTCAAAACAAGGATGGTAGAAGCAGGAGGCCACAGAGTTCACAGAATAATGATACTTGTTAAGCCCTCACTCTAGCCAGGTATGCCCTCACTGAATTCACTACAGAGCCCTCAAGAGGGTGTTCTCTTCATTCTCATGTTATAGATCAGGAGTTACGATTGAAGAGCTGAAGGGACTCATTCGGTTTTCATAGGAAGGGGCAGAGTTAGGATTTGAACCCAGGCAGCCAGAGCTCATAAACGCCCCATGGTCATGCTGCTCAGAATTCTAGATTGAGAGAAATCATAGAAATTATCTGGGCCAATTTCTCATGTTACGGATGAGGAAACCGAGGCTGATGAAAGTGAAGCAACTTACCCAAGACATCAATTACCTAGTTTTTGAAATAGAATGTTTCATCCCCAGGCAGCCTCTGGGTTTCAGGTTCTGTCAGACTCCAGGTGGCCTGTGCAGGAGACACCTTGCCTACTCCCAAGCACTCCACCTGGTCAGGCCCTTACATCACATCTTATTTGCCATGTTGCATTAGATTCTGCTCTGTGGTTTCTTTTGGTTCCATCCAGGGAGGTAGGGAATTTGGTTCTCAGGCACAGCTGGCTGGAGGGAGGAGGATGGGCCAGTGTATCTTGGGGGAGCATGAGCTGGTCAGGCCTGGAGGCTCAGTGGGGGTACAGTGTGGGTGTGTCTGATGTGGAGCTCCTGTTCTTACCCAGGGAGTCAGGAGTAGGCTCTGGGACTCTTCAGCGCTGCCCCTAAAAAACATAAAAACACACTCAACTCGCCTGCTTTTGCCTTCAGAGGGACTTGGCAGTTTGACCCTCTGAGGCCTCACAGGACTCTGCCTTTCTCTAAACTCAGGGGTTTTGTGAATTAGACCATAAGGCACTCCCTGACTCTCAAGGAGGGCTTTAGACACCAACCCAGGGGCTTGAGACGGGGACAGTTGCAAAAGTCTGGGTTTTTTGTTTTATTTTTTGTTTTTTGCCTGAAATATAGAAACATCAAGCATATTATGTGTGTACTAGATGTGAGATACATGACCTCCATCTTCTCTAAGGGCAAACAAGTTATTCTCCATGTCAAGCTTTTTCAGAAACAATATCAAAACCACAGATTTTTCACTAAGATAGAAAAATAAAATAGCTTTATGGGGAGGCCTGTTGTTTGCTGGCCTGAGCAATCTGTGCCCAGCTCCCAGTACTTGCTGGCCCCCAGCATTTTAGTCATCCTGTGCTCAGACTGACCTGATCCTCCCAGGAGTAAAAGACTGGATTTTAGGGCCTCTCAGTGGCACCCAAAGGTGGGTTGGGCCCTATGAGAGTCTCTGGCTTTGGAGAAAGAACTGCTTTTTCCAAGTCCCCCGTCAGCCAGGTTGACTTGTCTGTCACTCAGTAATGGGCCTGTCCTGTGGCCAGCTGTTCCCAAGTCAACTGCTGGCCCTGGCTAGAGCTGAAGGCCCTTCTCCTGCCTGTCAAAATCTCTTGTTCAGTCCTTCATTCCTAAGTACCAGTTTCTCAAGCCCCTCTTCTATACCTGACTTCAGTGGCATATCCAGAAGTGAGGTACAGACCCTTCTCTCTGTAACCTGAAGGTCTGATGGGAGGGAGAAGGGGGCAGGATTATCATATGTGTACCATCTTCCAAGAGCTTGATAGAAATGAAAACTCTCAGGCCCCTTCCCAGATGTACTGAATCAGAATCTGCATATCACTGGCATCCCCAGCGATGTGTATGCACATTGTAGTTTGAGAAACTGCTACCCTGGAACTGTTGTCTAATAAATATTTGTTGACTGACAAATCCACCTTCAGTTCATCTCTGTAAGATGAGAGGTAGTTGTTATGCCCACTCTGTGGATGAAGAAACTGAGGCTTTCCAGGTCACACAGTCTCCGTGTGGCAGAGCTTGAATTGGTGGCAGGTGGTTGTCTCCTAGCTTGCATCCTGCCTGTGACAGAGGACCCCCAGAGGGTGATGGGGAATAGCTGTAGTTACCTCCAAATTGAGTCTGTGCAGACAAGGAAGGTATAGGAGACTCAGGAGGCCAGAGAAAGAAAAGTTCCGGGCACGTACTATAGAGCCTGGAGGCCAGCCAAGAGGGACGATGCCTTTGGACACTGTTATTCTGTCCCTGAGGGTAGCCCAAAGGAGCCATATTGGGTTTTGTGGGGATAGGGGACTTTAGCCTCTCCCGGACTTCTGTAGCCCTGAATAGGAGCTGTAGCCCCTGGTAGAGCCCTGTGCCACTGTCCCATGGATCTGCTTAGCACAGAAGCAGCCGGAGCTGTGGTACAGGTGGGTGAGTTGTCCAAAAAATTTGCTTTCATGTATCAATATCAGTCACCTTAGCTCAGAATGGGGAGCCTGCCCCACTCTTACCCTATTCCCCAGGCCCTACTGTGGTCCCATTGTGACCTCTTAGCTTCCTGACCAAGCACGTCAGACCAGGGGATGGCCCTGGGAAAGGAAATGTTCCCGGCCCATTCCAGGTGCAGATGGTAGGTGGCACAGCTCACCACCATTTTAGTTGATTTGCAGGGAACATCTTCCATTAACTTTGATTTGATTTGAGTAATTTGATTTCGGGGCTGTTCCCAGAAGGCCTAAGTGCTACCCACTCATGAAGTCCTTGACAGAACTCTGCTCATTTGACTCCGTGAACTTATGTCCACCAGCCCTGTCTCCCCACTGAACTCAAAGCCCCTAGAGGACAGGTGGTCATTTCTTATGCTCACCCAAAGTCCTCTCCCTCCTTTCCCTTCCCAGAGCCCCATGTTCCAGCCAAATGAGGTTGGTTCCTCGTGTCCAACATGATATTTTCTTGGGCCACTGTCCGCACACACAGATGGCCTTAACACAGCCTTCAGACACAGCTCAGGTGCCTCCTCCAACAAGAGTCCTCTGTGGTTGCTCAGCTAACAGCATTCTCTCCCTCTTTCAGTATCATCTAAACCTTGGCCCAGCGCAGCTCCCCAGTTGGAGGTCAGTAAGTTCCTTCAGCCCAGGGCCTGGCCTCCTGTAGTTGAACACCTCAAGGTCCTCAGCCCAGCAATCAAGCCAGTAGTTGATTCAGCAAGTGCCTACCAGCAATGCCGAGAGGAACATTTAGGGTCCCTTCCCTGAGGGAGACAGGCAGGTGAGCTGTAAGAGAGGAGCTAAGCGCTCAGAGGCAGAACTGACGAGTCATGAGCTACCTTGTGTTATTCTTTCCTGCCCAGTCTCTGCATCCACAGGCCACAGTGTCAGTGCAGTCTGCTGCTGGAAACACCAGGATGTGTAAACACCCCAGAGGTGACATTCCTGTAGCTTATTACCATGGCCTACTGGGACAGGACGGTGGACCTGCTGCCAGGCTGTGGTGCCGTGGCCACATGACCGCCTCCAGTTCCGTTCTGTGGGGAGCTCTGCCTTGACGCCCAAGAGGGGCATTTGCAAAGTCTCCTCTGCAGCTCCTCAGCAGCCCACTTCCAAATAGGACCTGACAAGACTGAGGCCTTGCTTGTCAGGCATGGGGTCTATCTCCCTCGGCAGCTCCCTAGAGCTCCCTTGAAATAAGCCTGTGGGCATTTGGCATTGGATCATCTCCATGGATGAGAAACTAGAGCCAAAGACTGTTGACCCAGAGTCCTTGGATCTAGATCCAGGCCTAGAAGTTTCTGTCTCCCAGGACTCCTCTAGCCCCCCAGCCCTCATGGTCTAGGCTGGGGGTACACTTGCCCTTTGCCTTCAAGATACATCTGGTTTTCTAGCAGCATGTGAGAACCACAGCAGGAAGGCCTTGCAAGGTCCTGGGCGATCAGGCCTTTCCCAGGCCCCACCCTTAGCTCCTGATAGGGTCCCTTCGTCCTGCCTGCTCTGTCACTTCCTTCAGCAGGAGCAGAGAATTTCCATCCCCAATTATCTAACTTAATCCTCAGCCACCTTGAGTTGTTGTACACAGACAAAAACGGACCCTTAACAAAGCTGTATCTTTCAGGGGGCTTCCGGGGGTGAAGCTCACTCCCTTTTGTGGGCCTTACTCAGCCCTAAAACATAGGCTAATATCCTAGAATGTCCTACCAGATGCCCTAAAAAACGCCATCCCCCACGGCACAAGGTGTCACCTCAAGACAATATAGGCTGTTGCTATATATCTGGGATTTCCGTTTCTTAGCTGGGAGATGGCAAAATCCTCACTCCCATACCTGATCTCCACTCAGCCCATCCTATACTTCAGGAATTGTCCCCTCTGATATCACGCTTCTGGGGTCAATTTCTATATAACCAGACTAATAGTTGTAATGATAAAAATGCAACTTCAGCTAGCTGGAAAAACAACAACCAAAAGGAGGAGGGACTGGAAATTTATGGGCCCACGTAACTAGCAAGTCATTGTAATAGGTGGCATCAGGCACAGCTGGATCCTGGGTTGAGGTCTTTCTCAGCAGCTCCAGGTTTGTGTGTTCCTGCAGCATAGCACTCACAACCTCAGAGAGAGGGAGTGCCTTGGGGACCATTCTCATTGACCTGGCTTTGTCTCATGCCCACCGTGGAACCTATTACAGTGACCAGCACCTAGGTTGCTGGGTTGGTCCCAGGGGCGAGATTTCCCCACCTACATCTTGTGAACAAAGTTGGAGGAATGGTTCTCAAAGGAGAATCAGGATGCTCTTACCAAGCAGGTGAAAGTTTCGGAGGCCAGAACTCCAGAGCTCAGCAGAACTGGCCTCAAGTGATACCAGTAGTGACTGGCTCAGCATTTGAACTTGGCTTCCTTTGACTCTGGCTTTTGTGCTCATCTCTGGTGCCCAAAGAGTAGTTGTCTGATTGGACCACTCTGTTCCAGAGAGGGAAGTGAGTGAGATCCTGCTAGTTGTGGAGCCCTCTCAGGTGAGCTGGGCAGTGAGCCTGAATTTAAGGAGGAATCATCTGCAGATGAGCAGGAGAGGTGCCTTCCAGGTAAAGTCCAAAGGAAATTGGAGGTGGCTTGTTTGAAGAAGGGATGTAATCACAACTTTTTGGAGCTAAGAGCGGGTACATATGGGAGGAAGTGGGAAATGAGAGCATTGAGAACCTGGTAGTAAGGCTCAGGATATTTCTTTTGCTGGTGTTCTAGAACTTTGGCCCCAGATGGCTCCACCATGACTGACGTGCCACACCCCGTTTCCCCTAAAACCAGGCCCACCTGTTGGTTAAAACTGTGTCTAGGTCTGTTTTGAGCAGGGGGCTCTGAGCCCTAGACCCTAGGATTAAGCCTTTAGGGATCCAGGGTGACACACTGTCTTCTTCTCTGTTAGTCTAAGCCCTAAGGGATATCCCCAGCTTTGATAGGTGTGCAGGATGCTTTAGGGCCTTTACTTTTGATATCACAAGTCTTTTCCAGTTCATCCCCCCTCAGTGCCATTATCCATCTCCAGAGAGCTGTTCTGTGATGAAAGCCTTCTCTCCTCAAGCCTTCCTATGCCACTTCCATTTCTCTGGCACTAGCGCAATGTGGTAGCAATGTGGAGGGGTGACCTGCATTTCTCCATCTGTGAGCTCTACAGACCTTAGTCCTTGGTGCCTAATTTGAGGCTTGTTGTGGCCCCAAAAGTAGGCTCTAGGCCCCCTGAAAACCACTTCTGTCCTGTGTTTCAGCCTCACCAGCCCCCTTTCTCCCCTCGCTCACAGCCCAGCACCAAGCATACTCGGGGCAGACTTGCCCACTGGCTCACCTGTAGAAGACTGGCTTGGCTATGGAGGAAAAGGGCCCAGTCACGCAAAATACTGCAGTGAGGTGCTAAATTATGAAGGTGCCGTGAGAAGTAAAAATGTAAAAATTGTTAAGCAGCTGTGAGAATTATGATCTGCAAATTCTTACCTTCTTATCCTTCAAGATTTTTTTTTCTTTTTTGCTGTTCTCTTTTGGCCAATGAAACTCCAGCTATTCTGCTCTCACCTGGGATTTTTGTGGTTTTTAAAAAACTTTTAAAACTAAAAGAAAGAACACTAGGCTGCTCCTGGGGCAGGATAGGGTGACAGATTTGGTTTGGGTTTTTTTAAGTCCTGGTATGGCAAGAATCAGCTGTTTATTTTGGTTTCCTTATCAAAGGGGCATAGGCTGTTTGCCTTGCAGGTGAGTGGGTCAGCGCTTTTGGTACTGCTGCTCTCGCCCCAGACTGTGGTCCACGGAGTGAGAGTCTGGCTTCTGGTTTGAGAGGAATGAGCAGGCCACTGTTGGGGTATCTTGCAAAAAAGGCAGGTGTGTTAATTGCATGCACACCAAGCCTTTGTTGAGTGCCTTCCTGGGCCATGGGATACAACACAAGGCAAGATGGTAAGCAGAATCTCAGGAGGAGCACCATGGGTCTGGAGGGAAAGAAGTTGGTGTGTTCTCCCCGCATCTCCTGGAAGCGCTCTCTGTTGTTGGAAGCCACCCCAGAGAGTAGTCAGTGGGGGTGAGGAGTACCAACAGGGCTTTGAGGGGTGCACTTGAGAAACCAGCTCCAACACCTGAGTAATCAGCTGTAACTCAGCCATTAGATACACACGGGAAAGATGAACCACCATGGGCTGGCTAGGAAGAAGCCTGAGATTTGGGAACTCCGGGTGGGTCAAGAATGGCACTTGGAATCTGGGCCGGGAAAACCGACAGTTTTGAAGCCAGAATACCTGGATCACATCCAGACTCTGCCACTTTTAGCTGAGCTGTGTTGGCAGGACTCTCTTCTCCCTGAATTGGATTTCTCATTTGTCATTCTAGGGGAAAAGCTAAACCCCTGCCTAAGTGGTCATTGTGAGCGTCACCTGAAAATGTTTTGTGAGAGCATACGTTCTGTTCTTTATAATACCATCTAATTTCCACCACCACCCTATGAAGTAGGCATTGCTTGTATGTAATACTATTTTGTGTTTGAGGGAACTTAGATCTCTGTAAACATTTTGAGGTATATCCTTCTAGTCTTTTTTCCTATAGGTTTATATGTGGGTTTTTTTTAAACAAAAATAAGTTCATGAAAACATATATTATAACCTGCTTTTTAAAGTTAATATTTTTATGAACCAGTTTCCAGTACACATCTAATCTATGTCACTACTTAAAGTGGCTTCATAGCATTTTATTGTAAGACTCTAGTGTACTGTAGCAAACTTGTTTCCTGTTATTGGACTTGTAGGTTAAAACTCTCTCTTTTTCCCCCCATTATAAACAAGGCTGTAATGGGTATGTACTTTTTGGAGACTTTGAGACAAAGAGTCAGATTGCCTACTTTTTAAAAAAAGTTTTCAATGGTAAAATATACAGAACATGAAATTTAGCATCAACCATTTTTAAGCGTACAGCTCAATAGTGTTAAGTGCATGCATTGTTGTGCAACCAATTTCCAGAACTCTTCATCTTGCAAAACTGAATATGCACCCTTAAATAACCCCATTTGCCCATCCTCCAGCCCCTGGCAACCACCATTCTACTTTCTGTCTCTATGAGTTTGACTCTTCTAGGTACCTCATAGAAAAAGGAATTGTGGAACATTAGTATTTTTGTGCCTGGCTTATTTCACTTAGCATAATGTACTTTAAGATTCATCCATGTTGTCATATAGGGCAGGATTCTTTTTTTAATGTATGCATGTACCACATTTTGCTTATCCATTCATCCACCAATGGACACTGGGTTGCTTCTACCTTTTGGCTATTATGAATAATGCTGCTATGCATCTGGGCATACATATAACGTCTTCTAGACCTTCCTTTCAGTTCTTTTGGGTATATACCTGGAAGTGGATTTGCTGGGTCATATGGTACTTCTATTTTTAAATGTTTGAGGAACTGCCAGGCTGTTTTCCACAGTGGCTATACCATTTTACATTTCCACAGTTGCCCGCTTTTGTGTGTGATTCATGAAGGTTCTTCCCTCTCTGGCCTCAAGGCTTCCTCCCTGAGGGCTGAAGCAGTGACTTGCATTTCTACCTCCTCCTCCCACCCCCAGCCCCAACCCACGATTCCCAAACTCTGGGCTTAGCCCTCTCTGGGTGCCCTGTGCTCTTGGACCAGCTAGGTAGGCAAGAGGGAGGGGGCCCACCCATCTGGAAACTTCCATTGCAGAGGAAGTGGCATGCTCTCCACCTCTGCATCCAGGGCCCAGGGCTCCGAGGGTGGGGCTTCTTGGAAGGGCAGCTGTCTGGGATGTGATGAGTCACCTCAGACTGGAGAGGCTGGGACCAGCCTGGGTGTTCAGCCCCGGGCTGTGCCAGGATCAGCTTGCCTCCAAACCGAAAGTTTGGAGTTAAAGAAAAAGCAAGCATTTCTCTTGAAAGGGGACCCTCCCTTGGCTTGTAGGACTGGGTGTTTTCACCAGTGGGAATCGTGAGGCGGCCTTGGCTTCCTGCCTGATGGACAAGGCTGCATTACAACCACATAGGCCCTCCTTTGAGGGCCCGGCTCAGGAGCAGCCAGTCTCCATCTGGATCTAGTGTTGTGGAATGGCCTCTTATGCTGAAACGCTCAAGGACAGAGGGTGAAGGGGAACCAAGGGTTGGAGTCCCCAGCAGGTTTCCGATCAGATGTTTATGGACAGGAAAATGGACCTTCTTATAAATCAAAGAGCAAACAGAATATAAAGAAGCCCCTTTTTATGGGCCAAAATGGGTGACTGAACTGTGACACTGATTAGGAAAAGCCACTGCCAGCTCCAGAAATCTTTTTGTCTTCTGTAGTTTTGAAATTATTTTATTAAGGACCACCTCAATGATCGTATCCTCTCTGCTTTGATCTTTTAGTTTTCCAGAATCATAACAGCTTCTTTTTAAAAAGGCATTATATCTACAAATCTTAAGTGTATAATCTGATGAGTTGAAAAAGTGTAAATACCCATGTAATTGATACCCCAGTAAAGACAAAGGACATTTCCATCACCCCAGAAAGTTCCCTTGGGCCTTTTCCCAATTAATTCTCTCTCCTACCCCCACATCCACCCAGGCAATGATTGGCTGGTTTCTATTAATACAGATGAATTTTGCCCTTTTTTGAATATCATATAACTGAAAAATATAGCATGTCCTTTTCAATATTTGGCTTATTCTGCACAATATAATTTCTGAGAAATTCATCCATGTCATATGTGTATCAAGAGTTTGTCCTTTTATTTCTTGAGTAATATTTCATTGTATAAATATACAATTTGTTTATGAATTCTGCAAGGACCATTATTTAGTTGGAGAGGGAGAAACCCACTGGGCTGTATACCCAGCATGAGTGACTGTCGATTCATCTTTGCATCCATCCACTCAGCACCAGGCCCAGCTCTCACTGGGTACAAAAATCGGTCAGAAATGGGCAGAGTGGATGGTAACAATGTGTAGGACAAAGGCAGACTCAGAGGAGACGTAGCTAGAACATTATGCTGGTTGGGATTTGGAAGGCTTAAGAAGGTTTCAGAGTGGAGGTGGTTTTGTTGTGAGCTTTCAAAGAGGATGAGATTTAGAATTCTCGGGGGAGCATGATAGGCCTCTGCTGGGAGCAGGAGGAACAAATGAAGCACAGCAGAAGTGAAGGCCCCACAGACAGACTTATTTTCCACTTTGCAGTGGCCACCCAACCTGAGGCTTGGGACTGGCATTCTGAACCTGCCAGGAAGCTGGCATCATCCATTCCCGTTTTGGGCCCAGAGGTGAGGCAGGAGGAAACCTAGCCAGCAGCACATCTCCTTTGGGGGGGTTGGGGATGCCACAGGGCAGCCATATTAAAACATCTCCACGCTATGTCTTCCGGAGTTGGCGGCATCCTCCTGCCATCTGCAGTTAGTCTCCCAGGCTAGGCCTCTGAACACTGTGTATTTTGTTCCACCTTCTTGCAGGTGGACAGTCCACGTGTCTGGGGAGCAGGGACTAGGCCAGCACTGGCAGTGAGCAGTGGAGCCTGCTTGCTCCTGCCTTCTTCCCGAGTCTCCTCCAGAGCTCCCTCTATTTCTCCTCCCCCACTATTCCTCTCCAGTGAGGAGCCGAAATGGTCGTGAGTCATTTGGCACGTTGACACTCAGTGACCTGGGTAACTGAGTCTCTGTGTTGAGCAAGGGCCTTTGCATTCTGTGCCTGCCTACCCGCAGGCCAAGGCACCCCAACCTTCAGACCTGTTCACACCACAGACTGGCAGAGGGCAAGGCCACTGAATACGTTTGAATTGGGATGTAGCCAAGAAAACAGTAATTCCTTACCTTGTATTGGCAGAGCACTCATACTTTGTCCATCACGATCAGGCTTGCTGTTTCTTCAGCCAGCCAGCCGGTGCTTGCAGATCGCCTACTATGTGCCAGGTTGTGGAAAGGTGACCACTATAAAGTTAATGGCCTTTAAGGAGCCTACAGTCTGGCTGAGCAAATGTGTGAACAAATAAGCATAAGAAATGGTCAGGCAAGAATATGTGAAGAAACAGTTAATTGTACCAGGGTTCATCAGGAGGGGCTCTGTAAAGGAGACAACACTCAGTGGAGCAGAAGTGGAGCAGTAATTTGGGGTGAACTGGGGGAGGGGTGCACTCTAGGCAGCAGGAGCAACTTGAAGTGGGTCAGTAGTTGGGAGAAGAGGTTGGTTGTTGGTGTGGCATGGTGGTCATGGTGTCTTAGACAGCTCGGGCTGCTGTAACAAAGTACCACAGATTGGCGGCTTATGTACAACAGACATTTATTTCCCACAGTTCTGGAGGCTGGAAGTCCAAAGTCAGTGCAGCAGCATGGTCCAGTTCTGGTGAGCACCCTCTTTCAGGTTGTTGGCTTCCAGCTTCTCACTGTGCTCACGTACTGGAAAGAATGAGGGAGCTCTCAGTGGTCTATTTTATAAGGGCACTAATCCCATTTGCGAGGGCTCCACCTCATGTCTTAATCACCCCCTAAAGACCCCACCTCTAAGACCATCACATTGGTCATTAGGTTTTCAATATCTGAAATTTGAGGGGACACAACCATTCAATCAACAGCATGTGGTAAGAGACAAGGCTAGAGAGGTGACAGGGATGGATCTTGGAGGTCCTGGTGTGCAGCATCAAGAGTTTGGATCTTACTCTATAGCAGTGGGTACCCCTGGAGGGTTGTAAGTGATAGAGTTTTAGAAGGGTCGCCCTGGGAGCCATGTGCAGCATGGCTTAGAGTGAGACCGGAGGCAGGGAGGCCAGCTAGGAGGCTGATGTGGTCGTCTACTCAAGAGATAGCCTGAAATAAGATAGTAAAAGGAAGGAGGGGAGGGGAGGTTTGACATGTTAAGGGCTTGGTTATTAGTTCTTTCTCTGCCTGCATTGGACAGTGTGTTCCTTAGCCACAGACTGTGGCTCTTTTTGGGGGTCAACCTGGCTCCTGTGCTGCCTGGGAGGTGGAGTGGGCTCATCAGCCTCTGAACCACATGGGCTGAGACTGCAGGAGGGGGTGCTCAAGGGAAAATGAGGTGCCTGTTGCTGAAAGAAGAGGAAGTGAATGCCAGGGAGGCAAAAACAGCAGATACCCATTCCTTCTAGGCATATAAGACCTGAGTGCAGATAACTCAGGTGAAATGGACCGATGCCTGTAAAATGCTGTGTAATTCAAGCATCTTCTGTATGCTAGTGATTGTGGTTGTCCAAAAAGATGCACATTTTGCCCACATGAGGCTTTAGGTGCTGGGGAAGAGAAGAGCTGAGCATAAATAACCCCTCTACAATGTGAAACTGGTGAGTGGCTGCGGGGTGGATGTTTTCTTCTAGCAACTGGAAGAAGAGTCAGGAATGGTTCCTGGAGCAGCTGACCTGTTAGGGTAGGCAGGAGCTGGACATGGGGGCCGCAGTGTGCTTTCCTACGTGGGGCAGGGGTGCCTGCTGTTTGCCCACCGCTTGATCCCAGCTGCTGCTAATACCACCATTGCTTAGCCTCCTTTTTAGCCTCCTCCTTCCCCTCCATGGACCTCCGCCTCCTGCTGGCTGCTCCAGAGCATCGGTGTCCTCCAATGAGCCCACCCTGGGCCCATGGGAAGGGCCTGGAGTCGGGAAGGGGACGGCCTGAGCAGGGCAGGTGTGAGGTGCTCTCCTTCTGCAGGTCTCTCCCTGGAACGCCTACCCAACTCCATTGCTTCCCGCCACCGCCTGACTGAGAGGGAGGAGGAAGTGATCACCTGCTTTGAGAGGGCCTCGTGGATTGCTCAAGTGTTTCTGCAGGAACTGGAGAAGGTGAGCTGGGAATTACAGCACCATGTTCACAGCTGCTCTCTGTTGAGCACCTACATCTATGCCCCCCCCACTAAGTTTATGGGTCAGCCTTGTACAAATTTATAAAGGCACCCTGCACCCCTCCAAAGACACTCTGCCTCATCAGCTGGAAAATTCATAGTTTACTGATTCTGTTCACGTGAGACTCTTTACTGCCAGAAAATAGTTTTGATATATCGATGAGTCCACTCCATCTGTGAGAGGCCAGGAAACTCCTTGGCGAGCTCGGTTTATATGACCAAGTTGATAGCTCTGTTGTATCTGCTAACTTGTATACTCCTCACAGCAACTCTGAAGTAGGTATGCTATTCGTCACTGTTTAGTAGATGAGGTTGGAACAGGTGCAGTCAGGCTGGTCCTTATAGACAAACTTCCTACTGGATCCCCTAGGGAAGGTGAGGTCTGGGGCCCATTCTCCCATTTTTCAGAGGCTGCCAGGGAGTCAGCAGGAGTCTGGCCATTCTCAGGCCTCCTCATCTCCTTGGGGGGCTTGTATGAACTGTCTGCAGGACCGTAGTCACAGGCATTAGCATACTATGATGTTATCCCAGTTCTTCCCTTCTGGGGGTTCTGGGGTTATTGGTGGGAAGACAAGCAGTGATATTCATCACAGTGACAGCTAACAGTTACCGAGACCCTGCTTTTGTGTCAGGAACAACTCTGAGTGCTTCACAGGCATTTTCTAATCTAACCCTCCCAGCACTGGCTGGAATAGGTATTGTTGTAATTCCCATTTCACAAGTGAGGCATTAAACAGCTTCACGGAGTTCAGACAGCTAACTAGTGGCATCGGCAGGATGTGGACCCTGGGAGTGCAGCTCTGACCCCTCGTGGGGGAGGCCGTGAGGTGGCGCTTAGGCATTCTGTATGGCAGGTGTTCAGCGGATGTCTGATGGCAGTGTCACGGCTAGTAGATTAGGGTCATCGTCCCAAGGGAGAAGGTGGTTATGAGCCGAGAGACTTAGAGCCCAGGAGATACTTGGACCTCACCTACTTTGGCAAATGCCAAAATGTCAACCCGGCATCTGAGGGGTCTTTTTGGATGAGGCCTCCTCAGGCCAGGCCAGTTCTCGTAGAGTGGCATGTCTCACCCTCAGCACGACTGACATTTGGGGCCAGATGATTCTTTGTAGTGGGGCTGCCCCGTGTTTCGTAAAATGTTTAACAGCATTCCTGGCCTCTACCCACTAGATGCTATCAGCTTCACCCCCTCCTCCTCAGCATGATAAGGTGTCTGCAGATACTGCCAAATGTACCTAGAGGTCCAAATGGCCCTCCTGTTGGGAGTCACTGCCCTAGCGTCCCTCTGCCTGACTGGACTTCAGGAGGAAAGGAGCAGTGGCTGAGGGTCTCAGCAGAAACAGGACGCAAGCGGGTCCCCTGGCAGAAGTCCCTGTGGAGACCTGACAGATTGAGCTGACCTGTCGTATGGGTCTCTCTACATAGCAGTGTTTTAGGAGCTCTTCATACTTGCATTGCATGGGGTTTGGAGGAAACTTTCATGACAAAGATAAAGTATTTCATTCAGCCAGAAGCCTAGGTTTTGGACTTTTAAAAGGGGGATTAAGGTAATGGGCTGTCATAGGGCCCAGGGCTGGAATTAATACCAGATGGCAGTGGACAGACAAGTGGGACCTGATAGCTGGGTAGCTCAGGTCAAGGGAGGCAGCAATGCTGTGTGTCTCTCCTAAGATGCAGCCCCAACCTGAGCATCTGAGAACATCTCATATCTTTAATTTCTGAAAAATAAGGTGGATGGCTCATCAATTTTTTTGTGGCATTGTAGAGGCAGGCCAGTTTTGGTGGGGCTGGGTGACCCTCTTAAAGCTGAGGCTTAAGGACAGCTCAGTTAGTAATGTAATTATTCCTCAGCTTCTCCTGAAACCAGGGGTCCCTGCCTTGGGCTACTCTGATGTTCCAAGGTTATATGACAGGGACAGTGCAGTGCCCGGCATATAGTAAGCACTCAATTGTTTGTCTAATTAATGAACCATTAAGTAGTAGAGATAGCCAGGATCTGTAGCTGGCCAGACTTGAGTTTGAGGTCGGGGCACATGCCAGCTTTGTGACTTTAGTCACTTCTGAGCCTGTTTCCTCATTTATAAAATGCAGACAAAACCAGCTTAGTAAGACTGTTGTGGGCATCCAGCATTCGGATGAGGAGAGAGTACTATAGACATGGTTTAAATTAAAGTGAGTTCTGTTGGATTTGGTCTGAGAATTGCACCATGTGCTAGTGGGGTGGCTGGGGACTTGGGGTAGTCATGGGGCTGCCTGGGCCTGAGCTGACCCTTGCCTCAGCCCCTCAGCCTCAGTACTTTGAAACAGTGGCTCTCTCTGTGTTCCCTTTCCCAGATCACAAATTACACCACATCACGGCATCTGAAAGGCTCTCACCCAGTTGACTATGAGCTCACCTACTTCCTGGAAGCCGCCCTCCAGAGCGCTTATGTGACAAACCTGAAGAAGGGGTAGGTCCCTGGCGGCCAAGTGGGACATGGAAGTTTCTCCCTGGCCCAGGTGCTCCTGATGTTGGTGGCATTGTCTTGCCTCCCTCTTCTCTGGGTGTGTGCACACCCCTCCAGGGGACCAATGAGAGCTGGTGTGTTCACAGTTTGTCAGACTGAGGTGTGCAGAGGCGCTCTCTCTCGGGGGGCGGGGCAAGTTATAGCTGCTGAAGCAATAAAGCCTGCAGTGCTTCATGCTTCGGGAGAGCAGTTCTCTTTAGAAGGGAGAGTCTGGGAGCCTGGAGGCTGATGTGTAAAGGGGGAAGGACAGCAAGCTGGTCAGCGAGTGCCAATCTGTGGTGTTCACTGTTGCCTCACGTGTTGATAATCTCAGTCTCCGCAAAAAATCAAATGGGAAAGGTGATTAATGCTCATTCCAACTTTAAGGGGGAGTGAGAAGCAGGGGAAGGGTGGTGAAAATAAAGGCCCGGCATCGTTTGGGAGATGCCACGGCCCCTGCTGCTGAGGTGGCAGAAGGGTTGTTGTTCTGTATGTTGACTGGAGGGCCCTGGGAATACTCACCTACCTCAGACCCAGAAACTGTGGAGCCAGGACACTGTCCTTAGTCCCGGCTGGGCCTGATGGGGTGGCTCTGTGCTGCTTCATGGGTGTGTTGCGGGGGGCGGGGTGGTGAGAGAGGGAGAAGCTTCACAGTCAGCAGGATGTATTGCAGGGTCCTAGGTGGTTCAGGGCCAGTCCTGCCCGCAGAATGCCTCCACTACCTGGTGACTCTCACGGGGGCGGGGGTCTCCTGTGTGGCTCTGCAGCAGAGACTTGGTGCCCGGCAGCTCCCTCCCTGGCATCATACCACCCTCTGCAGACAACTGTGGGCAGGGGCTGTAGGGACAGCCTGGGCAAGTGGAGGGTGTCACGTGTGCTCAGCACACACCTCGCCTCACTCGAGCCCTCCTGGGGCAGCGTGGGTAGCCCAACGGTGTTACCTCCTCCTCACAGGTGAGGAACCTGTGGTCAGGATCACAGAGCATTCTTTGCTCTGACTGGCTGGAGTCTTTTGAAGCCTGTATTTAACAGGCAATTAAACATTGCGCATGATACCATGGTTGAACTTTATACCGTTTGCTCTTCTTTTTCTTTTTAATTCCTGAAGTGCTAGGCCAGAGTGGCAGTGGTGTCCCCATTTGGAATATGTGGACAGGGACACCCAGAGAGCAGAGGCAGCTCACCCACCAAGGGTGGGTCTGGCCCTGGACCCCCGGGTTCCTCAGACCACCCTGTGGTCGGGAATATGGGTCTTGGGGACATCACAAGGACACTGGGGAGCACGCTGCCTCTGCTCCAGCTCCACCATCTGCTCTTTTCGTCCTTTTTCGGTTGCTGAGCTTCAGTTTCAGAGAGTGGCCCAGGGCCCAGAGGGCTGGTTCCTGCTTTCACCGCCCAAGCAGCTGTGCCCGTCTTCCTCTCTCTAGCTGGAGACTGTTGTTGCTGGGCTCTGCCCCCACCCTTTGAGGACCCCCTCCGTCTGCAACTGTAGCTCAGGGATAAATGGGGGACAGACTCTCAGCCCCTGCATGCAGATTTGGAAGGAGGAGCAGGCTTGTTACCCTAAGCTTGTCAGCACCTTCTAAAGCCCATTGTGAACCTGGGGAGCTGAACTTCTGTTGCAGGGATCAGCACAGCCTGTTTTTGCAAATGTTTAATTGGAGCATAGCCACACCCACTCATTTACATTTTGTCTCACCCACAGAGCTGAGCAGTTGAGACTGAGATCAAAAGGCAAAGCCTAACGTATTTACTCCCTGGCCCTTTATAGACTAGAATTTGCTAACTGGCGCCTGCTCTAGAATTAAGAAATCCTCCTTCCTGCAGCTAAAAGAGGGGTTCTTCTTCTGTTCTGGAGCCCTTTGGAGTAGATTTTGTGGGAGGGGGACAGTTCTAATTTCAGTGTTCTGTCCCCTTTATTCATTCATTTTACAAACATTCATTCTACTAATACATGCCACTTGTTGAGGGCTAAATTTGTGCTGGCACTTGTTTAATTACGTTGCTTGCATGTGTATTTAGTCCTCCCAACAGCCCTCTGAGGTGGGTGCTATTGTTAGCATCCCCGTTCTACAGGTGGGAAACTGAGGCACAGACTACCTAAATGACTCATCCTGGGGTGAGCCAGGATTATGTATGCAGGGCCCATCTGACACTCTTAACCACTATGCTACCCTGCTCACAGCAGAAGCCCAGGGGTTAATAAGACCCTGCTGCTCACAGCCTAACATTTGGTCCTCTGAGTGTGCTTGAGCTTGGTGGGTGTAATCCCAACTTCTGGTTTGAGGAATTTGATGGGCGCCTTCACTACCTAAAGGACATCAGGGCAGAGCCTGGGAGATAGAGACTACTCAATGGCCCTCTGTGAGTTCCTCTACCCTCCAGTTTGCTTCCTCCCCTCTAACAGGGGCTTCTGTTTTTCTTGCATCTAGGGGTGTGGGAGTCCAAGTAGAGAGAGGGAATGAAAAGACACTTTGAGCACAAGAGGCACTACTGTTAACTCCCCCTCTGCTGAGGTCTCTCCATCTCCCCTGCTCAGGGCTGCCTGCTCCCCTTCCCCACACTGCATTTTTTGCAGGTGTGATTAGGTTAAAGTGAATGTCAAGGACAGCCAGGAGGGAAGGAAGTAGAGGACCAGCACATATCAAGCACCTGCTGTGTGCCAGGATGGACCATATGCTCAGTGCACAAAGTCATATGACCCAGTTCACATGCAAGGGGACAAAGGGGCTCAACGAGTTTGAATACCTTGTCCAACTTTACCAACTTCACTGGGATTCCAACTTTAGATCTGAGTGGTCTGGAAATCCATGCCCTTTCCAATTTGGGGTATGGATGGTGGCAGCCTGGGAAGCCTGTGCGGTATATGGGACTCTGGTGATGGCTCCGTGTCTCTGGACTAATTCTTGGTAGGCTGACTCAGGGCTCTCGTTGCCCCACTGGGACCTGAGTCACCATTCCCAGAGGAGGCGGCTCCTTCTCTTTTAGCTGGTCCCACACTTCATCACAGTGAGACTGTTTCCTTCCCTGTCTGCATTCTGCACACAAACTCTTCGTGTGTGTGTGTGTGTGTGTGTGTGTGTGTGTGGTGGTGGTGGTGGTGGTGGTGGTGCCAGCAGTAGCAGAAGCATTGACCATCACCCTCCAGGAAAGCCCAAGTAATTTCCGTTACTCTGCTCCCCTCCTTTCAAACTTTTTCCTCTTGAAGCACAAACTTCAGCTCTTAAAACCAGGATACTGACTCTTCTACTGTACCCCCTCCAGCACCTCCCAAATAAAGAGGAGTGGAAATTGAATCATCATTTTTTTCCAAGCAGTCAGCCCAAACATTTAAAAGCCTGCGTGTAAGCAGCAGTCTCCAGGACATGTGACAACAACTCAACCCTTCTCTTGGTTTCCAGGCACCACATCCAGCCCAGAGGTGGCCCCAGAATGTGACAGATCAACTTCTGCATGCCCAGCTGGGCTTTAAATAACTTCTTAACACTTCTCCCCTTAATAGTAGCTAATATTTACTTATTGCATGCCATGAAGAATGCTGTGAAGAGGGAAGAAAGGAGAGGTCAAGTACTTGCCCAAAGTCACGAGGCTAACAGGTGGTTGTGCCAGCAAACCTAGTGCTAAAACTGGGTCTGTGGGAGCCTATGTCTCCATTGTAGGTTTTAGTGACATCCCTGACCTTCTACCCATTAGATGCTGGTAGTTTCTCCCACCCCCAGTGTGACAACCAAAAATGTCTCCAGACATTGACAGATGTCCCAGGGTGGGGGTGAGGGGCAGTACTGCCTCCAGTTAAGACCACTGTCTTAGCCTGAAGTGTGAGAAGCAGAGTCAGGAGGTGATTGAGACCCAGATACCTGACATCAGATCTTCACCAGGTCAGCTCTGAAAAGTCCTTTAAAGGGCTCCAGGATCATTTCCTGCTGGTTAAATTCACCCCCACTTGCCTGGGCTCTTGGGGTTTCAGAGGAGAGAGAAACCCTTCCCCATGTTAAGAGCAGTCAGGGCCCAGTAGTGGGGCTGGGGCTAAGGTATGAAGGCCCAGAAATAAGCCCAGCAGTCAGTTTCACAGCCAGCTTCTGAGAGCCCACTGTGTGCCTGGTGCCCTGCCTGGCTCTCCGCGATGGAGCTGGGAGCAGGATGTGGTCCCCACCTTATGGAACTTATATCCCAGTGGGTACCCACAGTGAAGGAGCCAGGTATAGACTTCAGACCACGCTCTGTGCTGGGGAGAGAAAGAAGGCAGAGGTGGGGGTGCTGCTGAGACAGGGTGGACTCCAAGGAGACAGTCCTTCTGAGGAGCCAGGTGCAGTGGAGCTAGGAGCTAAGGTGCTGCTTGGGTGTCAGAAGAGGTTCCTTAGGGCCAAAGGAACAGGGATAGATAGTGGGATCTGCTTCTTGGCTGGGGGAATCTGAGAGCCAGAGCTCATTCCCATGTGGGCCTGGGCTGGACCTAGCCTCCAGAGGGACTGGAGGAACACCTGCTGAGAATGGGGTGCTGTGCCCCTGGGGACCAGATGGCCGCAAGCAGTGCCTGCACCTAGGGTCCAGCCTTGTCTCTCCAGTTGAGAATTTGACATAATTTGAAGGGTATGCAAAGTGAGTGACGCTTGCTTGAGCTTCAGACAGCACTTCTTTTATTCTGAGCTTTGGTGAAACCTAGGCCTGCCTTATTCTGGCTAAGTCTGAAACCGCTATCTGGTTACTCGTTTAGTGTGTGTGAGGGACATTCATTTTTTCCAGGGTTCTTGCCCTATTGATCCAGCAGTTAATTCTGCCCCTTGCTCTGTGGCTGATGACAGGGTTTCTAACTGACCTGAAACTGAAGTGGCTGACCTGAAAGGACAGTCATGAATTGGGAGGCCCCCTCCCAAAGGGCAGGGGCCTGGGATGCCTGTTGTTGATTCCTCTTGCCGCCACCAGAGGGCAGCCGTGGACTCTGATCAGAGCCTCACTCGAGGCAGTTCTGAGGATGCCAGCTGCCAGGAGGGGGCACCTTTCTGGCATGTTGGTTTTTGTTGTGTGTGTGTGTGTGTGTGTGTGTGTGTGTGTGTGTGTGTGTGTGTGTGTGTGTGTGTGTGTGTGTGTGTGTGTGTGTGTGTGTGTTGAGCTAGGGTGGGGGATGCGGGGACAGTGGCAGCTGGACCCAGAATCCTGGCTGTGGGGGAGTCTTGGCTCTCCTTTGCAGGAAGCAGCTCTAAGGGTGAGATAGTAGGGGTGCTGGGGTGATGCAAGGCTTGGGAAGCTGACTGTCCTTTGGTGGCCTTGACCTCACTAGGACCAAGTCTCTGGGCGTCGCCCAAGAACACAAACGTGAGCCGACTCAGCTCCTTCCCCTGGAGTGGGCAAAGAGCCATTTCTCTTTGGGGTGGTTTTTTCTCTTCTTTTTGCCTAGCCCTGCAGAATCCATTCTTGGCTCAGAGCTGGGAGTGAGCTTGGGCCATGTGTGTTGAACCAGGTGGGATGTGTGTTTTGTGCATGTTCTTTAAAAAACAATTTTTTTTTTAATTACTAAAGCAATATGTGCTCACTGTATCAAAACCAAACAATAGAGCTAAGGGAGCGTGTATGTTTTCTAAGGGAGTTCCCCAGGGCTTGGCAGATTGTTCAGCCTTATGAAAGCACTCTCCCCTTCTGCTATGTGTATGTGTGCATTCATGCCTGTGCACATGCTTCACCTTGCCAGCTAGGTGCTGAGTTGAGAAGCAGCTAAGGTGACCTGGGCTGCAAATGGCTGTGGGGGGAAGGGAGGCTCCACCGAATGAGGAGATATCTTAAAAAATCTAGCTTTCTGTTTGGTGTGACCCATGAGGGGTGTGTTCAGTCAGCAGTCATGATGTCTTATTCTCATCAGCCACCCCCAGTATCTACCGTTCCAGGGGAGGGCCGGAGGCAGATTGCTTTAAGGGGGATTCAGGGACAAAAATCACTCAACAGCGAAGCCCAGAAGAGCTTCTTGCTGGTCTTTGTCACGCTTTGGGGCACAGGGAGACCTGAGGCCCACTGGAGACATACACTCTTCCAGCCTATCTTAATGCATAGCCTTCACTTATTGTTAGCACCCACTCCCCACCCTACATCTCACTAGAAAGGACAACCTCACTGCCCACAGCCTTTTTCTGGGGCTAAGGGTGAAGAGGAGAGCTTTAGTTTTTAAAAATGATGATATGGGTCTATGACGGGAGTGAACAGCTTGATAACCTTTGAACTTCACCTGACTTTGTCTCCTGATTCAACCCCCCAGCTTGTGGGATCTGCCAACTGGCTGTGCTTTTCTGGGTTGTTGACCGGAAACCTCTCATACAGCAGCAGTGTCAGCCCTGAAACGGGGACTTCTGGTCAGAGTCGTGTGAACTTGTGTCTGGTTAGGTTCCATTCAGCCATAAACCTCATGTAGTTTCTTATTCTCTGTTTCAAATCAAACTACCCCCCTCCCCAGTTTTTTTACTGTTGTTGTTGAGCATCTACTATATGTAAAACACTTTGATAAGCTCTGAATAATTTAAGAGTATGGCTAATTTAACAGCCTGAGTTCCTTATGTGTAGGACCGTGAACAAGATACTCATTCACTTGTTCAGTCTCTCAGTTCATTCCGCCAGTATTTGTTGGATTACTGTTGAGAACAAAACTGATAACCAGGTACTTGATATGTAGTAGACACTTCATAAAGACTTAGTCAATTGAGTCCTGGGAGTCCTGGAGTTCAAAGGCGAGCAAAGGAAAGTATAACCATGGCAAGTTGAAAAACAGGTATTGTCTTTCTCAAGGGTCTTTTTAGTTAGAGGGATGTGAAAGTTGAACCCCTTGGTGCCTGCAATAAGCCCACCTCTCCCCTTGGGTAAGTGACCTGAAAAAGGCAAGCATCTTCTAGGCTTTAATTTTCCCATCAGAAAACGGGGGTTTTTTATTCCACAATGATCTCATCAGAAGCTATGAAAACTGAATGAGACAAAGCATTCAAAGAGCCTGCACCACTGCCTGCTGCTGACAAGGGGACTTACGGACTTGTCACTTCCCTGCACATCCCACCTGGAGGCCTCCCTAAGACGAGCTGTTTTCTTTGACCCCTCCCTGCACCCACAACTCCTTTTTCTTTCTGTTCCTGGTCAGCCAGGCTTTACTTGAGTTGGAATCAGTGGCTTCCTGGCTTCTTCACACGCAGCCTGATTCTGGGCCAGGGTTTGTTTGAGGCCCTGTTTGGATATTGTTAAAAGTGGCAGCTTTGCTCAGAAAGGTCAACATGAGAGACCAGAACAAAGAGATCTTTCAAGCTGGCCTCTCACGAGGCTCGGAAAAGCTCCCGCTCTACCTGGCATGGGTGGCTTTAGACCTGGGTCAGGATTGCTCCAGCTGGTGGGAGCAACCTCATCTGGTTTCTCGCTTCCTGGAGGAGTGAGCTGAGGCAGAAGGGCGTTCTCAACACCTCAGAGCAAGTCAGCGCCATCTGGGAGCCCAGATCTCTCCCCGTGCAGCTCTGGCCACTCACTAAAGCCTCATTGTTGGTTTTTCTCTATGTGCATTCAATAAAATTTGAGATTTGTCCAAAAAGAACATGAGGGTGATTATTTCTTTTGCTAAAGAATTCCTGGGAGCTTATTTTGACCTCAAAATCCCTGATAGATTTGGAAATAGTAAAAATACACAACTTTTTGGACATAGGATCTTGTTAAAATGCAGTTCTGATTCCTTGATTGTATGCATATTTGGGGAAATGAGGTCTCATCTAGGAGTCTGCATTTCTCCCGCACTTTCTGGCGGTCCCAGTACTGCTGGTCTGGGAGCATTCTTCACGTGTTGATGATGTAGAGGCTACAGACTGAGAGGACCGTCCTTGCGCTACAGGAAGGGGCAGTGGTCCCTCTTGGCTCTCACCACCTGCTAGTAGCCTGGGCCAGGCTGGCAGGTAACCCACTTAGTGGAAAATCACTCACAGGTCCCAGCACCCACCAGCCTTTATTCCTCTGGGCTGTAGGATCCTACTTTGGAGTAGCCCCAGCCCTACCTTAGCCTGTGGCCATTTGGCCCAGCCCAGGGCAGAGCTCTCCAGCAGACTGAGTGCCCAGAGCCAGCCATTTCTTCCCTGCTGGGAGCTTATGTGATCTCTGCCTTTTTTCTTTTCTGGTGGTGTCCTGTGGTCCAACACTGAGTTCTTTTCTAAGGCAGTGGCCTCAGTGGCACCAGAGGGCCCCTGCTGCAGACTTCTGCTTGGACTCGTAGGGGCACCCAGCCTGGCCCTGGTTGTGGTTTGTCTACCAGGGAATCCTATTCTTTCGTCCCATGTGGGGATGGGGAATGATGGAAAGAAAAATATGGACACAAAGCTGAGGTACCTCCTGGAGGTACTTCTGTCTCCTCTTCTCTACTCCTTAACTCCTAAACATTCATGCAAAATAATGGGGCAAATTAAGACATAAGTAATATGATCTTTAGGACCTAAATTAGAGAAGGAAAAGAAAATAATATTTAGTGAACCTTTAACACATGCTTGGGTATGTTAGGGCTTCTCATTCGTCCACTTTCCTGACAGCACTGTGAGCAAATAAGGAATCTTCTTCGTACAGATAGGGAGACAAGACTTGAAGAGGCTGCCTTGCTTCCCAAGATTACAGATTTAGGATCTGGCTGCAAAGCTGGGGTTTCCATGTCTGGTTGTCTCTCTCTTTGTAGCATAGGAGAACTGGAAGGCACTGAGGATCATCTAAACCAATGGTTTTCAAACTCGAGTGTCTGTCAGAACCCTCTGGAAACTTGATAAAACTTGTATTCCGGGGCTTCACCCTAGAGTTTCTGATTCAGCGGGTCCGGAATGAGGGCCTTATAATTTGCTTTTCTCATAGGGTCATGGGATGCTGATTGTGCTGGTCCAGGAACCACACTTTGAGAACCTGTGGTCCAAACTGTTGTTTCTCAAAGTGTCAGAAGAGTAGCTTTAGTGATTCACAAGGTGGTTTTAAGTGATACACAGTAGCACGCCAAATATATGATTTTGTGTACTTTTAATTAAGATGAGGGATCTACTGAAGTAAAAACAAGATATAAAGAAAAGTATTACATAAATAACACTGATGGTATGCAGCTAGTAGCAAAAGTTGTAAATGTGGTATGCAGGTAACAAATCTGGGAGTTGCTGATTTAAACTGAAGGCCTGATTTTGTAGGGGAGGAGACCATGTACAGCCCACAGAGGTGATCCCGCCTCCCAGGCCCTCTTCACTATCAGTAGCAGTGGCCACACTTGAACCATCTAAGGGCGCTGAGGTGCTCTGTTCTGCTTGCCCCTCCCAGGTATTCAGAAGCTCTTTGCGTGCTAGGGAAGACAGTTGTGACTCTGCCTCTATCCCAAAGGTCTTTGTTTCCATTCTTAGCCCTACAGACAAGGGTCTGTGTTGTTAATGTTGGTAGTTTGTACATTTGGGGCTTGCTTGTGTAAAATCAGATGTCCCAGAAGGCAGGCACTTGATCTAAAAACCTGTCCTTTTATGGCTCCAGACCCCGAAGCCCCCAGGAATCTGTTTCATGCATGAAAGTTGCAGGAGGGGCTCACATGACTTTCCTGGCTGCCACCTTTGGCTTTTCACACTCTGTGATCTTTTTCATTTCTTAACTTGCTGGCCCATGAGCCTCTGCTTTCCATTTTGTGCTGTGATCCAGCGAACCCCTAGAGTAGTCCTCGGACATTGGCTGAGCACAAGCTGAGTGCCAGGGGTGTACTACGGCTGAGCTTCAGGAGCCAGATGAGCCCTCAGGTCATGAGCGGTTAGCTGGAAAATGTCATGCTTGCTTCAGAAGGAGAATTAACAGGGTGTAAGAGCAATACAGCATGAGGAGGGACCTGGGACGGCTGCAAGGAGGAAGTGATGTTGGGTAGGGTTTTTAGAGGATAAATAGGAGAAAGACTAGTTAAGTGAAAGAAGCCTGTGCCAAGGCTTGACATAGGGAACTATGGTGGCTCATTCAGAAAGTACTTGAATGGTGGGAGATGAGATAGGAAAGAGGCGGAGCCAAACAGCCCCAGGATGCCTGCTGAAGGCCTAAATTGGATTCTGTAAGCACTGAGGGAACCAACAAAGGGGCAAATATGGGGAGGAACAAATGTTGGGTAGACCCCTCAACCTCTTAGTGTGTTGCAAGATCTGTTTAGTGGGCTGCAGCCAGAATTTTATAAAAAGGGACATAGGGAAAGACATAAAATAAAAAATAGAGTGTATTACACATAGTAGAAATAGGTGAAATGTCAAGAAACTTGCTTCAGTTTTAGGTAAAGCAAAGTGTATGTACTGGATCGCAATGTCAAATGTATTTTTTATAATTGAGCACACTTTTAAAAGCTTGAAAGTGACTTGTAAGGCACAGAGGGCTGACTGGAGGGTGTGAGACTGGCCAACGTGATTATCTAGGCGATGCAGGCCAGTCTAGGGCCCTGGTGGAAGGGACTGAGAGGTGAGGGTGAATTCTGGTGTTGACCAGATGTGGAGGCTGAAGATGGAAGATTTGAAACCAACTCAATTCAGAAAGTCTGACAGCAGCCCAATGCTCTTAGGCCAAAAAAACATCTTGTTTGAAACACTGAATCTTGGTCCCTTTCCGGTAGCAAACTGGAAACTTGAGTTTCAGGGGGTCTGGGGAGAGGGATCCCTCTGTTCTTTGGTGGCTGGTGTCCTGGCCTTCTACAGTTCTGGTGTTAGAACTCTGACCTGTTCCAGTTATTGAATGTTTTTACATAAAACTCAGGGGGGCTCCTAGTGTCTGCACATTTGTTGAGGATGCCTTTATAGGAATTGCTTTGCTAATGACCTTGCTTCTGCTGTCTTCTCAATAGGAACATCGTGAAAGGCATGAGAGAGCTCCGGGAGGTCCTACGGACTGTGGAGACCAAAGCAACTCAGAACTTCAAAGTGGTAACACGGGGGAGGCCCCAGGGCTAGGCTCTGGGTCCTGGGTGCTGGCTGTGGCCAGTTTATTAAGGTCGACTTCAGCAGGAGACAGCAGAAGTCCTAGCAGACAGCCCCTGAATCCAGGATGGCAATATAGCACATTCACACTTCTGCTCTCCCCGTCTGTGCTCATGGCAGACGTTGTTAGTCTCAGCCTTCTCTCCCACTAAGCCTAGGAAGCAGCCTCAGCATCCTTCCCATAATAGCACTGCAGGGGGCCCCTAGCCTTAGATTGGAGTTGAAACCCTTTCTTAGCAAGGTGGTATGCTAATTCTTATTAATCTGTTTATGATCTTAGTAAATAACCTAGACTCCTCTTTGCTGTTCCAATTTAGGCCTGCTTTCTTAGGCTTTCATTCACCCCAAACTAGAGCTTGGTTCTCACTTTTGAGTTTTTGGTTATATATCAAAAAAGTATCTAGTAGAAGGAGCTGCCTCTGTCCATGGCTTTATGCTCTGCAAGTGCCTGTGAATATACTCAATGCTGTGCTGGGCTTCATGGGGTCAGCAAAAGAATGAATGCACCTTTTGTCTAGGGGAGGAGGGAGGGTAAAAAGTTGAGCCATGGAAGGCCAATAGAAGGGGTGGGCAGCCTCAGTGCGGGAGGGGGCTCTTTAGGAGTGGATCAGTGGGCCTCCTGAAGGAATAGCACTTTGCAAAGTGGGAACATTGCTGAGAGGTAGATGGAGGGCATTCTGGCCATATCGAGAAAGCCAACATGTCCCTAAGCCTGAGCCCCTCCCTCTCTGCCAGATGGCTGCCAAGCACCTGGCAGGGGTCCTGCTGCACTCCCTGAGTGAAGAGTGCTACTGGAGCCCCCTGTCCCACCCTCTGCCCGAGTTCATGAGCAAGGAGGAGAATTCCTTCATCATGCAAGCCCTGCGGAAACCTCACCTCTACGAAGGCGACAAGTAAGCTCTGCTTGCCCTTCTGGACCATGCCAGCCTCAAACCACAGCTAGAGTTTGGCCCCCACTGGCAGCCCCCCTCTCTTCCCCATGCTTTCCTCCAGCTGCCACGCAGCTAGCTCACTGCCAGACAGGCCCTTCAGTATTAGCAGGAGCCAAATAGAGTA
Organism: Macroglossus sobrinus; assembly: GCA_004027375.1. NCBI lineage: Eukaryota > Metazoa > Chordata > Mammalia > Chiroptera > Pteropodidae > Macroglossus > Macroglossus sobrinus. Next base: position 60,213 of record PVKZ01001439.1, on the reverse strand, counting down.
AAGAAGGCAAGTCTTGGTTGGGGATTGGCAGGAAATTCCTCTAAGGTATCCGAAAGTCACACAAATTATTAAGGGAACACCTGCCTTCCTGATAGTCTTACTGAATACACCATCTCTCTTGTTTGTGCCAGTAATTGAAGGTGGAGGTCTGTGACAGCCTAGCAGAGCTTCTCTCTCACTCTGTCCTGCACCTTGCCCCAGCTGCTTGATGCAATGCTGGGTGCAGGAAGGGTCATTTCTTCCCCCAGAGCATCTGCAGTAATTCCGGCAAGTCTGCCCACTGCAGCTTTTCAGATCCATAACTCTGGGGCATGATAACGAGCTGTAGGTGGTATCTGGTGCCTGTGAATTATGCAGGAGAGGGTCACCTTACCAGAGCTGGTGCTGACTCCAGGACAGAAGGGCCAGTGTGGCAGGCGTGGCAGGCCAGCGGTGCTGCCTGAGGGCTGTGCTGAAGCCAGGCCTTGTTTTGTGTCTTTCAGCCTCTACTGCCCGAAGGATAACATTGAGGAAGCCCTCCTGCTGCTCCTCATCAGCGAGTCCATGGTAAGCTCCAGGGCCCTCCTCTGCCCCTGTGGAGTAGGGCTGGGGCACAGGCTGCCACATCCCAGCCACGCTCTGCCACCATAGATGTCCCTGAAGCAGCGATACTGGATCTGCTCCCCACACAGGGATGAGACTTGCTCACTAGCTTTGAGTCAAGCACACAAAGCTGCATTTGGAGACCTAGGTCCTGTCCCCAAATGAGTAGAAACTGAGCTAAAAAGTCCCCACCCATTTCTTCTGGGATTACAAGAGATAGTTATCAGCATGTCAATAGTATGCATTGAACAGCTCTGTGCTGGGTCCATGACCCAAGTAAGGGGGTGGAAGGAACATGCGCTTTCAGGGCAGAAGGCCTGAGTTCAGATTCCAGCTCTGCCACTCGTTAACTGAGGGCCCTGGGCAAACCACCTAATCCCTTTGAACCTCAATTTTCTCACCTATAAGATAATAGTCATTCCCAGAGGTAAGTGTGCCTGCAGAAGAAACTCACTCATTTGTGAAACTATTGATCAGCATCATGTACTTTGTTCCAGGCCCTGTACTAGATGCTAGAGTTGCAGCAACAAATAGAGCACAGCTCTGCCCTTGTGGAGCTTATGTCCTAGTGAGGGTGGTGGCCTCAGAGCTTAGGAGCCTCACGTTGAGACTAGGTTTTTTTAAATGCATCTGAGAGCAGTGTGTGGAGCAGAGTTAAAGAAACCAAGTCCCCACAAGCTGGATCCCTGAACAGCCAGAAACAAGTGTTCCTCTGGACACTTGGGACCATGTGATGCCAGGGCTTATTTAGAGAACTTTGATCAGTGGGTTATCTCCAACTCAAGCAAAGAAGGATGTTGGTTCTCCAGCAAGGAAGGATGCTAGTCTGGGGGACGAGAGATTGTATTCTTCCTCAGCCAGGCCTGGTCCATTTGGATTCCAGAGTTCTCATGGAGACATGGATATTTGGATCTGAGTGCAGACTGGCTGGGATGTGGTTCCTAAAAGGTTTGCACTGTGTGTGATTGTAAGGGGGATGACGTTTCTCCGGGGAAGGCAATGTGGTTAGCCCAATGTGGGGATAGAGGTACCAAGTGGCAAATCTGATTTTCATTGGAGAACGATGTGCCCCTCATAGAAAAAGGACCCTCTGACCACAGACTGACCTCGTTTCTAATTATGAAATCTCAGACATAGACCATAAGTACCCTGTCACTGCCCTCACACACCTCAGTTAGCCACCTCATCACCTAAGCTCTAAGGTGAGACTGCACCGAAGTCACCTGTCTCAGAAAACACCAGTCACTATTGTCACCTTTCTGTACTAACGGTTACAGTGAGGTCCACAAGTGGAAGGTCAAAAGGTGAAAACAGGAATATTTCTTAGGTCCTTTCTCTGCCAGGTTCCAAAGTGATTATCTCATGTAGGTAGGAATTATGTTGAGTTATATGAAAACTTAACAGTTTCCTATGGTCAGTCTAACACTAATATGTTCCTATCTTACAGATGGGATAAGTAAGGTCCAGGGCAGGTACATGTCTTGGTCAAGGTCACACTCGAATAATCCTTGCAGCCATGATTTGAATCACACCTGTCTCCCTAAATAGCTTCCAAAGTACTGGCTGGGATCGAGGCACTCTGTCTCCCTGAGTATTTCCTGTGGCCTCTGCTTGACCTGGGTGCCCAGAGTTCAGATGCCTCAAGCTGCCCATAACAAGGTAGAGAATGGCCTTTTACTAAAAGATGGCCCACACTTGGAACCAAGGTATATTTTCCTAAGTTTGTGGTTTCCCTCCATGCAGCCTTTCCCTTTTTTCAAGAAGCTGAGTGGCGGCCAGCCTGCCCAGGGGGCTGAGGAGGTCCAGGCCAGCAGGCCAGGCAGTACCCTGGGAATTCCCTGTGGCACACAAAGCAGAGGAAGTGCTCAGATGCTGAGTACACCGCAGCCTAGAGGAGGCACCTCTCCCAGGGCTGACTGGTTTGTTTCCTCTTGCTCACACCCAGCCTGTCACACATTTAGGAACTTCCAGAATTTGAGAAAGAGCTTTGGTGATAGATTGAGCTTTGGTGACTCATCTACAGAGGGCTTTCTACCTGGGATCTGGATCTGGCTTCTGTGGCTCGGAGCACTTTCTCCTAGTGACCAGACTGACTCTGGCTTCTCTCGTGCTTTTTCACACCTTCCTTCCCTGCAGTAGGTGTGGGCATCACTGCTGAGCCTCCCAGGGCCCTGCTCTGACCCCTCAGCTGAACCGTGAGGCTCAGTCTGGCCTCCACATTTCTGGGGGTTTTCCTCATCTCTCTTTGACACTGACTGGATTTGGCTGGAGATTATAGGGAGGAACCTCTAGAATTAGCAGTTGGCAGCGGTGGCTGCTACTCATGTTCTCCCTAACACTTTCAGAACTCATTATGCTGCAGTAAAAGTCATTCCAGCACAGCCAGCCCAGCAGGCATGATCCTAGCTCTGTTTCTCCAGGATCGCCAGGGCAGCTGCTCCAGGAAGGGGTGTTTGCACGTTTCCTGAGCACGTCAGCCCGTTTTGTAGTTTGAAACTCAGAGGAATAGCCTGCCTGCATGGGGTCTGGGTGTGGGGCTAGTGCCTTGACTATGGTTTTTGTTACAGGCTGACTGTGATCAGAATGAATGAGACCTTGTCTTTCAGGAGGTAAATTGAAACCTTACAAATGCTTAGACAGAAACATAAGAGATATGAACTATAACTGGTTGAAGATTTGTGTTTTGGACCCAGTTTTGAGTCTTTGGGGCTGAAAGAGCATTTTAAAATCCATCCGCCCACCCATGCATCCAGTCTTGTTTGAGCAGCTGCAACGTGCCAGGCTGTGCCCAGCACTGGAGATACAGTGGTAAACAGTTCAATCAGAGCCCCTGTCCCAGGTGTACTCCCACCCGGTGCAGTATGTGCTCTAGAACATGGAGGAAACCCCAGTCCCCACATCAGAAGGAATTACCCCAATCTGATGAACCCTAAATGCACATTTTAGTTTTTTAAAGACCCATCTATTAAAACCAGCTTGATTTTCTCAAACAGTTGGGGGACTAGGAGATATGGGAATCTTAGCCATTTCTAAAATACTGATCTAGGGGGGAAAAAAATACTGATCTAAGGCATAAAAGTATGTGCAACAGCAAACTGAATCTTCAGGTCCCTGGTCATTCAGCTGTTGGAGAAGTTGCCACTGGCGTCAGGCTCTTGGGAACTGAAAAGGCAGAAAGGCCTGATAGTGAGTGATGGTGGGGTCAGGGGGAAGCCTCTGGAGACTGGGGCCCCGCAGGTTAACACTAACTTTGTGCCATGGCCGACGTCAGGCATCAGCAATTTGAGTCTTGAATTTGCCATTTACGACCTGTGTGGCCTGAGCAAGTTTCTTACCTTCCTGACCCTCTATTTTTACATCTGTGAAATGGGGCTATTAGGAACTCTCTTGCAGGGGTTTGGGCAGATTAAGAAAGTGAACATGGTGCCTAGTACGTTGTAGGTGTTCAACACGTGTCTGTTTTGTCCTGATAAATACTTAATTCTGACTCAGTCATTTTAGAAAACATTTAGGTTCAGATCTGTTTGGCAGAAAAATTGGCTTGCGGATACATTTGATTTTTTTTCTTTTTCTTTTTTTTTTTTTTTTAATGCTTCCTGGGCTTGATTCCATGTGGGACTCGGCAGATGAGCACAGATTGTTCCAACTCTTGGCTCCTGGTTTGCTGTCACACGGGGCCCCACTCTGCTGCGGGCTGCAGTGTAAAGGGTCTGATCACACTGCCAGCTCAGAACACTCAGTTCAGTACAGGGGAAGAGCCTCTCATCGTAGCTGGCAGGAAGAGCTGTGATTTCTGACATAGGAGGCCAACGTGGCAGGAGAACAGGGGCTGGCGTGGGCCCAGCCTGGGTCACTGGGCAGATGGGACATGTCACAGAGCATGTCATTTCTCAGCTCTGTGGATGGGCAATTCAAGAGCCGGGAGTACTTATGTCTGCCAGTGGGGGATGACAGCACGAGCGGAACATGACAGCATCCCCCAAGGAGAGGCAAGCTTTAGGCACAAATGCTGCCAGGAGAGTCTTTTCTAGGGCGATTGCTGTGGAGTATCAGCAGGGCTGAGCTGGGCCCTGGCCACATTGCCCAAGAAGCTTGCACAGAGGCGGTATCTGTGATCTGGTTGGGAAGGCCCAGCCTTGAGTTTAGCTTTGATCCTCCCACAGAGCTGTGTCGGGCCTCTGAGAGCCTGGATGAGCCTATTGGACACTCTCAGAAAGAGCCAGAGGGTGAAGCCAGAATGTCTAGGTTCTAAACTGGGTCCTGACCATCTATCTGTATGCCTTGGGGAGCCTCCATGGGCCTCGGTCTTAGGACAGTAGTACATGAGAAGGTCATCATGGGAATTATGAGATGCCACTTACAAAGTGCCCACAGGTTAGTTCTCTTTCCTTCTCTTAGCCAGTTTCTGTAGAGTTAAAGAGGAGAGATAAGGCTGGGCAGGAGTGAAGGTCAGGGCCGTCTGGGGCCCTGCAGCCAGCAGAGGATCAGACTCGGGCCAGCAGAGGAGGCCCACAAGACAGCAGGAGCACAGGGTAGCAGAAACCTCCCTTGACTCTTCGGACTTTGCACAAGTTAGTTCACCTTCTGGGGCTCAGTTTCCCCATCTGCAAAGGGACCATAGTGGTTTCATCCTTCCCCTCTATGGGGTCACAGATGAGATGATAGACATGAAAATTCAACTTCTAAAAGGGTAATGCATGGCATACACATAAGGGATGGCTGTTTTAACAGGGGTCACCTGCCTTAGGTTTTGCCGGGGCTGGCCCTCCTGGGGAAATGGCCATTTCCTTGTGGACTTTCCTATAAGCCCCCTTATTTGCCTCCTAAGTACTTGAGGCAGAGATCAGACATGGATCATGGGAACTGTGATGAACCGCTGGAGAATGGAGAATGGGGAAGAGCATGTTACTTTGACTTTGCCTCTTTTGAGCTGCCAGAAGGTCTGGGGTACATGCCCTTTAGTCTGGAGGAGGCTGCCCCTGGGAGGACAGCCAGAGATCTCAAAATTAGGAGCAGGGACAGCCCATGAGCCCTGCCTGTGATTAAATATAGGAATTGAGCAAGAGCAAGGCATCCCTGGGGGTCAGAGGCCTTGGGGGTGAGCCTGGGGGTCATGCATGGATAAACCAGGGAGAATATTCTGCCATTATTCCAAGACTAATAAGGACTATGATGGTGAGAAGAATATTTAGTGTCTGCGTGTTGCTTTAAGGGTCACAGGTGCATCCACATCTGTCACTGTATTTGATCTGGAAGATTTCCTAGTGAGGCCATTTAAATGGTGGAAGGAAAACAGTGGCTGGAACTAATTCAGGGCAGGCTGTTTATGGAGCAGGGAGGCATTGTGTGGCTTGAGGATGGTAAGCCCATGGGAGGAGGAACAGGGCAGCTGGGATACCCAGACAGGGACTTAAAATCCTCGGTGTCTAAGGCCCTGCCCTCTGAGGTTGTTCTGGCCCCTGAGCTGGGGGTGAATTCCTACCCTGTTGCTCCCCCCACAGCTTCCTTTTTTCTGCCCTAGTTCACCTACCCCGCCCTGTTGCCATGGTTACCTACTTAGACACAGCCCAGCAAGCACTGGAGCATTTCACCACAGCCCTGCCCCAAAGCCATAGCAACCTCTGGGCAAACTTCTGCTTTTGGCTTTCCTTTGGGGAACCACACTTCCCTCTTGGCACAGGCTCCAGGTCCTGAAGGACCCCTGAGAAGTACCTTTCCTGCTGTCTCCCTTTTGGGAGCCCCAGTCCCCTGGCCTAGGAGATGCTGCTTCCACCCCCTCTTCTGTGCCTGTTCTTCTGACCTAATTCACTCCCAGTACTAGAAATCCTCCCCTCCCTTTCCTACCAGGCCCACCTTAGGAGATGCTGTTCTCTTAAAGGTCAAGGTCTAGGGCGGACAGGAGGAAGTTCCCACAGCTGGCCCGGAAACCTTTCACATGTCACTCATTCTACACACGTGGACTGAGTAAAGTGCTGTGTGCTCGCCTGTACTGGGAGTCTAGAGACTTGTCCCTACCCCAGGAACTGCTGAACCAGTTGGGTGTGTGGGGGTCGCTGTGTATGCCCTGTGTTGAGAGAGGATGAATGGGTGAGCCTCGCTTGTCGAGATAAGTCAGGGATGGCGCTGAAGGGGCATATACCAGAGTTGAGTTGTGAGGAGCCAGAAGGCACCTAAGTTGACAGAAGGAACAAAGACAGGCCTTGGTGAGGATAGAGAACTTCAGGGAGTTCTGTGTGGCCAGGAGTGGACTTGGGAGCTGGGAGGGTCAGGGAGGAGAAGCTGGTATGGTGGGCAGATGGGGTACATGGTGAAGGGTCTGCAGTGGCAACCACAGAGAGGAGGCTGGACTTTATCCTGGGGCAGTCAGGGGTGGAGATTCTGGCAGAGGCTACTCTTCAAGGACAAGCCAACCAGAGCTAAGGCCTATGGTGACAACTCGCTGCTCACCAGCCCCAGAATGAGACTGGTCTGCATGGGCAGGTCCCCAGATCCCAGCTGTGCCTAACTAGGCTTCTCCTTCTGCCCCACAAGAAAGCCACCCTGCAGGCTGCCTGCCCTAGCCTCTGTCCATCGGGATCTCTCTCCCACAGAATTCTAGCTCAGATTCCGCTCGGTACATGCCTATATATTGCTGCTGAGGGCAGAGACTGTGTCTCCCAGCCTTTCATTCCCTAACACACCCCCCACATTACTGCCTGGTGGAGGCTGCCTCTCCAGACCCCGTCCTGGGTGGTCAGAGCTGGGGAGTTGCTGGAGGTGAAGGCTGGAGGTGGAAGACGAGGAGGAACATGGCCAGACACAGAGCGAGTTTTGGAGTTTTGTGTTCCTACTCAGCTCAGTGAGATAGCTCCTGCCAGGCATCTCCTTGCAATTTCTTCTCCCTTCCTGTTGGTGCTTGTGTGGGTGGATTTCACCAGGAAGGAGGGGGCTTTCTCTGGCACTTTCCCTCTCCAGTCCTCTCCCTTAACCCTTTAGAGTTCCTGACTGGCTCTTGTTTACCAGGCTGGCATCAGGGCTTAGCCTTTCTGGGGATCCCCTGGCCTCTTGGCACCCTCTCCTGGGGCTGGTCCATGTCCATGGTGGCGGTGGGCAGCCCTTGCCTGTTGTGGACCCCCAGCCACTGGCCTGCCTTACTGCCTGAAATGCCCCTGTGGGTGAGTCACTTTTTTGGATATTATAGGCACTTTGGCTTCCAGAAGACTCAGTGAGAATATACTTCAGGCCTGCATAGTAGGACATCCGGAGCCCACAGTCCAGAGTTTGTTGGACTTCTGGTTCTGCAGCCATTTAGGAGCCTCAGCCCCATATCTGGAGAAGGGGATAATAGTCCTAGCCAGAGGGAGGATGTGAGGCACATCTGTGGACAGGAAAAATTGTCTAGATCTGACCAGTGTGATCTGGGTTTTAAGAGCCAGCAGTTACTTTTACTCTGTCAGGAAGGCCAAGTCCTTGGTTCTGAGGTCCCGTGCAGGGAAGGAGAGGAGGGTGAGTCCCAACACATGGAGGAGCTTCTGACCTTTCTGCAGAGGTAGGGGTGTGCTGGGAAAAGACCCCTTGGGCAGAGGGAGAAGAGGTAAGAGCAGAGGATGCTGGGAGCAGCCAGCAGGAGCATCTGGGTAGAATCCAGCTTTGCTTCAACTCAGGCCATCCTCAGAGTGTGTGGGGGATATTGAGGGGAGGATACAGAGGCCCCAGAGCATCCCAAGCCTGGTCCTTGCTCAGAGACCCTTATAACTCTTCTTCAGCTACTCCCAAGCCGAGTACTATCCCTAGGGTTGAATATACTGGGGGATGGGTGGGGCATGCCACAGGTCACAGAACTAGAGGGTGCAGAATCCCTGATGGTGAGATTTCAGGCTCAGTGAGAACAGAGCTCCCCTTTCATATTGCACAGAATTGCCTGATCCTAAAGCATGCTTTCCTTAGGCCCTCCCCTCCCCTCTCTGAGCAACCATCTGGCAGCACTGAGCTACTGAACTCTTAAGTGCTGGATGCCAAGCACAGAGGTCTTGAGTGCGGGGGAGATTTCTTGGAGAGGAACAGAAAGTTTGATGGTCGGAGAGAGTCAGGGATAAACCTGGAATGATAGGAAAGAGGTATGGAGGGTTCTATTAGAGAGACTCTAATGAGGGGACCCACAGAGAGAAGAGCTCCCCTCCGTGAGCCAAGCAGCGGGGCCACCCACCTGAGTTGGACAATTCCACATATTCTCTGAGGCTCTTTCTGTGAGTGGACAGTTATAAACAGACAAGGAGCTCTTCCACAAAATGCTTCAAAAATGCCAGTGTCTTGAGAGACAGAGAAAGGCCAAGGGACTCTTCCAGATGCAAGACACTAAAGGGACAAGGTACCTGAGTGCAAGACATCATCCTGGATTGGACCCTGGAATGAGAAAAAGTAAACAACTAGTGCGGCCATCAGTGAGATGGGTGGCAAAATCTGAATGTGAACTGGTGTTACATGATAGTAATGGTAGTGTCACATTCCCTGAATTTGGCATTTATGTTGTGGTTATGAAAGGGAGTGTCTCCTTGTGTTTAGGGGTAAAGGGTCATGTTGCCTTAACCAACTCATCATCATCATCATCATCATCATCATCATCATCATTATTATCCTCATCATCATTAAGAGAGAGACAGACAAATGTGGTAAATATTAACAATTGGGTTTACCATTGTGGTGCTATATTTGCAACTTTCCTGTAGGTTTGATATTTTTGTAGAAGCACAATGACTACCTGGAGCTGGAGCCCTCAGAACTACTCCCTCCCCCCAACCAGGGCAAAGAGCAGAGAGCTCTCTCTTTGGAGAGGGCCTTTGTGAGGATGGAAAGGACTTTGGCTATTTCTGGGAGTGTGGCCACCTGCCTGGCCTCAGCCACTGGTGAAAGGGTGACCATCACTGGGCCTGCAAGGCAGGGGTCCTGCATGGTCAGGCACCTGCTTATTCTTTGTCCTCACTCTTTCCAAACCACATCTCTCCACAGGCTGCTCGGGATGTGGTGCTGAGCCGGGCACCGGAGCAGAAGGAGGACCGGGCGGTAAGCCTGCAGAATGCGGCAGCCATCTATGACCTCCTGAGCATCACGCTGGGCAGGAGGGGGCAGTACGTCATGCTCTCGGAGGTACATCTGGCCCACCCCACCCAGGAGTTGGGTGGCACACAGAGGAATTCAGATGGAACCACCCATTGTCTTACTCTGCTGTCCCTTCCCTGTCTGCACCAAAGGGTATAGCTCAGTTCTGGGAGGCCAGCCTTGGGAATTCCATTTTCAGTGCTAAGAGACACTGACAGGGTGGGGTTTTTTGTTTTGGTTGTTTGGTTGGTTGGTTGGTTAGTTGGTTTGGTTTTGCTATTGTTTTTATTTTGAGAGAACATGTGGCATTGTAAAGAAAAGCACAAGAGGAAAATTTTCACCCCTCAATTTCTCCAAGATGACAGCAATGTTTTGTGACTGCCTCTCCTGGCAGGGCTCTGAGCTGAGTGGACAGACACCCATTCTGTTTGACAGACCCTATTGGGACAATGCTCAGTGGGGTGTGCCCAGGGAATTGGTGCCTCTCCTACCTCCTACACACAGTGCACGTGGCACACACACATTTTTGAGCTTTCAAGTCTGAGCTGAGATCAAGGTGGCTTTGAGGCCTTTGTCTCCTGCCAAGAGTGGGCCTCTTGGCAGTCGATTCTCTTTCCAAGTGTGTAGGAGGGCTCCTGAAAGGAGGGACGGTGACACCTGCTGAGCCCCTGCTTTCACCAGGCACCACACAGAGTGCTTTCCGAGATGACCCCCTTGTTAATGTGGGAAGGATAAGTGGTGTTCTCTCAAGTTTACCACAAGGAGGGAGAGGCCCAGAGAGGGAGCTTTTTGCCCAATATGGTGCAGGGAGTGCATGTTGAGCCAGCATGTGAACCCAGGCCTTTGAGCTCTTAAAGTGTGTGCTCTCTGTACCTGTACCCCCCACCCCATCTCCACCTGACTCATTTGCTGGCTGTGTCTGCCTCTAGCACCTGGAACTTCTGTGGGAGACTGTCAGATCCCACCGTGCAGCCCCTGATTTGGGGTTGCCTGGGACTGGATAGGCCAGTGGAGCAGTACATTTTCTCAGTGGGCATAGAGAATAGCAGGGCAGAGAGGAGCCTTTACATTGGGGCAGCTTTCTCTCCATGGGCTCTGCAGTCAGCCTTACCAGCCCTGTGACTCTGGCAAGTCATTCACGCCTTAGCTCCCTCATCTGTGAGATAAGGGTAGAGACCCCACCTCACAGGGCTGTTGGAGGAGTAAATGAGGTAATACATGTAGAAAGCTGAGAGCACTGCTATGCACAATATTAATAAATGCTAGATGTTATTTTTATTGTATCTCTGAGACATTTTGAAAGCACTTTCACAAATCGCATTTCATTCGCTTTTCACCATCACCCTGTGAGATCATTCATGTGTTATGGATGTGGGAACCCAGAGCCAGAAAGGGTGAGAGACTTGTGCAGGGTCACAGAATGCCAGTGGCGGGGACAGGTTACCTTGGGAATTTTCTGACGGGAACCAAGAACAGGCCTCCTGCAGCCTCCTGCAGGCAGTGACTTGGCAGTGATTACCCCGGGAGGGCATGGATGGGCTGTGGGTGGGAGAACCCTGGCAGGGAAGCGCTGACGTCTCCCTCTCCCCAGTGCCTGGAGCGAGCCATGAAGTTTGCGTTTGGCGAATTTCACCTTTGGTACCAAGTGGCCCTCTCCATGGTGGCTTGTGGGAAGGTAAGGCCCTGGAGTGCTGGGGGTCGCACCCTGACCCTCAGGAGCTCTGCTCCCCTCCGGTCATCTCTCAGAGGTGGAGGGTGGCGGACAGTAATTCAGAAGTGTGGTCTGGCAGCTGATTTTCATCTCCAGGGAAGTGAGGGCATGGGAGGGCCACACACAGACCCCCACAGGAATCCGGGGTCCATGTGTGAGTTATGAGTGGGCCAGGTATGCAACGGGGTGCTTTTTTCTGAAGATAGGTGTATGCCTGGGGCACCACAGCATTTCTGCAAGTGAATTGATGGGTACGACTATATGAGACAGGTGTGGGACATGGGCTCCAGCGAGGGGAGTGTTGTTCCATTGGGCTGTAGCTCCTGCTTCCTGAGTGTGGAGTCAGGAAAGGACCCACCCATGAATCAGGAGCTAAACCGTATCCTGGGTCTCAGGGCTGCATCTGCTCTCCACCCACCAAGCCCTCATTTTTCCTCAGATGAGAATCACACTTACATAAGTCTCTATTTTAAGCAGTGACATGAAAGGAAAAGCTTTCCGGGGCTGGGTGCTGGGGCTGTTGGAAGCTGAGGATGCTTCGAAGGCAGGAAATAAGGTGGCATGAGCTCACAGATCGTTCCAAGAGCTGTAAACACCAGGGCCCTTTTGTGGGGCTGAGGGAATTCCTTGCCACCCCTCACCCCCACCCATCTGCGCCACCTGCCATTTCTAGCCCCACAGCCATCTCTGAGGAGGGCCCTTCTAGGCTTGCCAGCACCTCCTCCAAGAATGGAAGGTGTACAGGCTGGGTCCTGGCAAGGAGAGGGAAGAAGAGCAGGTGCTGCATCTTGACAGGTGGGAAATACAGCTGAGAATCAAGTAGGGAGCCTTCTCAGCCCCCGCCCCATCGTATTGGAAGGCATTCTGTCTTCCCAAACATTCTCCCCCTTCCCCATCATATTGGCTACCTCTCAGAGCACCCTGAAGTCACAACCATGTACCCTGGCTCTGTGCTCAGCAGGGTCTTAAAAAGGCTGAAGGACAGTTCAGGACAGAGATAGGGCTCAGCATAGGGAAAGGAGGAGCAGGAGCTGGAGGTTACGTGGAGGCTGGGAAGACAGCTCACAGTGGCATGTGATAGCTTCTTCCTTCCTTGAAGAACAGAGAAAATGCCTCTAGTCTTGTAACAGTGAGCATGGATCAGAAGGAGAGGCCCAGGACCACTGTGCTTCTCACCCTTCTGTGGGTCACGGACCCATTTGAGTTGCCGAGGAAAGCTAGCTGGGGACCCCTCCTCAGAAGAATGTGTCACACATGGAAGTTAGCTTTAATTTCTAGGATGCTTCTGGAAGGCTCTTGGTCTCAGAAGAAGGTATCATGTTAGCCTGGGAGGTATGGGGTCTTCTACCTCCTCACTGAGAAGAGCCATGCTCAGAGGGGTCCAAACAGCCTGGCTCATCCCAGGGGCCTGGGAGCTGGTGTCCCGGCCCAGGTCCTTCACAGACCAGCAAGACCACATAAGAATGAGCTTACAGACAGGGAGTTAGGGCAATGGGTGAGTTCCTCACACATGAGGCCCCACAGGCTTGAGACCCTGGGTTATACCCACCTCTACATTTGGTGCAGTAGGAGATTGTTCTAGAAGCACACTTTTCATCCCCTTCAGGAACCCCACACACCAAGCAGATCATTTGGCCTGGTTGTCTCGACCTCACCTTTGCCAAGATCAAGGGTAAACCCAAAAGGTCTTCCAGAAGGTGAGGCCAGGCCGATAGAGATGTATCTGGCACTTCAACCTGTAGGAAGAAAGAATGAGTTCTATGACATGATTTAGGTCGCTCCTTTTTTTGGTCTCCTCAGCAATCACATTGGCTGTGTTGCTAGGTAACCAGCATGACCAAAAAAAAAAAAAAAAGCCAGCTGCTCTAACTGTGGAGTCCTCAGATGGCTCCTTAAATAGCAGTGTTCTGTGGTCTGGGTGGGGGTAGAATGTGGAGGGTCAGGTTAGAGATCCCTGTAGCCAGGGATGCACAGGTCAGCAGCCAGGGAAGGAGGCCGAGGAAAGGCCTGAGGCTTGCTGGGATGTGTGGTCAGAGGCGCCGTGGTGGGTGCCCTGGGAGTGGCATTCCCAGGAGAAGGTCTAGGGAAAGGAGGGTGGCCTGGAAGGTCCTTCAAGCCCCTTAGGCAGCATCCCTTCCTCCAGCCCACGCAGGGCACCCCGTGGAATCTTCTGGTCTACCAGAATCTGTCATCTACTAACACTGTCTAATGCCCAGTCTCATATCCTCTTGTTACCTGAGAGAGCAGTGGAAGATGGTGGCATTTGTCTTCTCTCACCAGCCTTTCTGTGGGCTCCTGATAGCCAGGAGCCATGGCCTCTTCTCCTTCCTGCAGGAACTCCTCTACCCCCTAGCCCAGTACTGGGCACGGAGCAAGCCCTTGGCTGAGACACCTGGAATTGGCCTAATAAGCCTGAGCCTAGAGCCCAAGGAAATCTGGCATATCTAGGCTGAGAAAAGTTCCTCCTTAGCTGGTGGGAAAAGGAGGAGTATCCAGCGAGAGGCAGGGGGTCCAGGGTGAACACAGACAAATGGGGTCCCACTTCTACAGCCGCCAGTTCCTCACACCATGCTATGGGCAGTGAGCCTTCTAGAGCCCCATCTCCTCATCAATTTCTCTGGAGTTGCCAAGAGCTAATTAATGGCTCAGCCCACAGTAGGGCCCAGTATATGGGAATTGTAGTTACAGGCATATGTCTGTGCCTACCTGGGGTTCACATTGGAATGGGGGGGTCTGCATGCTGGGTGTGTGTATGGGGTGAGGGGGCCACTTCTGAGTTTCCTGGAAAAGCATTGGATTCAGTCAGAAGGTCCCAGCCCTGAGTGAGTATGTGTGTATGGGTAGGGAGCAGGGAGACCGAGGCCTCCTCTCTGGCCAAGGTAGTCACCACAGAGGCAGGGCTGGGTTATGAACTTAGAACCAGACTGCTCAAACCCCAGCTTACCCACTTATGAACAGTGTGGCTTTGAACGAGCTACTTAACTTCTCTGCATTTTCATTTCCTCATCTGTGATTAGAGACATAACGCCTGTCTCATAGGAGAGTTGTGAAAATCAAATGACAATATTGATAAAGCACTTAGAATAGAGGTCAGCAGACTTTTTCTGTAAAGGGTCAGATACTAGATATTTTTGACTTTGCAAGCCAAGCAATCTCTGCCTTCTTATCAGAAAGCGGTCATACATAATGCATGAATGGGTGTGGCCAAGTTCCAATAAAACTTTATGAACAAAAGCAAACTGAGGGCCAGAAATGGCCCTCTGACTTGCTGCAATGCCTGGTGCATAGTACGATCTAGATAAATGTTATTTGGTATTCTTCTCATTAATGATTAGTAATATCCCTGCCTGGCTCCGTGTGCTCTCCCCTTCTGGCCCTCCATCCATACTTGGCCATCTTCAGCAGGTCTACATTGGCCCTGTCTCTATGGCTGAGTCCCTGAAGCCTTCGGGGATCCCCAGGTTCCTATCTGGAGGTTTTTTGTGGCTCTGCCACTTTTGTTTCTCTCCTCTGCCAGCCTTTACATTTCCACTCCACTCCCCACCACCAGCCCGGCCTCCAAGTCCCCATGTGGATTTGGCTTTATCCCATCATCTATTAATCTAAGAGTGTTGAACTCGGAAGTTTGAAAGAGCCATTTTCTACCTCTAAAATTTCTGTGGTTCAATTTGAATTTTTTTTGAAGAGTGTCCATATGTTGTCACCTTACCTGTTGTGATATCACTTCTGGGCAAGGGTCACAGCCTCCATTCTCCAAATGAGGAAACTGAGGCCCAGGAGGGACTCGCCTGCCCACACTGCCTCCTGCTGGGCCCTCTTCCTGCCTCTTGAGAGGAAACAGATGCAGAGCAAGAACGTGGTTTGGGAACTCCCCCCACTGTATGCACAAGACACCCAGACTGTTGACCAAGGCCTGCGATGACAGTATTGCCTGCTCTTTCCTCTGCAGTCAGCTTACGCTGTGTCGCTGCTACGGGAGTGCGTGAAGCTGCGGCCCTCGGACCCCACCGTGCCCCTGATGGCTGCCAAGGTCTGCATTGGGTCCCTGCACTGGGTGAGTGAGCCCAGGTCCTGGTCTCTTCCCTGTGGGGGTATGGTAGCAGGTGGGCATGAGATGGGAGTGTGCTCGTCTTTCTGTGTGAGGGTGGTATAAATGACATAAGATATGAAGAGGGCTGGATGGATCAGAGAGACTTCCTGGAGGAGGAACCCTTGCACTGGGCATGGAGGGAAGATCCAAATGTGTATGGGGTGAGGGGGTCACTGCTGAGTTTCATGGAAAAGCAATGGACTCCAGCCCTGAGTGAGTATGTGTGTATGGGTGGGGAGCAGGGAGACTGAGGCCTCCTTTCTGGCCAAGGTGGTTACCACAGAGGCGAGGTTAGGCAGTGGTTATGAGCTTAGAACCAGACTTCTCAAACTCCAGTGGCAGGCCCTTTCACCACGGCTTGCTTTCCCAGCCCCATGATTAGCAGGGGAACCCATTTGCTCCCCAAGCCTTTTTTCGGGAAACTTTTGGCATCTTGCACCCTAGAGGTGGGTGGTATGTGGGTGCCAGCAATGAAGAGACACCCAGGCAGAGCACTGCAACAGAAGGTGGTAGTGTGAGGTTGGAGGATGCAGAGAAGGTGGGCTCATCAACCCTAACTCACACCCCTGCGTGTTCCTAGGGCTCCTGAGAGGGTCTTCAAGCCCTTCACTGGGATGAAGCCCAAAATACCTGTCACACTGAGGTAGGCAGGGCAAGGCACCTGCACTCCCGAGGCTGCTGGCTCCGAGTGTCTGTGGGTCCACCCAGCCAACAGCCGCCCTGCCAGGAAGCCCTAAATTTAGGTCTTCCCGCCGTGGAGGAGCTGTTTCCCTCAGCAGCATAATTACAGTAATTATGTGCATTCAGATTACATGGTAATAAAATTAGGATCAAATCAGTCCAAATTGAAATCAGATGAGTTAGGAGCAAAGTAATCAATGACAACATAAATAGAAAAGCACAAAAGGAAACTTAAACATGCAGACTTGTCATCTGAATCGGGGAGGAGGGTGAGCTGTTTAACCTCAGCTGAGCATATTTGCATTTGGGGGCTAGTTTGAGCTTGGGTTTTAAATCAGGTACAGGTTAGAGTGGGTTGTGCTGGAGGGCCAGGGGAAGTGGGGTGTTCCTGGCAGCCTTCCCTGACCAGACACTTTACCCTTCAAGCTCCCTAGAGCCCCCCTTATACTTGCCTTGGACTTCTAGCACTTCACATTGTAATCAGCGGTGTTTCCTGAGGGCAGGAACTGCCTGTCTTTCTCCTTGAAACCCCAGCCCTGAGTTAATGCCTGGCGCTAATTGGATGGATCCTACTTGCCAATGAACACAATCACTTGGCACCGAATTCTGCCTTATATGGTACTTGCCTTTTTCTTGATTAAATGGGGAGCTTCTCATATCCTGAGCCCATCTCCCCTACACAACCCTGCACGAAGTAGGTGTTTGTTAATATCTTATAAACTGACACCCGCCCTAGCTGGCTGGGAGGGATGGGTGTGGGAGGTCTGCATTGGGTTCAGTGGTTCTCCATGGCTCCTTGGGTTGCCACTGGGCCAAGAGCAGGCTGTGGATAGCCAAAGGCAGCACATTCTCCATGGGGGCTGGGATGGGAGCAGCCCAGCACTCTATTATCAAGGCTGTGAGCAAAAGAATGGGTCTGACTATGGTGGGAAGAGGGGTGCTAGTGCTTGTGATAGGACATAGATCCTGAAAGGTGTCTAACACCACCTCTTGTCCTGCCTTCATAGCTATTCTGGCTCACATTGACCTCTAGCAGGCCCAGCCATTGCCCAGCCAAGCCCTACTAGCAAGGGACAGAAATCTGGGGGTGGAGAATTTGGCCCAGGTTGCAGGAAGGGAGGCTGAAACTAGGACATTTGAAAAACGAGTTGTGCTGGCTGAAACCAGACTGGGTGGCCATGAGCCTAGAGGCGGAGCACCTGCTGTCCCCAGGGACTGTCCTTATGCCCAGAGCCAGTGTGGGATGTCCTAGGCTGGGTCTGGGTCCAAGCAAGGTTATCCCTGGGTAAGAGTGGGTAGGGAGGGTATTGGGCAGAGGGACCTACCTTCATAGTCATGTGCTAGTTGACATGGGGTTTGCAGCGGAGAAGCTAGCAGAGCCTGAGGCTCCCCTCGGTTACAGCAGTGTGCGGCAGCCGCCTGCTTTGGCATGGCCACTGTCTCTCCAGGGTCCCCAACCAGTTATTTGGGCAGGATAAAAACCCAATTATTTAATATTCATTTATTTAAAAAGTGGAATCTTTTCTAGGAGGATAGGAGATGGGGGTGCGCATATGTACTCTGCATCATACCCGGGAGAAGAGGTTGTGAAGTGGAAAAGCAGGCCATGATCCTCTTTGGAAAGGACTGCGATCTTGTCTGTCTTCCCAAGGGGACAGTATGGGGTGGTAGAAAGAGTGCAAGCTTTGGAGGCACCCACTTAGTGCTGTGTGACTTTAGGGAAGTTATTTATTCTCTCTGCACCTCATCTGTAACCTGGAAACAATCACATTCAATATTATAGGTGGCTGTGAACATCAGAACTGAGTGGTGTTCCTGCTTAGTGGTGTCCCTTGCAGGTATCTGGTAAATGGCAGCTATCCCTGTGACAGCCCTTTCAAAATAGCAAGCTGTCAAAAAGGTTGCACTCTTGTGTCATTGCCTTCATTTTTCAGATTCAGGGATGGGCAGAGCCAGGAAGATAGATTAAGTGTTTATGAAGCAGGGGAGAAAGAACGCCAGCTCTCCTTCACTAGCTTGTGGAGGTTTAGGAAAAGTGCCTGCTCTTACCCGGAAGACAAAAGTACGTTTTCAAGAGCAGATAACAGGTCCTGGCCTAAAGAGAAACATGGAGGTGCTCTTTTAAAAAGCTCCGCAGTCTCAGAAGTGACCTTTCTCTAGGCTCCCAGGAAGCTGGAGGAGGTAAAGCTCCCAGGTGGACAGCTTGTTTGGCCTACAGCAAGATGAAGAAGGCAGCCTGAGTGAGCAAAGCGTGTGGCCAAAGCCCATCTCTGTGAGGACCAAATTAGGACAACTGGAGAGATGCAGGAACTTGTAAAGTCACGGGAACGTTCTTACTTACAAAAATAGAAAGCAAAGGGTCAATACATGCTATCTGTCCTTCAGTGCATCCTTTCCCCAAAGGGCTAGAGAGAAGAAAAATGAAGAACCCCAGAGGGCAGCCATGAATCAGGCTGCTCAGAGAGCAAGATGTAGAGTCAGGAGACCTGGGTTAGAAACTCCGTTTTGCCACTTACTGGCCATGTGACTTTGGGTGGATCCCCTAAGCTCCCTTGTGCCTCAGAACCTTCAACTGTGAAGCACGCATTCCATTAGGTGGCCTTGGGGCTGGGAAAGGCCGGGAAAGCACTAACTTGATCTGGAATCACAAGGGAGGGAGATGGCAAAGATCTCCACTTGGGTTTGTAGCAAAGTTACATGATTGCTGTAGGTAAAGGAGGTATTAAAAGCAGTGTATCACTGAGTTGAAAAGAACTTTGAAAAACCCTCACCCTAGATGTATAATGGTGAGCAAAGAGGGCTAATGCTGTGACCTGAGCGAATCTTGCAGAAGCAGTGACCACAGCTACAGAGTCACCAGCTGTTAACTTTGGAGGCCACAGAAGGAAGCATCTGGAGATTGGAAAGGACCAACGATGTCCTAGGTGGGGATGAAGATGATTGTAGATGGGCAGGCACTGGGCTATTCAGTAACCCATTTTCACATCACAGGTTCATAACCCATTAGTAGGTTATGAAATAAAACTATTTTTTAAAAAATGAAATAGACTATTAGAGAATAGATAGAAAATATCCGAGTGTATTATGGTTGTTGGGGTGAGTGTTATGACAAAGGGCAGGTTTTTTGGTTCCTGGATCGTGGGTCGGGGTCAAAGTCCGGCCAGCCCAGTACAATGCACGGCCCAGGGCTGTGGAGACCCCGCTTACCTATGGGTAGATTAACTCCTTTTCTGTGACTCAGGGTCCGGCCAGAAACAAGGCAGGCAGTCGAGTCCCCTCTCTGGATTTCAGGAGAGTCTTTGTTCTCACTTCCTAATTTGTCACTGAGATCATGTACCTGTAGGGAAGGGATCTACTCAGATGGCACTTGTCACTCTCAGTCTGAAGCTTAAAAAAATTCTGGAAAATTATAGATGTAAAATTACAACTAATAATAATTATATATGTTTATTCAAGCATTGCTCTGAGCATTCTTCATATCTTTATCTCATTCAGTCCTCACAGCAACCCTATAGGCAGATACTTATTATCCCAAATTCACAGAAGAGGGAACTGAGGCACAGCAAAGTGAAGTGACATCTCTCAGGCTGAAACTTAAAAAAATTCCGGAAAATTATAGATGTAAACTTACAGCTAATAATAATTATATGTGTCTGGCCCCAGGGCTTTTGTTCTTAGCTACTAGGCGGCCCCACTCTCTGCGAAGACTTCTGTTCATGGGTGTAGAGCTGACTCTGGACTTGGGTGGGATTATAGGACTTCAGGACAAAGGTGGCAAAGCCACATTCTCAGGGGCTCTAGGAATCTCACTTTTATTTTAGATGAAGGGGAATTGTGCATTTATATATATATGAAACGATATATAGAATATATATTTTATATTTCTATAATATATATTATAAAAATGCATATTTCATGTTTAAAATACATATATATTTTGAGGTTGTTCATACTTAATAGACGATAATATATCTTTTTCTTCATAATCACTACATTGACTCCACATGTGAAAAGTTCATTTGTTTCTGATCATTAATAGAAATCAAAATAGTGTTGGCTGTGTAGGAAAATGGTACGTTGGGAGTTTGATTTGAGGCAGATGCTGACACCGTGCTTAGAGACCATTTTAAACTATGTGGGTAAGGCTGGCAAGCACTGGAGAAGGAGAGCTACTGAACTGGGGCTCAGAGTTGACGGCAAGTCGGACAAGCTAAAGTATGTTTTCATTTTTTAAAGCTAAAGGATAGTGAGCTCTATTAATCCAGAATATGATGCGTGTGTACTGGAGAGTAATTTTCCCTGTTTGCTAGTAATTGCTGAGCCTTGTTCCCAGTTCCCTCTCTACATGGGTGGCCAGAGGTAGAAGCTGGTGCTTGCCAAGTAGAAGGACAGGGCCATGGGCAGAGTGTTTACACATGGAATGCAATAGGTTTCTGAATTTTTTTTTATAACTTGCACTTGATGGTTTATAAAAAAAAACAGCTCCTTTTGAATGAGGCATAATGATGTCCAAAGATGGGGTGTGAGATGAGCCATGTCAGTAATGGGAATGTTAGGAAGGACGAACAGTGCTGTTGCCTCACTTACCCTTCCCGTGGTACTTCCTGTCCCCCCTCTGCCACAAGGCCTCCTCAGACAACCCCAACCACATGATAGCCCCCCTTGGAGCTCCCATAACCCCATGTCAACCCCACACAGTGGAGCCTTAGTTTAGAGCCACTTTCTTCTCGAGGGTCTCGCCCTCCTTTGTATTGGTTTACAGAATTCCATGGGCTCACCAGGCATCTTGCCCCTTGTCACTGGGCATCCCCAGCTGGGCCCAGCACAGAGTCTGGTGCTGCAGAAGCTTCAGTGGAGATTGTCCGGGAGGAGCAGTTGGAGTGGGAGATGCAACTCCCTATTTTACAGATGAAGACCTTTGGTGTCCAAAAACTAAATAGACCCCAGAGTGATCAGGTGCCAAGCCAGGATCAGGGCTGGAATCAGTGGGCTTGTCCTCCCGTGATTTTCTCTCAACGTGGCTCTCACTTCAAGCCCCTGCAGCCTTCCTGAGTCCTGCTGGGCCAGGTGCTCCAGGAGACAGATCTGTGTCTCCAGCCTTGGGCCTACCCAGCCAGTCGGGGCTGGTCAGCAGGCAGCTGCAGGGCTTCCTGAGCTGAACCCCAGCTCCTTAGTTCTGATGGAGTCAAGAGGCCCAGCTCTCTAAATCCCTTTTCTTTTCATTGACCAGATCTCCAACCTGGAGATGTCCCACGGCCTAGGCCAGCAACTTGAGCTCAACCATGAAGAGACAAGAGGGCTGCCCTGATCAGCATTTGATTTGTCAGGGATAGTTGGGCCACCGAGGGATTCAGCCATCTCTCTCTGGGCTGTCAGCTCACCCTCCTGCCTCCCTTGTACTTTGGTTTTATTTTTTCTCTCTTTGTTCACTGACTGGATTCTCTGCTCTGTCAGCCTTTTTCCTGCACATAACTCATCACAGCTGCACCCAAATGGTGGACTTGGCTCAGCTTGCCTCCCCGCACTGATGGCCTCTGTCTCAGCATCTCAACTTCACACTCCAAGAAGGGAGAGCCCGTTGCCCACCCCCTCAGCTATGGCCAGCAGTCAGGCCACAAGATGCACAGAGCTGCCCCTCTCCTGAGGGAGTGGGATAGGCCTAGGAAGGGACAGGAGCAGGGTGGAGCCCACTGGCTTGGGTGCCAGAAGCCAACTTAGGTATAAATCCGCTTCCCGGTTGGCTGGCTTTGTGGGCCTCTGCTGGGGGAAGACACCCTACACAAAAGGGCCTTGACGTCTGGGTGGCAGTGGGCTTTGGGTATGATTTGTTCAGCCTCCTTGCTGTGTGGCAGTTGGTACCCATCTTTGTTCTCGGTGACACGAACTTGGGTACACTGCCACACCAAAGATATGGACAGAAGACATTCTTGGATCTGAAAGGAGGAAGGCCTGTGGGCTGTGAGTATACGTGGCTGAGGCCCACAGCTGTCGCCTGCCTCGCTGACTGACCTGACTGCCATGGGTGCCCCCAGAGCACTGAGAGGCCTCTTTGTGTATGTCCTCTCTTCGTGTTGCGTATTGTCCATGGTGATGTGTACACATGTGACTTGTGCCAATTGGTCCCTTTCAAACTGGAACAGTCCCGCTGCTTCCAGGACAAAAACAGCCCCAGGCCTTTTTCCCCTGAAAGGTTTGAGCTCCTGGTGTTAGGGAGCGAGCTCATAGGCAGAGCAGGATGGCAGCCTGCCTGCTCTGTAAGGTGGGCAGTGTCCCCCAGGCCCAGAACCAGGGCCCTGCCTGTCCCTCTAACCTGCCCCTGGCTTTCCTCTGCTGAGCGTGGCAGGGACAGACGCAGATACCTACAGAAGCCAGACAAGGAAAGGAGCTGGCAGACTGGCCTAGTCCTGGGTCCATGCTCTCAGCAGAGCATGTCTTGGGAGGCACAGGTCCCTAGGGCAAGGGAAGCTTTCTCTGGGAGAGGCAGTGCCCTGTGACCTTGAACACAAGGCCCCTAGGTGGGTGGGGAGATCCAGGGAGTCGCTGGTAGAGGTGACAGCTGTGATCCTTCCACTCTGGCTGTGTGGCCTCAGACAAGCCACCTGGCCTCTCTGGTTACATTGCCCTTGTATGAGGAATTGCAGTTCTGAGTGACCCATGCTGGCGAGCCATATGCCAAGGCCAGCAAAGCTCCCCCACTGACTTTGGCCTCTCCTCTTTGAAGCTGGAGGAGGCAGAGCGCTTTGCTATGATGGTGATCAACCTCGGGGAAGAAGCCGGGGAGTTCCTGTCCAAGGGCTACTTGGCGCTGGGTCTCACCTACAGCCTACAGGCCACCGACGGTGAGTACTGGGGCCTCAGAACCTATGCTTGGGATGGGTCAGGCCTCCTAATGGCCTCCCAGGCAACTTCAATCTGCCCACCTCCCAACACAGCTCCTTGACTCCTCACACATACACATGCACCCCTCAGTCCCATTTCCACTCTTACCCAGACTTCAGCACTCTCAGACATGCCTTCTTCATCAGCCCATTCTTCTCCCACTTCAATGCCCAGCCCCAGTTCCTGGCAGAGTCCATGCTGGTGCCAGCAGCTGTAATGAGCTGCCAGCCTTGACCCTTGTTTTGGTTCATTCTGGTTCACCTTTACTCTCAGCACCACTGTGACTTTTTAAAGTCTTTCAAATCCCCCTCCACGCATGGCATAAAGCTGGGTACATAGAAGGTGTTTAATAAATACTTGTGCTTGGCGGGTGGGTTCCTTTCTGCCACTCAGAGCCTGGTGTTCTCTCCCCAAGCCTGCCAGCTCAGCTGTGTGTCCCCCATGGATCAAGCAGCCACCTACTTCTGTATCCTTGCAGCTTGAGGAAAAGGGAGTGTTGTGTCCACCCCCAACCAAACCCAAGATAGGAATCAGCCCCCAAAAGTATGATAGAGGTTACTAGGGAGCTGGAGGAAGGAAGTTGGCATTTGGAGGGTACAGACTTTCTGTTAGGGATAATGAAAAAGATCTGTAGACAGAGATTGGTGATAATTGAACAACATTGTCAATGTGCTTAATGCCACTGAATTGTACACTTAAAATTTGTTAAAATGATTTTAAAAATTAAAAGCCATAGCAGTCTCACAAGGAAGCCCAAGGAGGCATGTGGCCAGAATGGATATGGAAACCTCAAGGCTTAGGCCCAGGTGGCAAAAACAGCAAGTGGAAGGACCTGGTGTGCCGAGAGCCATGCTGGGAGGCTGGGGCTGGGTGGACCCCTACCCCACTCTGAAGACCCTTCCCTGGTAACCAGAGCAGGGGAATCAGTCCAGAGCTGCTTGAGTGCAGGCATTTGCCAGACAGGGCCCAGTGGGGCCTCCCCTGCAGAGCGTGTGTGCCCTAGGGTGAAACAGGGCTGGGTTGGCCCCTTCAGTACTCCTCAGCACCAGTCATGGCATCTTTACCCTGTCTCCTGCAGCGACTCTGAAATGCAAGCAGGATGAATTACACCGGAAAGCACTGCAGACACTGGAGAGGTGAGGAGGGCCCGAATGTCACAGAGGCACAAGGTGGCCCATGCACATGCTTTATGTCAGTGGACCCTCAAAGCAAAGGTTTATGATCTATTTTATTGACCAGGAAACTGAGTCGCTGATAGCTCACACAGGAAGCAGGCTTTTGGGGTTGAATGGGCAGGTTGAGCCTTTCAACACTGGTCACCTTCCTTTCCCTGCCCCAGGTTGAGCCCCAGCCCTCCTGAGCTCAGGGATCTAAAATGGGAATAACAACCCACTGTGGTTGTGATAATTACCTGAGATAAAGTAGGGAAAGCACCTCGCATAGTGCCTTACTTGCAGCAGGAGCTCAAAAATAGTGTTTGTCTCCTCCCTGTCCCTCCCCAATTCAAGGGGTCCCCTCCACCCTCAGAGTCTGGAGGAACTTGAGGGGAGGCAAAGAAGCCCCTCCCCAGCAATACCCCTCTCTCCCTCAGACCCATCCTTGCTGAATCCCTCTCTACCACAGCCCTGGGACCCCTGAGCATCCCTCCCCACCCCTTCCTCTGGCCCCAGAGCAGGGCTCTTCCCTCAGCCCTGTGTGTCTCGTCCATCAACAACACCCCCCCAGCACTAATGTGGAAGTTCCTCAGGCTCCTGCCAGCCTCTCCAGAACATGGGGCACATGCAGCTCCTCCTGGGGCAGGTTCCTGAACTCAGGGAGGTCAGAGTCCCATCCTGGCCAGGCCCCTCAGAGCGCCCAGGGTAGGGGCACATTTCCTTCCCCTGCCACCTCTTCATTCCCCAGCCACGCCCCCCCTCCCGCCCTCAGGGAAGTATTATTCCATTCTGTCCCATGCTGGAGAGGGCAGGTTCTAGGCTCTGTACAAGGCCACAGCAGGGCCACAACCAGGCCAACAGCTGCCCAGAGGAGAGGGGTTTTTCCTACTCCTAATTCTACCCCTCCCAGGCAGCCCTCTGCCTCAGCCAGAGCCAGCCATTGAGGAACCAACTGCCCCTGCCTTGGGCTGCCTCTGGCTTTCTGCCATTGTCTCCCAGTTGGGCACCCTCCCAAGGGAGACGAGGCAGAATCCCTGACATTTTGCCCCAATACACAGCTGGAAGCAAATGTCACACAATGCCCAACACTTGGTGACTGACTTGGTGCTGCTTTTCCCCATACAGAGCTCAGCAGCTGGCACCCGGTGACCCCCAGATCATCCTCTATGTCTCCTTGCAGCTGGCCCTTGTCCGACAGGTGGGTGCTCACAGTTTCTAACCCTCAGGTCTCTGGGGGCTGCTGATCTCCTGGAACCACTGCTTTTACTGACCATGTAACCCTTTGCAAGTGATTTGACCTTTCTGAGCCTCTATTTCCTTATCTGTGTGAACATCTTCATATGTCACCTCAGAAGAACCTAGTAAGGATTAACTTAGACAGGAGGCAAAGCCCCTGTTTTACCTCGCGCTCCACCCTGCATCGGCTTGGCGTCTCCCCTTACCACACCCTGAATCTCATTGCAGGTCCCTTCCCTCTCACCCCATGCTCAAACCCTTGTCCTGGTGCCCAGGCATGCCCTGGCCTTACTTGTCACTTGTTGTCACTCTGAGTTGTCTGTCTCCCTCTCTGGGTCCTTCTATCTCAGCCATTTTCTCCCTAGCAGCCCTGCTGTCTGTTGTTCCCTCTGCTCTCCGCACTTCCTCTTGTACCCACCTCTCCTCTCAGCATACTCCGTCCCTCCTTCACCTCCAGGCTGCCCCTGACAGTCTCAGCCCCTCACCCCACTGTACCCACGGCTCCTGACTTACAGGTCCTGGATGAGGCACTTGCTACCTCTGTGCTGTTCTCTCAGGAGCATCAGTCTGCTCTGGTGCTCCCAGGGCCATAGACGGAAAGATACCTGAGACCACTTATTTTTAGCTCTTTGTAAAAGAACCAGTGCTTTTCTTGCCAGTCTAGTTCATGATAAACCTTTGGTGATGCATTTTTAATACCTTTAATTATTCAACCACCTGTGATGAATGGCGTCTTTTGTCTCAGATTTTGGTACTATCATGGTGTCAAACTCTAAGCTAGACCTGGTCTGCCCGGGTCTCAGGCCCACCGGCCCATCCTACCCAGAGTATGTATGGCTGTCTGAGCAGTGATGGCTGCAGATTCAGATACCCAGCCCAGGATAGTAGGGTCCACTTTGTGGAATCACCAGGGCAGGAATAGCCTCAGGGGGTACGGGCAAGCCAAGTTGGCAGCCACATTGACCTCAGCTTCCTCCTTCCCTTTCTTTGACCTTTCCACAAAGGTAGGTTCCTATGGGAGGACTCTGGGCCTGGCACTGCCTAGGCCTGTGCAGAGGCCACGTGGAGACCAAGCAAGGGCCAGGTACCCCAGAAGCCAAGGCTCCAGCTGGCCTGAAGTACCGGCCCTTCAGGGAGCATGGTGAGGGATTGGAGGGCGGTGCTGTGTCTGAGGTTTGATAAGGAGCAAGACTTTCCAAGAAGAATGATGAGACTCCTGGGAGGATGGTGATAGTCACAGGAGTTGATGCAACTACCAGGCCTGAGAGCACAAGAGAACAAACACTCCCCTCAGGATTAGAAGGATCTTACCTGGTCGTTAGCCTAGCTTTGAGAGCTTGAAGAGGGAAGCACATTGTCAAAGGTGTGCAGTACTCTGCAGGACATTTGTCCTACATTGTCTTGTCCTCTCAGCCACTGAAATGGGCATGACTATCATCTTCATTTGGCAGCATATAAACTAGCTCAGAGAGGTGAAGTCCCTTGTCCAAAGATGCCAACTAAGATGTGGCTGAGCTGGGATCCATGTCCCCCATTTGACCCCATAGCCCACATTCTTGCCACTGTGGGTCTCTAACTAAGAGGGGCATTTATCTGATGGCCTCCATCACTTTATGGACAGGTTCAGAGAAAAGGGCCTGATGGCCTCTTCTTACAGCCCCCACTCCTCTGGTTTAAGGAATGCTTCCTGGCATCCACCTAGATCCTTTGTGCTGCACCGTACACCTGTTCCTCTTTACTCTGGAGTAGGGACAGCAGTAGCTTCCTGGGCCTGAGTTGGAGGAGAAAATCCCTCTTGCCATGTGACTTGGGGGTACGCTTTTTCATCAGAGCACCAGCCCTGCCCCCCAGTGCCCAGGGTCTCACCTGAGTCTGATGCCTCCTTGATGGCTGGCACTTGGCACCAAAGCCCTGGGGGGAGGTGTGAGCCTTAGGAAGACCGCTAAGTTGGCAGCTTTCTCTGGCAGATCTCCAGCGCCATAGAGCAGCTGCAGGAGGCCCTGAAAGTGTGCAGGGATGATGCCAATGCCCTCCACCTGCTGGCACTCCTCTTCTCCGCCCAGAAGCACTACCAGCACGCACTGGATGTCATCAACATGGCCATCACAGAGTACCCTGAGAACTTCAAGTGAGTTCCCTGTGGGCACCACTGGGCTGAGGGGCTGGCCAGTCAGGAACACACATGGGAGTCCATGCACACCCTGCCAAGCTAAGACACACACTGATTAAGTGCCCACTGCATTCACACACCCATCTAGAGAGCCAAGGCAGGGTGAGGACCTGTGGGGTAGGAGAATGGCTTTGGTATTCTGTGTCCAGAGGTTCCAGGTGGGGAGTGTTGAGCTCCATGTGGCATCTGCAGGTTCTACAGTGGCTCTGTGGACCACAGAGGAGTTATACTCAAACACACGTGGTCAGGTTGCTTCCACTCCACCCTGGGCTCTGTATTTGAGGCTCCTGGGAACACTAACTTAGGTAACTTCATTATAACCCTGGCACAACCAGCCATAGATGGGATTCTAACACTGGCTGGGCTGGCGTGGGCCAAGGGAGCCATTTCCCTGCCTCCAAGCAGGCTGGTGGGCTTGGGAGAAGAGGTCATCTCCCTGCAGGGTAGTCCTGGCCTCTCCTTACATTCTTGGTTTCTCCACACCCCCATTTACTGTGTTGCCCAGATGGCCCTCTCTGTGGAGCAGGGTTCGTGCTGCACTTGGCCCTGGTAGTGGGTGGATGAAGAAGAATTAGACTTGCTGGGCCAGCTGCAGCAAGAAGGTGTGTTGTTCTTCAGAAGTAAACAAAAAGGAGATTGGCTTGATTTCTGTCTTCCTCCCCCAGGCAAATGACACTGGGTATAATAGACCTTGTTTCTCTGAACCCTGTGATTCCAGAATATAGGGGCCTCTGAGTACCCCACTTTCAGAGTGTTCCATTTTAGAGTCTGAAGGAGAGCATTTAGAACCAGCCACAAACAGCAGAAAGAAGCAAGGTCCTGGCTACTCTGAGAGGTGATTCATTCTGGCAATGAAAACAGGTTCACAGAGAATTAGGGGAAATTGGTAGGTGCCATAGCCGTGAGGTGATGCTACAATTGTCCCAGCCTAGGGAGGCTCCCTTCATGTGGGGAGGCCTGGCATCCACCTTTGTTCATCCCCAGCCCATCAGGGAAAGGGCTGCCCCTCAGGGCAAAGTCCCAGGATTCCTGTGCCTTTGGCTTCCTTCAAAGGATGCTGAGGGTGGCTTGGCCTATGGACTTTGATGAAGATGGCTTCCTTCTCGCCAACGCTCAGGAAAAGTGCTTTGGGAGAAGCAGAGTGTCCTAACCATAAGCTCCACAGTATGCTCCACTGATGAGGAAGACCCTGTGACTAAGAGGTCAGGCAGGCATTCATCCTGCAGGTCAGCCTTCTTACCTGGGAGTAAACCACCCCTCTGCCCACAGCACCCTGGCTTCTGACCCCATTCGTCCACCCGACATCCTGGCCCAGGTGGGTCCCAGCTGCCCATAGCCAGGTGTAAGCAGAGACAGTGTGTGGCCAACTCATCATAGCCTATTATTTGTGTTAAGAAGACACCCCTGACTCTTGGCTTCGACCTCGCATTTGCAAGATTATTAAAATTGAAATCAGTTCACTTTTAAAAGCAGCTAGCTTCAGGAATACTAATACACAGAAAAAAAAGTACATGTGGGGAATGGATTAGTTATGTTGTCTCATTAATTCCGAGTACAATACCGCAAGACCTACTGTGTAGAAGTTCATTTTTTACTTTTAATGAAAATACACAAAGGACAGAGGTCTACCTCTTCCAGTTCTAGTTACCTTGCTTTTTTTCCAGGCTCACCTGTGTGACAGGGTGTTACCTGTTGTTTGCTGCTGGCCACAAGGCCAGTAATCAGATATTGTTTTATTAGCAAGTCCTTTTTTCCAAGTGAAATCTTACATGTAAATTAAGACTATAAACAGATGGAAGCAGAACTGTCCTGATGGAAACAAAGGAAGGGGATTCACATGCTGCCCGCTCGGCCCCTCCTCGAGCCCCCTGACCCGGTATCTGGCATCTTACTGCAGTGTCTCTTCCTAACTTCTGGGATGACAGCTTTGTGCTGGCAGAGTCATCTCCCCTGGCCCAATGTGGAAGGCTAACACGTTTTTTGAAAGTCTGCTCGAAGCCCATGCTGTGCTAGGAACAGCGGGAGTGGGGTGGATTTGTCCAAGATGGGGGTGAGGGGGCTCTCTGGCTCTCCCTCAGCATCTCCCAACGCACCCAGGGGAGGTGCCTCCTGCTTCCTGTGGGATTCCCCCATCCTCCCTGGCTCAGGCTAGTTGAAGAAGCCATCTTCTCCCCAGTCTTCTCTCCCTTATTGGCAGTGTGTGCCCCGCCATCCCGTTTCCTCCCACCTCACTCAGGTACCCCCTCCTTTCCCAGAAAATGCTTTACTCACTGAAAGTGTCTTCATGGTGGGGCTAGAGAGGTGGTCCTTGCTGTGGGGTTGGTGACTCCCCCTGGGAGGCCCATGGCTGGACTTCTGGGCCTCCAAGATGCCTGGAACTGAACTCACTAAGATTTGCACTGTGTGCAGGCATCCAGGGAGAGGGCTTTCAGCAGACTCTCAGAGGGACCCTAGACCCAACAACGGTGAGCCGCCCTGGTACAGATTGTGCTGTTAGTCAGTTTGCAGGATAACTGTGCCCCTCTCTGTCAGCTGCGTCCCCACTTCTGCGGGCAGAATCCTTCTAAAGAGGCAGCCATCGCTGTGGAAACAGAGCTCCCCCATCCAGAGACACACCACAGAGCCACTGCAGGGGCCTCAGGCTGGGGCCCTGGGGCCCGCAGCAGGGAGACTTCTGTGAGGCCCAAGCCCAAGGAAGGAAAACATTTGAGTCCTGTCCCCAGAGGCCTCCTCGGGATTCTTCTGTTCCTCTGTCAGTATATAGATGACTGCTGGGGAGCATTTGGCCACCCGAGGTCCCCACTCCCTCCCCCATGGTGCCTCACTCTGCAAAGCCCATTGGGGTCAGTGGAGTAGAGAAGTAGTGGAAGATTCTTTATCCCTGAGTCACCATGAGCTTTTCACCTCCACAACCATGAAGAGCTCTATCTTGACCTGAGTCAGCCCTGAAAGGCTGCAAAACTCACTGGAAAAAATATAGGAGGCTTCTGGCCTCCCAAAACTGAGAGAATACATTTCACATCTCTGTTGCCTTAAGGAGAAAAAAAAAAACAACTCCACCTTAAAATATGTACAGTGTATGTCTCTGTGTGTGTACAAATATATGCATGTATGTGTATATGTATATGAAGTTGGGAGTGAAGGTGGAAAATCTGTCTACCACAAGCTCTGGGTTGACCAAAGAGGATGACCATAGCTCTTTGCAAATAAGTCAGTACCGTTCCCCACAGATGAAACTCCGGGAATACAGAAACCCATGGGTTAGCAGGATATGTCATTGAGTCCATTACTGGCCAGAATCACTGAAAAATGTCATTGCTCTTCAGTGGAAACTGCATCCTGCTTCTCCAGCTGCTCCCTGCTTTGGGAACAAGCTATGTGGCGCCAGCTGTTGCAACGGCAGTTAATTAAATGACCGGTCCAGTAAACATCACTGTAGCAAAACAAAAGTCAAACCGCCATCACCCTGACCTCAGTGTTGCTAGCAAGGTCTATCTGTGTATTCGAGGAGGGCACTTAAGGGCCCGTGGTCTGGGTCTGTCTGCCACTGAGCACCTCCCCACCAGCTGTCCCACCTGGCTGAGATCGAGTAGAGGGTCTGCCTTTCTACAGAGCTGCATTAGTGAAAAGGAAGAGGTGGACCGGCCAGAGTCGGGGTGGAGGAGACATGGCACAGGGGAGGGTGCTAGTGGGTACAATGGACCCCTTTCCACATGAGCTTATCCCCGTGCAAGTCATGCCTGTCACTTACCTGTGTCCCCTCCAGCAGCATGCTCCTCCTTTCCCTGCCTTCATTTTCTCATCTGCCAAAAGACTGACATCCGTTCTGCCTCCCTCAGCTTCCAAAGTCTTGTAAGACTCGGGCAAGAGAAGGTCTCACGGTCAGTTTACAACTGTGTGGAGGGGTCTGGAAGGCAGCCCACTGTGTCAGACTGCAACATGGCACCCAAGGGGGCCAGTGCTCATGGGCCAGGAGGCGGAGGAGGGTGCCCTGTATGTAAGGGAGGGCAGGGAGGCAGAGGCAGGGAAGCTCTGTGAAAGGTTTTTAAGCTTTTTAGCTGCATAAGATGCCATAATTCCTAAAAGCAGTCTCAAGACTCCTGGAGACAAATTCAGCTTTCGTGGAGTTGAACTTTTAAAAATCCTCCTGAATTCAGGGATTAGAAAACAAAGCAAAGAGGATCTTGATTTTCGTGCTGTGGGAGGACCTTTAGTTAATGGAGCTTGGATTTAAAAAGGCAGGAATGTGATGAGGCAGAGAGCGATGGCCACAGGGACAGTGTGAGCCTGGCACAGTGGGAACCAGACACCCTGATCAGCTTCCTGAAATCCTGAGGGCTTCTGACTAAGCCCTGGACACATGTGCTGGCTGAGGCGGTCCTGGTCAGCCTGCAGAGGACCTCGTGGGGGCAGCAGCCTCCCATTTCGGACCTGGTTCTAAGCCAGGCCAGGCCCTGGAATGCGAGAGGGCTCAGAGGAACTTGAAGATACCTTTGCTAGGCTTTTCTCCTGGTCCTGGGTACAGGAGGCAGCTGGGAGGCCCAGCCCAGGGGCAGGGAGCGGGTGCGGGGGGGGCAGGAGTGCAGGGTCAAAGGGAACCGGCTACTGACAAGCGTGGATCCTAAAGCCCAGGGCTCCTTGGGGCGCTGGTTTTAGGTAGCAGATTCCTTGTGCTTTAGTCAGGCCTCGTGTAGTGAAGGTCACCATGGTAACCAAACAACATTCCTGAGCTAATGATGGGAGCTTTCCAATAACCAGCCTGTCAGTCACTGCCCCCACCCCAGGCTTGGCAGCCTGCCACATCAGTGTTGAAAGCCCAGGCCCTGGGCTGGCGGCAGAGGAGCCAACTGGTTTGCCCTGCCCGTCTCTGCAATTCCAAGGTTGCCTCTTCCACCACTGTCAGTCAGGGTAGGCCCTCGCTGGAGTTTCTGCCCCACCCTGCCCAGGTCCAGGGGGACTTGGAAGGTCCTGGGGGAAGGTGTGTGGGAGTGGGGGGGGGGCACTCCCCAGCACTGGAACAATGAATGCAGCCCTCTCAACAAGCCAGAGCTCGCTGTGTGTAAACAAATGAAACCATCAAAGCCATCTCCCCAGGGAAACCTAGGCTGTTTTGGAAAATGTTTGAGCTGATAACTAGGAGTTAGCTGGGGCCAGAACTTGACCTTATTTAGTTAAGGTTAACCTTGGCCCCAAGGGCACATCTCTGATCTACCTGTCCTGCCTCACCTTTTCTTCAAGGGGCAAGTGACATATTTCTAGTGGTGCATTCCTCTGGGGCTCCTGTTAACATTTCTGACTTAAACCCAGTGTTGTTTATTGGATGGATCTTTTTAGGGACTTGTAGTAGATCAAAAGGACACTTAAAATACCAACCTTCCAGTGAGGAGGCTGGAATCAAAGGTATGAGCATAAACCTAGTTTATTACTTTGCTGCATTCATTAAACATGTTTAGTTTCCACAGCCTCCCACCTCCAGGACAAGAGCTGGGGTTCAGCTTGCAGGCCACGTGGTAGAGGTGGGAGTGTTAAGCCAGACATAATCACTGGCACCAGGCTCTCTTCTCCAAAGGTCAGTTCCTCATTGCTAAGCTGGTTTGACATTCAGCATTTCCCTTCGCTGGTTGTTCCGTGCAGCCTCCTGTGATCTCGCTCTGTGTGACTCTGCAGTCAGAGTCCTCCGTCTCCCATAGTCGTCCACTTACACTCAGAGGAGCAGGGTAGATGACCTGGGTGGCTCTGAGGAGAGGAAGGAAAGGAAAGAGAGATTTGCATATTTTTCCAAAAGGAATTCTTCATTTGTTTTAAAGTGGTTTTAGCCCTTTGCTTCCTACACTCCTTGATTTCCTTGCTTATAACCTGTTCTAGAGACAGGCACTGGGGCCCAGGGCACACCATTCTCTAGCTGGAGGGGCCCAGGCCCAGGAGGGGCATTCGTTCTGTGAAGCAGGGCTGTCCTCCCCTTTGCTACAGGTGGTCTTCGGGTCCTTAGGTTCTGCTCACTGAGCAGAGATCACAAACCAGGACTAAAGGTTTGCTTCTTGGTGCCTTATACCAGCTTGGAAGCCTCCCTTTGTTCTACCTGAGGACTTTCTGCACGTTCTTCCACCCCTGAATGGTTATGGAATTGCTCTGCGTGGTTTGTGTTCATATCTTTCGAGATTGTGAATTTGTGTTTGGAGAGTCATCTGGGATTAACTGGAGGTGGCCTGCAGCTGAGGGAAATGGGCCTGGAGGCCACTGGGTCAGCCATCAGTCAACACAGACAAGAAGGCCTCGCCATGTGGCCAGCCATAGGCTGTACTCCAGGTAGGACAGGGTTTGAAGTAGGAGAGGCTAACTTCAGTAAGCAAAGCATACAGGCTGTTGATTTTTAAAGTTTCAAAGTCAGGTCACATCAAATGAATTTATTAGGAGGTAGAAGATCAGTGTAAGCCTTAAAAGATTAGGGGATATGAGTCAATGTAATTCTCCAGACCAAAGGAAAAATCATTGGTTTTTAGGGCTAGGAATCATAAGAATCCCTTTCACACTGGGGGTTAGTCCATGGGAAGGTACTAAGGCAGGGGCTGACTGTGGCCCTCTCCTTCTCAGGGAGATGCTCCTGCTAGGGCTTTAAAATAATACCCTCAGAGAGCAGGTATGACTTTAATCAGTTAATTGCCCTGGTGGAGTCTGTCCCAGAGGCATGGAGTCTAGGAGTCTGGGAGACCTGTGCCCCTCAGGAATGCCTGTATTCCTAGCCAGGGGCAGGGCCACACCCTGAGAGCCGGGTGATGACAGCTTAAATAGGGATAGGGGTGCTCTGTCTCTGACACAGAGGGACTGCTCCCCCTTTCCTCATGCCCCCATCCCATCCTAGGGAAGGGGGCTCTGCCTGGTCAGGCTGGCCCTTCCCACCCACCTCCTGGCCTTTCTTCTTTCCCAGTCCAGCCCTCCCCACCCAGCTTTGCTTTTTCAGAGACCCCTCAGCTTCACTTGGCCCCGAAGTGTTCCTTATGGAGTTCCTCAAAGCTGACCCACTCGGTTGAGTGCTTGGTTCTCCTCGGTTTAGTTTCCTAATCATCTCAGATGTACTGTTTGAACTTCCCCTAAGTGTGGAAACACCTCTGGGGCAGAGACTGTGGCCTGTCCTTTGCGTTCCCCTCCTCCTGTAGGGAGCCCGTGACTGGACACCCAGCACCCAGGTAGACCATCTGATGGGTAGACCATGGGAAGGAAGGAAGGGAACACATGGGGATGTTGACATCTTACACTTCTCAGAGTGCTCACACCCCTTACCCTGTTTTGTTGTCATTTTTCTTTGATTTGTTTATGTTTTAGTTTGTATAGCTCTCCTACTTTAAAGGTGAAAAAACTAATGGGAACGCTAGATGATATCTCAAGATTAGGTAGCTGATGAGTGGCAAAGCAGGGACTAGAACTCACACCAGCCAATGGGCTGAATAGCCCTGGTCTGCTTGAACCCACAAGCAGTGCGTCCAGTGCTTGCTCTTCTGGGCACTGCTCTAAGCACTTCAGTTGCACCCCCTCAGCAATCCTAGGAGATATAGAAACTCCCATTATTCCCACTTTACAGATGAAGAAAGAGGCATGGAGGGCATAAGTAAGCAACTAGATAACAGCGGCTAGGTAAATATTGACAGGACAAATGTGGATCAGACCCTTTATGAAGTGCCAGCCCCCTGCTAGGCTTTTATTTCCACTCAAGAAAGAACCCCCAAGGCATATATACAGAACTTATCATAGATACAAAATTGAAGTTACCTGACTTGCCCGGGGTCACATGGCTAGAAGAAGGAAAGCTGGTATTTGAACTTGGATCCTCAAATGTGGCCCCTGGTTTTTATCACTGAGTCCGACTCGGGGCAGCCCAGGATGGGGCCCGCTTCCTATAGAACCCCATGCTGTCTGTGTGCCAGTTCTGGCCTCCTGGCCAAGTAGTTAGACTTTCCAGAGGCATGGGCCACCTAACTCAGAGAATAGCCTGCTTTTTCACTCAATTATGTGTTTTCTGTAAAAATAGAATACTTCATTAAAACAGCACAGTACACCCATCAGCTGGAATTACTAATTACTGTCCTTTAAAGAGATAATACCCACTTTTGCACATTCACCACACCTGCTTCCACCCCTTCCTCCAGTGTGGAAAGCTCCCATGATGGCCAGAAGCCTGAAGGATCAGGCAGAGCCACCCATGGCCCAGTGAACAGGTGAACACAGGCATAGGGCCAGGAAAAGTGGAGCATTCTGCAGGACATCCCACACCTTCACTTCTTCAGAGTCCTCTGATCCTGGGAATGCCCACAGCTCTCCAGGCCTCAGTGAGTCCTTACGACTCAACTTCCTTCTTCCATTATCCAGCAAAGATCCATTGAGTGACATTAGGTCAGGCATTGGGGATACAAAGATAAGACAGACGTGGTCCCTGCCCCAGAGTACAGAATCTAACAGGGAGAACTGGTAATGATGGAGTGAGTGGTCTGGGGATGACACTAACCTTTTTTGAGGGGCAACTGTGCACCAGGGCTGCCTTTATAGGCTCTCTTGCCCTAATCCTCCCAATAACCCTTCTGGGCAGTGCTATTACTGTTCCCGCTTTACACAGTAGGTAAAACTCAGAGAGATGAAGATGCCTGCTAAGAAGCAGCAAAGCCTAGAAGCATACAAGCTTCATCTGATACCAAAGGCTGTTTCTGCAGTGTCCTGCTGTTTGAGGAGGAATAAGCCGGGGGCCAGAGGTGGCTCTCTCAGATGCATGGCAGTTACTGTGTTCAAGTGTTTATTGTACATGCTGAGGAATTGTATAGGAAGCTGCTTTCAGGAACACGAAAGCAAAAATGTAGATCCATTGTGCTTGCCACCCATATAGCCCATGTCCTTTGCTGCAGCCAGATCTGCCCTGCCAACATCTCCCTGCCACCAAGGGTGCTGGGGTAACCAGCCAGGGAGGAGACACAGGGGAGAATGATCCAAGACTCCTGAAAAGGTGGAATGGACAAGATGACCTCTGACCCCAGGACAGAGCTTGCTTAGCCAGAGCCATTGTCACAAAAATATCCCCTATTTATAAAATAATTCTTTAAAAAAAAAAAAAAAAGGAAGGTATTGGAGAGGCTTATGGTTACCCAGTTACGAGGAGGCTCACCCTAACATATCTCCTCTTCATAGCAGTAGGAAAAAAATGATTTGTTTTTGCCTCAAATGGGAACAGCTCCAAGTCTTAATCCTTTGATAATTAGCAGGCTGATTCTGGTCCTACCCCAGGAGTGCAAACCAGGCAGGCAGGGCCCAGGAAGGATGGGAAAAAGAGGTGGAGGCCAGGCCTACCCAATTATTCCCCTGGGAACCTCCATCTTCAGCCCTGGCTGAGGTGATCTGGAAGATTGGCAATTCTGGTGACCTCTGGTGACACCCAGAGACTCTGACCTCACTGGTCTCTGTCTTTCTCCTACAAGAGGGGGACTGGCAGAGACACAGACAGTCAGACAGATAGACAGACATTCAGACTCTGCAGGGCTGAGACTGCGGTTCAGCAAGGGCACCCTCCTCGCCCACCCCCATGCTGGACCGTGCAGGTGATACGGGAGGTGGCAGGTCTCCACCTTAACCAGAGTGCAGTGGTAGATGAGGTGTGCCATGAGGATGGTGGCTGAGGGAGCACCGAGCCTAGTCATGGGGTGCCCAGCTTGGCTGCCCAGGTGCTGATGGCATTCCCAGGGGGGCACAAGCTCTCAGGGAGTGGGCCTGAGGCTGCACCGGGCCACCCTGCTAGGACCAAGGCACATGTATTGCATCCATTGCATGGTGTGGTGGAGTGTACCCCGACCCAGGACTCTCCTCCTGCAGCCCTAGCAGCTTCACCCCTGGGTGGAACAGCACTCAGGGCGTGTTTACACTGACCCTCGTTCCTTCCCCTTCCCCAGAGAGAACACTCACTTTCACATCTGCCTTCAGATGCAATGGTGTGGCCAGGGCATGAGGCCTTAAAAGACCTTAATGTTTATTCCACTTGAGCTTCCACATCTTAAAAAAAACAGGAAAGTGCTTGCAAGAGAGGGTTACAGCCGAGGTTGCTATGGCTCTGTTCACCCCTCTGTTCTTTTCTTTTCTCATGCCTATCTTAGGTTCCAAGAATCACGAGGAGGACCACCTGCCTTGTTAAACAGGCCATGAAGCTCAGGGGCTTTCTGAGAGCCTTCAGAGGCTCCGGCCTAGAAACTGTTTTTAGGGGTCTGATAGGCCTGCACTATCAAAGCAGGAGTCCCTTCCCTGAGCTTTGGGTAGGCCTGCACTTAAGGACTGAATGCACCTGTGGGTTCTCAGCTGTTCCTTAAAGGCCACTGCAGTTCATCTGTGGGATCCCTAGTCAGATGGTGAGGAGACTTCACCGCTATTTAGCAGGTCTGGAACCTGTGACATGCCCAGCTGGGCAGCCACAGAGCTGGGATTTTGGCTCAGGTTTCTCATTCCTGGTCCAGTGTCTGTCCGCTCTGAGTGAGGTCACAGTGCAGGGTCTGAGGACGGCAATGTGGCCATTCCTGTCCCAGCATGGCTTTTGTCCGGGTGTGAGAGGGCTACTAGATTTCAGAATTCCAGGCTTTCCTGTCACAGACTCTCCTCAGCTATACTACTGTTGGCTCTGCCTGGGTGACCATTCTCTGGGGTGAAGACCCCCCAGTAACAAGGAGCCAGACATCTTTATGTCATACCCAGAATACCCTGTTTCTCCCCAGGCCCTGTACAACTTTGCTCTGGACAGCTTAAAATGGAATCAGCCAGCTCGCTGCTTGTTGGCTGTGTGAGTCCTGCCCACTCTGTAGTTGTGAGCAGCGAGTGAACAGCTTCCTGTCCTCCCTCCTAGCCAGGAACCAGAAGTGGGAAGTGGCGGCATCAGAAATTGGCTCTGATTTAATACGTATTGAACATGGCTAGATAGTTGTAACAACACATTTTCATAGTACAAAGTGGACACTGTGCTCAGCTCTGTGCCAGACACTGGGGAAGCTGGGAATACATTGACATGGAGGGAGGCAGGGCCCTGTCCTGCAGGTGGGCACGCACACAGGACAGGATGAATGGTGGCTTTACCATCTGAAGGCAGAACTGGCCACGAACTGTTTCCACAGTATCTGAATTTTAAAATGTTTGATATGAGTTTATCTTCATTATTAAATTCATAAGCCATGTGCCAAAAAGAAACATTCTGTAATTAAGTGCTAACTGCCTAATGTGTGGAACATTCAGAGAGGGGTGAGGCTGGTCACTAGGACTTCTCAGAGGAGGAAGACCAGAGCCCCTGGGTTAAGATGGTGGTCTTTTGGAAGCCTCAGAATTCTTTCTTCAAATGACAGTTTAGATTCATTCAGTATATAA
The DNA here is from genome assembly GCA_004027375.1 of Macroglossus sobrinus. Taxonomy (NCBI): domain Eukaryota; kingdom Metazoa; phylum Chordata; class Mammalia; order Chiroptera; family Pteropodidae; genus Macroglossus; species Macroglossus sobrinus. Next base: position 21,262 of record PVKZ01001439.1, on the reverse strand, counting down.
AACAGGTATGCCAGGGGCTGGGCTTGTTTAAGAGGCTAAGGAGCCGGGCTTGCCCTTCGTATCCCCCAGCCCCCAATGCCAGCAGCCTCCCTATGGCCCACACAGGAAGCTCAGCATTCTGATGAGGTTGTGGCCCTTATGTGGGCCCCAAAGTGTCACCCACCAGCCAGGGTGGCACATCAGGGCTCTTCCAGCCTTCATGCTATTGTTTGGAGAACTGAGCCACCCATCCTGGGAACCCTGGGCCTGACTGGCCTGTGTGTGTGTTGTAGGGGGGTGGTGGTCTTAGAAGAGCAGCAGAGTTGCCCCTTCTAAGGGAGCACCCCGTTGTGGGGTGGGGGGAATTGAGAGAGACTTCAGCAGTGAGGGAGAGGCAGGCCAGCACATGTGCAGATGACCACATTCTGATGGAGGTGACATGTGGTTAGGAGTTGGCTGGATGTTGGGGGTGGAAGGCAAGTTCCAACAGGGTGACAACATGAAGCAGGGCATGGCTGATCCCAGGGACATGTCCTACAGTTCAGGGAACTGCTAATACCTGTGTGAGCAGCACACGAGTCCCCAAGGTCATACAGAGGGGTGGCAGGAGTGGAAGGTGGCGCACACAAGCATTTGGACTGATGTCATACACAATGGGGGTTGGCTTTTTGGCTGAGAAGACCTCTCTGGCAGTGCTGACCTTTGAGACCAAGGAAACCTTCGCAGGAGCTGATGTGGAGCCTCCCAGGACCGGGGTGTGAAGGCTCTGACCAGAGGGTAGCTGTCGGCGCACTCACCCAGCCCTCAAAGGATGTGATTGAGTTGAGAAATTCCACCCTGGGTCACTCATGTTACTGGAATGTCAGCAGCAGCGAGGGTAACGGCCTGTATTGGTAGAAGTCACTGTAATACCAGCTCAGATTTCAGCCACTTCTGTTCCAGGCACAGGGTTGGTCAGGTCTGCCATGGCCCCATCCGAGCTCTCGGGGGTGCAGGCAGCAGGAGCGGGGAGGCGCCCTAGCAGAGAGGAGCGTGCTGAAGAGGAGGCCTGTCCGAGAGATTGGGTATTAGGAAAATGCTGCAGGGCTGGTCTACCCAGAAGCTGTCTTGGAACCAGCCCAGCCCAACCCAAGTGGCCCTGCCCAGGGGACTCTGCTGCCTGAGGGGAGGGGCAGCCCGGGAATGGATTGAGCCTGGATGTGCTCCCCTTCCTCAGAGGCTTCAACTCCTCACCAGCGCCTGCTGTTCGGCCACTGGTCCCCCCACCATGTTTCTCTTTCCCACACTCCTAACTATGCCCCATCCCACCCTCCTTTGCATCAAACACCAGCCCCAACAAGACCCCTTCTCTGTTCTTTTATGGCACTGACTCTGATCCAAAAATACAGCACTTGATTTTCTGGGTAATATATCATTTTTAGCATTAATTGTTACTTTAAAGGCAAGAATTGTGTCTTCCACTTCATAGTCCCTAAAGCAGAGGCTCCTAGTACTTGTGGAGTGTTGGCCCATTGGAGAATCTGGGAAAGGAGAGCAGAGGTGGCAGAAGCAGTTCTCCCCAGCAGCTGCCCACCCAAGGTGCTGAGACCATGTTCCTGCTCAGGCCTGCGCATGCCACACTGCAGACACTGGTTCCTGCTTTCGGGACCTTGTAGGCCAGCGGGGCATCCTAGGAGTCTGGAATGGCTTGCTGAGGGGGTCTAAAGTCTGTCACGGGAGATGGATGCAAATGGAGAGGAGAGGCCACGTGACGGTGGGATGGGGGTACCCTGTGTGCAGGGGCAGAAAAGGCACATGGCATACTCGAGGAAAAGTGAAGAAGAAAAATAATACTTGTCCAACCCCCTTCTCTAAGAAGTGGACTAGGGCAAATTTTACCCTCTTTGTTCTCTACCGGATAAGCCACAATTTAAGAAAAACAAGGTGTGAGGAGAAAAGAACGGTAAGGCCATCGATGTTTTTTGTGAGCCTGGAGGCCAAGGTCTCATACAAGACAGAGGAGGCAGGGTCCTAAGTGAGGGAGAAGACCAGAGGGGAATCTCCCAGGTGGACTCCCAGTCTCCCTATCTGGAACCTGTCCCCTGCTGCAGCCATATGTCACAGTGATGCTCCCTGTCTAGATGCAGGACTCAGCTTCCATGAAGGCCTATGTGCCAGTCTTAGAAGGGTTGGCAGAACCACCCTGCATCAGTCAAGTTCAGATTCTGACAGTCATGTGGATTTGCCCAACAGCGATGCTTGGAATAAAAGGGCAGCACAGCTCACCACCCAGTGAAAAGCGGGAGGCATAGCCTTGTTTGAGCCTCAGTGGCTCAGCCAGTCTGCCCAGGCCACTGGTGTGCATCCCTGTGGCTGGCAGTACTGGTAGTAAAAAAAAAAAAAAAGTACAGTACTTTCATAACCAGTGGTAACAGCCACTGCCTTAAACCTAAACCTCCTAAGTGTCCCCACTCCTCCCCAGTAACTAAAGGTCTAACTGCAGACATAGCAGGATATCCAGACCCTGACCCAGTCCTGGTGAGCCAGCCTTCCAATGACCTCTGCTATGTCCTGGGCAGAGGGAGGCAGCCATCGGCCCCTCCTGTGGCCCAGCTTCCTGGTGGAACCAGCCCTTTTCCTCTCTTCCCAGGCTCTCTTAGAGCCACATCCCCAGACTATTCTTACATCGGAGGACTTCCGGTTTTTAGGTTGAAAGAGATTCTGAGGTTGCTCTCTGCACAGTAACTGTGTTCCTAAATGGTGACTGAATAGGCCTTCATGTACCTTTAATCCAAATGAATATATGAGGGGAGCTGGCAATTTTAGAAAACTCAATGAAGAATCCTTTGATAAAGTTAAACATGGATGTCCTCCTATATCCAGGGTCAGGAAACAAGTTTGCAGTTCAATTGAGGAGGTGCTATTGAGCACCTATTGTGTGTGGGCAAGTTAGAAAGCAGAACTCTGATCTTCAATGACCATTTTACCAGTTTCTTGCTTAGCAGCCTTTTTCCTTGATTCAGAGTTGTTTTCTGGCCCTGTCTCTTATACAAGGCTCCATCTTAGGCCTGTGGGGTGTGTCAGCATAATGAGGACTTACAAACAAAGCAAGGCTAGTAACCACACTTGACAGTGCTGCAGAGGGTGGGGCAAGGTAGGATATGATCGCAGACAAGTGGGTGAGCGCCATAGACAGTGATAAATACAGAAAAGTGCTACATGCTTTGGCACAGAGTATGGAGAAACTGATGCACAGACACAGCAGGTGATCCTGGGGTATGGCCCAGGCCACCACACTCGTGGGCACTCTGCCATCTGTAGGTTGGGGAGTTAGGTAGGTGGGGGCTGTTCTGATGGGGCTGAGCCCCTGGGAATCACATCCTGAGAGGAGAGCCAGAGGGAAAAGGAGCCCCTCAGAGGTGTGCTGACTGCTATTCTCCTTCCTCCCAGCCTGATGTTCACCAAGGTGAAGCTGGAACAGGTACTGAAAGGCCCAGAGGAAGCCCTCGTGACCTGTAGACAAATGCTGAGGCTGTGGCAGACCCTGTACAACTTCTCTCAGCTGGGGTGAGTAGCTGTCATTGTCCTTTGGGTTTGCCAGAAGGTTGACAGGAGGTGGTTGCCTGGCAACCACCCACTGCTGAGTGGCCACATGCCTGGTGGGCAGGGGGCGATGAGGATGTTTGAATGAGAGTGTGGGACTTACTGCTGCTGGGGCCTAGACATCCCTGGTCTAATTTTAACTTTGTGGCAATCCTTTGTTTAGGAGTCTTAAGTTCAGAAGAATAAGAAGGAAGAAAAATCATTAGTGAGCATCTGAGCCAGGAGCTGAGTTTGCTGCTCCATCTTCCACATCAGCTGCTTTTATCTTAGATAGCATCAGATTTTATTCTCACCAGTAGGGAAACTAAGACTCAGGGGCCTTATATAATTTGCCAGAGCCACTTGCCTGGTAAATGGTAATGCTGGGGCTTGAACCTAGGTCTCCTGAATCTCAATCCATGCAGCCTGTTACTTCTTTCCTAGTCCCATTTGGAAGCTAAAAGAAGAGAAGGAAGCAGAGTTCCTGAAGGGCCCCCCTACTCCTCCCAATGTACCCACTGTCTTGATGAATCCTGCTTCCTGCTATAGTCCCCAGCCTGGGCTCCCAAGTTTTTCCAGGGCCAGAGCAGGACACTCATGTCCAGGCCGAATCTGTAGAAAGTCTTTGCTCAAACCCACTGGGATGCTGGGGTTCAGCCTGGGAGCCCAAAGAGGAAAAGAGGCCTCATGCAGTGTGGTACACTGCCTCTTCCTGGTCTTCTGGACCCCACCACCTTGCCTTCTCTGGTACTACGGGCTGTGTAGTCATCTCCCTCAGACCTCAGGGGAGCCTGACTCTGGTGGATGTGCTTCCATTTTCACAAGGACTCTGAGTGCTCAGAAGGCTTTCACAGTCTCCAGAGGCATGTCTCTAAGGGTGACGTTTACAGAGGGGGCCCTAGGGTAATCCAGTGGAGTAACATCCTTGGGCAGGGCAGGGCTGTCACTTTCTTTGCAGGCTTTTGGGCCTGGAAAATTCCAGAGTAGAGCAAGACCAGCCTGTGGAAGCTGCCAGAAGAAGGCTCTGGGATGGAGGACTTTTCAGAGAGGAAATGGAGAACCATCTGGCAGCTGGGTGATGTGAGGGCGAAGGCCAGACTCTGGTGCGAGGGGGATCTGTGTTTAGATGCACCTCTCCAACTTACCGGCTGTGGCTGCATGAGCAGGTGCATAACCTAGTTGCCCTTGTGGAGAGAGGCTGGCAGGGACTGCCTATCTGTTGGATGGCTGGTTGCTTGCTCATCCAGGTGGTCCTGGGAGAAGCCCCTCTGAGCTGCAGCCTTGTCTCTGAGAAGATGGGGCCCAGCCTATGCTTCCTGCTAGGCAGCAGAGCTGTGGGCTGTGGGGACAGTGCCTAGGGGTCTTTTCAAATCACCACCCACACACACTCATCTCTGATCTGAGGGCCTGGTGGAGCTCCTCCCCAAGGTACTTCTCCTGGAGAACCTTCAGGGTAGGGCAGGGCTCAGCCAGGCCAGCTACCCTGTAGGCAAACTGTTGGGACCAGAGGCCTGCATTCAATAATACCCTCCTGGCTTTCACAAGAATAGAGAGTATTCTTTATCAACCTGGAGCCACAGAGAAGAAACTGGGGCTTGTAAAATCTAGTCTGGGGCAGCTCAGGATCAAGGCCAGAATCCATAGCCTGAGAGACTAGCCTACCCTACCCCACTTCCTGCTGTTCACTGCTCCTCGGGCCCTTCTCAGGTGTCCTTCCTCCTGGCACCTCTAGTCACCCTGCCTCTGATGCTTCCTCTTAGCCCTGTACATCTGGATTTTTGCTGACTGCTCAACTTCGATTGTCTCTTCTCCCCACCTGGCTGTCAGGTTCTTTAGGGCAGGAACAATGCTGTATATTGGCTTAGAACTAGTGGCAAAATACCCCAAGATTGGCTGTCTCTGAGCCCCAGGAGGGGCTGAGAGGGCAGATGAGATAAGAAGCTGCATCTGTTGAAATGTACCATGCCAGCACGTGCTGGGCACCTGCTCATGCTGTCTCACGTGCTCCTCACAGTAACCTCACAAGATCGACATTCTCATGGTCTTTTCAAAATGAAACAACTAAGACCTAGAAAGGTGGCTTTGCTGAGGGTCACACAGATAAAAGTGGTGGCCCCGTGGTTTTACCCCACTATCTCCGGCTCTTGGCATGACACTCAGGTGCATCCTAGGAGTGGGAAGAAGGTGGGAGAGGACAGGAACCAGCCCTGATCCTCTGTGTTTTTGTAGACGGCTTCATTTAATGTCCACAAAGATGGCTGTGGTGAGGGGCAAGGGAGCTGGAGGAGGCTTTCTAGACAGATGAGGGGTACTCAGGCTGGGCACTGAAGGATGAGGGGTTTGGATTGGACTAGGAAGAACAGCGAGAACGTTGTTGGTAGCTGCAGCATGAACAAGTGTGTAGCCTGGGCATGAAATGTGGCAATGTTAGAGAATAGCAAGGAGTCTGATGGCCCCACAGGCACTCAGCAGGCAGCATGTCTATGTGTGTGTGAGTGATGGGAAGTAACATTATGTCAGTTTAGCCTCTGGAGTGAGCCAGATTCCAGCATCCCAAGCCTGAGCCCTGACCTGTCCTATCGCTCTGGTTGTCTTCATCCTTCCCAGTGGTCTTGGCTTCGGCTCTGTTCTTGGGCCTGAACTGTCAGCCCCAGAGCCTGCCTGGCAGGTGGCTCCCTCGTCCTCCCTGCTAGCTCTCCACTTCACCAGGGCCTGGCCTTCTCTTGCCTTCCAGAGGCCTGGAAAAGGATGGCAGCCTTGGCGAGGGCCTTACACTGAAGAAGCAGAGTGGCATGCACCTGACTTTGCCCGATGCCCATGATGCAGACTCCGGTAAGAACGTGTCCTATGGGCAACTGTCCACATGGCTCCACAGGTCACCATCCCAGCCTGAGCACACACAGTGTCATGGGCCCAGCCTGGCCAAATCCACCCCACTCCTTGCCGCTTGCTGCTCTGAGGTCTGTGCTGAGTGAGGTGCTAAGGAGCCTTGAGGCATCTTTCAGAGTTCATGTTGGCTTTGGTGACTATAGGCCCTGGGGCTAGGGTAGGCAAGAGAGGGGCCCTATCTCCTAAATTGGGATGAAAAGGGTGGGGATTGAGGTAGAAAGATATGTGTGTGGAGCACAGAAACTATTTCCCCTTAGGCAAAGACTCAAGGCCAAGGTCTGCCATTATAATGTCCTTAGTAGATTAAGGGAATGAGCTGAGTTTATATTTACATCTCTAAACTCAAACTAACATTTATCTGAGAACCTGATTAAAGTAGAAATCCCTTCTTCAAAGACATAATAAGAATTAGTCACAGGAATGAAAGTGTGAAGGAGTTGTGCTTAGTGGCATTGCTCACTTTTTCCACTTCTGTGGACATGAACCAAGTTGTGCCAGTGCCTTCACTGGTGTTGATTTCCAGTGTCAAGCCCAGCACTTGACTTGAGAGGTGCACCTGAGTAGTGCAGCCTGCATGTGGAGCTGCTAACTCCCGGAGGAAATGGTGAAGGCGGCCTCAGCGCCCTTGCAATTGAAGAGGGAAGAACCATGAACAAAGTGATAGGACTCCATATGCACTTGCCTTAAAGCTGAAGTCATCTGTGGTTTTCCCTGAGGTCTCCTGAGTTTATTGGAGCCTTTATTGCCTGTGAGATAGTGAGAAAAAAGTGCTCACATTTCACTTGCATGTGAATTGTAAATGTCAACAGCTCATATATCCTGAAAAGGGATCCATGTCATCCACAACTGCCACAGGAAGAGGTTCTCCAAAGGTCACAGGGTCTGACCTGAGCTGCCACCATGGATCCTACACAGCATAACCTCAAATGGGACATTTCTGTATAAAAAAACAATAACATGCAGTTGTGAAAACTGAAAGCAAAAATAGCAAAAGGAAGAAAAAATCACCCATAATTTCACAACCCAGACCTTAATAAATGGCCTTTCAGACTTTTTTCCATGCCCATATTTTTTTAATATAAAAATATGATCATGCCCTTTTTCACCCTGCTTTTTTCATCTAACTGCAACATCTTTCCACATTGGTATTTGAACAACTGCATTATTTGAATGACTGTATACTTTTGTATGATTATACCCTCACTTGCTTTTAGTCAGTTCCTATTGTCAGACATTCGGGTCACTTCTGTTTCTGATGTTACAGCCAGTGAGAGAATGAGCATCTTTGCTGACATTTATGACATTTATGTCTTCCTTCATTAAAGACTCCTAGAAGTGGGCTTGCTGCCTGATTGCCCCTTTGAAAGCTCCTTTCCCCAGCTGTGGGTGAGGGTACGAGGTGGGCCCGTCCCTAATGGCTCTGTGAGCTGTTTGGTGGCCACCTTGTCCTGTCTCAGTATGCCCTCTCTTTCCCCATAAGGCTGCACAGTTGCTTCTCCTGGGGCCTGTAGTGTGTGACACTCTGACTCTGCTGCTCAGCCCTGTCGTGTCTTGCTCTGTAGGCTCTCGGCGGGCATCGTCCATTGCGGCCTCCCGGCTGGAGGAGGCCATGTCAGAGCTGACCATGCCCAGCTCAGTCCTGAAGCAGGGCCCCATGCAGCTGTGGACCACACTGGAACAGATCTGGCTCCAGGCTGGTGAGTGACACCAACCCACCTGCCAGCAGGCCACCGGACTCTTAGACCTGTGTCCTGTCCCGGAGAAGGGAGTATAGGCAGGTGGGGACTGCTAACAAAGCTTACTTGGGCTTCACTCCTCATGGAAAGGCCTGGCACTCAGGAATATGGAGCTCTAGTTCCAGCAATTTCTTCTTTGCTAAACCTGGGAAAAGTCAATCTGTCTGGCCATGGGTTTCCTCTCTGCCAAATGGGGATGGTGCCCATCCTACCTACCTACCCAGCCTGCCTACCTGGAGAGGCTGTCTGTCAGCAAATACATGTGTGAAAGAATTTGAGGAAAGGCCACGAAGATGGATAGTCTTAGTCTCAAAAATAAGCCCCATTCCTCCTCTTGCCTCTTCTTGAGTACAGCTAGTTAATACTCCAACCCCAAGAGCTCACAGACTAGCTAGAGAAGAGGTGGGATGTGGCAGCCCCCAGGAGAAGGGAGGTCTGGCGGTAGAGTGCATCGAGGGTGGAAGGCTGGTAACACTGGGGTTGCCATTTAGGGGATAGTCCTTCTTGAAAGGTAATTGGTACTGTTGATACCGTGGAGTTCAAAGGTCAGTTGGTGTTGGAGAGGCAGGCAGCTTCATGGTCACATAGAGTTGGGTTCTGGTGCCAGCTCATTCCTGCCTGTCCTGATTTAAAGTGAGCTAATGTGTTACAGCAGTTAGTGTAGTGTGAGACACATAGTAGGTGCTCAGTGAGTGGTGCTTGGCTTCTGTTCCATCCACTATAGTCACAGAGGCAGCGAGGCACCATCAATGTGTGTGTCTTAGATTCTCGGCTAAGGAATGCCAAGGAGTAACTCACTGGAGTGACTAGAAGTTTAATCTGATGGTGGTGTGAGAGGTGGGCGAAAGTGAAAAGAGAGTGAATCAAGGCCAGAGATGTGCCTGAATGAGATAAAATGGCAGCGGCAGCAGAATAAAGAGGAAGGTGCTAGAATAAGTGGAATCCTAAAAATGCACCAGGCCAACATGCCTCCTTGATTGAGATCTGCCTAAGTGAAGCTCTGATTATCCTCATATTTGCCCCCTCTCCACCGATAGTCCAAGGGGGAGATGGGAAAAAGACTGCAAGTAGATAACCAGTTTCTGGCATATGCAGATTTTGCAAGTCAGAGTTAGAACGTGCTTTAATGAGAACCTAAGGTTTCCCACAGCATGGAGTTCACATATGGACACATTAGTATGCAGCACGCCCCCACTCTCCCCGCCACAGGTCTGAATCTGGGGCTAGGGGGAGAATTGGACCAAGATTCACAGAAAGGCTAGACAGGGAAGCATTTTAATAATGCAAATATTGCCCTAGTTACTATATCAGGGTCCCTCAGGATGCTGAGGATGTGTGGGGGCTGTGCTCTGTGGTCAGCTTGTTGCATCTTAAGTAGGAAGAGGAGGAATGTTGAAAAATCCAGAGGAATAATAGAAAAGGCCTTCTCTTGGGAAAAGATTCCCCTGTCTTCTTCTGAGATATGGATCCATATCAACTCAGAGGGGTCTGGCTGGGGCTTCACTAAATTTAAGGAATGTATCAGTAACGTGGTGATCCAGTTTTGGAGTTATATGTTGCCTACTCTGGAGTTCCCAAGGCCTTTTATTTTAATGTTGTGCCTTGTTTACGACCAACAGCAAATGAAACTTTTTTTGCATCTTATAAGCATGCATTTCTCAGATATGTTACTTTATACTAGGGCTGCTGGTATGTTCTGGCAACTCCAAGGAAGGTTAAAGGTCTTCCTGAAGCCTGTCATCAGATTTGAGAATATTGATATAAACACATGCCCATCAATAATTGGCACATTAGTCTTCTCTGAGTATTATCTAAGATAATCAGTCTACAGAGAACTCTGAGAACAAAATCTGAGTACTCTGAACATGGTGCCGAGTCAGAGTTAGGCCTTAGCAGTGTGGCATTAGACGTCAGGTTTAGGTGTGTCCAAAATATCCGTAGCTTCTACAAGGCAAACACTTCATTTTCTCATAACAGTTCAGAGAAGGCAGGCTTGACAGGTCCAGGGACCCAGGTGTCTCCCATTTTGTTGGCTCTGCTGTCCACAGGGTATCACTCTCATCTTGTGATCCAACATGGCTCTCCACCACATTCACCTTCCAAGGAATAACTAGGAAGAGTAGGACATGGAGACACCCTCTCCCTATAAGGACATGTCCCAGAATTCGCACACATCACTCCCCCTCACAATCCATTGGCCACACCTAGCTGCAAAGGGCTGTGAGAAATGTCATTATTCTGGGTGTCCATAGACCCCATTAAAAATCAGAGCATCTGTCATTATAGAGGAAAGGAGGAATAAACCAGTGAACAGCTGCCACAGCCGAAAAGGGACATGAGAACATGTCCTAGGTCTTTCATTCTGAGCGTGGGAGCATTCTGGAGCAACTGGCACCCCCTGAGCCCTCTCCCCTCCCCTGGCCATCATCATTGGCAAGCGTGTGCCGAGCACCTATTGCATGAAGGGCTGCCAGGAGCAGATCACCAGGGCAATAACTTCTCCCAAACTACCACCCTTCCCTCCACCTGACCCAGGCTTGAGTGTTGTCACCAGTACTACCACCCACTCACCTAATGATTCTACCAGCTGCAGCAGTTTTGCAGGAAGGAAAAATATCCCCATTTATCATTTTGGAATGAGCTAATTCCCCTGGTTTTGTTCAAGATAAACTGCATCCCAGTCTGTTTTGGCAGAAAGTTCTATCATTAACCCACTTTTAGGTTGGGAAATGAGTCCTTCCTCTCCCAACTCTCATCCTCCTCCCCTCCCCTCTTCAAGTCTCCTTCCCATTCCAGTCTGATGTGAGAAGCCTCACAGGATTTATGAGTTTCGGGAATGTTGCCTCTTTGTCAGCAGGTCTGTGTGAGAATGGGAGAGGCACCAGGCCCCATAGAGGATCCAGGATCCTGAGTGCCTAGAGATGCTTTCCAGGAGAGCAAGGTGGCCCACCTTCCTCTCTCACTGCAGCTCACATCTGTGGGAACAAACAGTGGACAGTGTGCTAGAGAGAAACAGATGGATGGAGGGAGAGGCCCCCACCCTGGAGGTCCAGGGGCTCACAGGCAGCCTGGGCTATCCCTGGGTCGGAGGAAGCTGGCCTGCATCTCAGCTCCCACACGACAGAGTCACACTGCCTGGGCACTGGTGCCTAGCTCTTTAGGTGGCCCTACAGGCGGAAGCTGTCCGTTGTCAGTAATGCAGGCTGGGGCTTGGAGTGGGGCAGCCAGGGCTGTGTCTAAAGATCGTATTTGTTATAAAATTATAATCAAGGAGAAAACCATGTCTTCTTCTTGGTCCCGCCTGTCTCTCTAAGTCTCATTTGTCTCATTCCTCCTCATTCCTTTTCTTATCTTCCTCCACTCTCTTTTTCTAGCTTCCCCCCTCCCTCTTGCCTTCTGTGCCTTCTTTCCATGTCCTGTCTTCCCTTGCTCCAGCTTTTTCTTCTTCCTGCCTCTCTGCCTGATGTTTCCTCCTTCCAGGGTCCTGAGTTATTAGGGAGAGTGCTCCTGGGACAGGAAGTCGGGAGCCCAGGCCCACACAGCCTTGATTTTTTTGTAGCTGAAGCAAATCATGCCACTCTCTGGGTCCCAGCAGTGAAGGGTCTCAGGCCAACCCGAAAATCCCTTTAGACCCTTGGATTCTCTGTTATCTTCCTGGGCCTTCTCCCTTCTGCCCTCCACTCTCATCCCCCAGTCTTCTCTCTCATTTCTCCCTTGTCTTTCCTTCACCCCTCCTTCTCCCTTATTTTGGGTATCCATATGCCCTGAGGGTCTGCTTCATGGGGAGGTTGCTTATTTTCTTCATGGGGCAGTTTTGGTAACTCCCTGGGGCTCAAGGCTGGCAAGGTGGGTTCTTTTTAGGGCCCACTCTTAACTTCTCTCCTGCTTTGGGCGGCTTTTGCTCATTTAGCTGGGTGGCCTCCCTCCTTTCTGAGGTCTCTCCAGAGTCTCTAAGAAGCATATCTCTCCCTAAAAGGCCTTAGGCGTGGCCCTGGGCCCTCCCTCACCCAGATCTTTACCTCAGGACCAGCCTGAGAGCAAGGCTCTCCCAGCAAAGAAGGTGTGCAAATAGCCCAGAAAGAGCAAATCTATTCCCCAACTTTGAGGGTGGAGCCTCGGCCTTGGCAGGAATGGCAGAAAGACTGGGATCAGCTCTGGGTACACAGTTAGAGCAGGATGCCTCAGAAAAAAATAATAAAAGGGACTGTCGCAAAGCTCCAGGGAACAGATGTTTTCCATTTGGAGCCTGCTGAGAGAAAGCGCAGAGGTGGGTGGGTAGAGAGAGATGGAGGGAAGAGGAAGAAAAGCCAAGACAGGCAAGAGAGGAGGTCAAGAGTCGGCAGGGAGGAAGACGAGAGAAGTGGGAAAATCAGAGGCAGGGAAAGAGAGTAAAGGAACTGAGGGATTCAGAGAGGGGCTCTCTGACACTGAGGAGACACAGCAAGTTTGCTGGGATGATGACCACAACGATGAGAATTCAAGGCAAATCCAGTAATAGTGAGTGCTCATCCAGCCCTGGCCGAGCGAAGCAGGGATGGGTGTGGGCACCTTGGGGCCCTGGCAGCAAAGATCAGGGCAGTGGGCGGGTGCGGTGCCAGGTATCTCCTGCTGTGGCTGAGGCTGGCTGTCTGGGGGGTACCGTGTTTGGTGAAACAACTGCCCAGGGATGCATAGTCTAGGGAAAAGGGGTACGCTCCAGCCCCCAGACCTGTGGGCCTGTCTGCAAGGCAGTCAGGAGCGCACAGGAGGCCCCGCTTCCCTGGCTCTGTTCTGTGTCATCTGGTTTCCTGCCTAACTAATAATGAAGTTCGGTGGAGCAAAGCAGCCCTACCTATTTTTCAGAGCGTGTTTTCTAGTGTATGGCTAGCCCGACAATGCCCAGGGCCCCAAGAAAGGATGGAGGTAGGGATCCTCTAATTGAAATCTGTTGATGTGAAGGCACTGTGAGGAGTTCCCAAGGGGGTGACTAGGGACAGCCTCCAGAGAGGAAGCTCAGGAGACAGGGCGGCAAGTTGTAAACAGCCTAATGAGCTGTGCCAGGACCAGGTGGGCAGGTGGGCCAGGCCTGGGGTGGGCCTGCTGCGGCAAGACCTAAGGGACTGGAGAGCCTGGCCTCTGAGCTCAGCTCCTGGTGGTGGAGGAAGCCGCCATGGGGGCTGGTGCAGGAAGGCCTCCCGAAACACACCACACACTTCCTTCTACTACTCCTCTCTCCTTTGTCTCCATGGCTGCCAGGGGGACCCCAGCCCTCCCGGCCACCACAGCCTCCCATCTCTCTGTTAGTCCAAGTGCTGCTGGGTCTTCAGGCCTTGGCTCAAATGCCACCTCCCCCAGGAAGACTTCCCTGTCTATACCAACACAGCTGACCTGACCCCTTCTGAGTGCCTAAAGCACTCAAGTGCTTGTCATTCCACTGCCCAGGAGGCGGGGGGGGGGGGGGGTCACTCAGTGGTTTGGTGGCTCAGCTGTCCCACCTCCCCCCACCTCCACTCTTTCTTCTCATTGGAGGGCCAGGCATACATTTGGCACTCACTAGTGGCACATGGAACACTCATTTCTGATGGCAGCCTGCTGACAGCCCCAGGCAGCAGCTCTGGAAGGGGACACAACAGAAGAGCAGAGTAGAGCTGAGGCTGAGAGAGCCAAACCCCTGACTCCTGGGCCAGCCTTTCCTGCAAAGTCCCAGGTTCAAAACCTACCCTTCTGTGGCCTTACCTCCACGGGCTTTCTGCTGTAAGAATCTGCAGTTCAGGCTGTCTCTGGGGACAAGAGCCTGCTTTTCTCTCTCTCTCTCTTGTTATCATTAGAGCCTAGTTCCTCTGTGTTTAATTAATTCTCTGATTTTACCAAATTCTCATCCCCACTAGAGAAAAAGAGTACCCTTGCTCAAAAAGCCTTCTGTAGCATTTCAGGATGTGGCAAGCTCTTTGATTATGCAATAAGCCTTAGGCAACATTCATGCTCAGTACCCCAAATGCTGTGTGCTGTAGTCAAGCCTTAGGCCTCCTTCCTGCTTCTTGTTGGAACAGGAAAATGGGATGCCTGCACCCAGGTTTTCCACTTCTTCCTGGGAGCTTCCTTTGCATGTCTGTTATCCATCCCACCCCAGGTCTCTCATGCAACCTCAGCTCTCAGTCTTTGCTGGAAACAGCTCTTGGCAAAGTCACAAGCCCCGCTCTGCTTGCCCTTCTGTGCTCCCATCTGTGCACAGGCACCAGCTCCAGGAGGGGCAGCTGAGCTTGGGACTGCCATGTGAGGAGGGCTGAATGGGCTGTGAGGCTAAGCTGCAACCCCAAACAGCCACATCACTTTGCTAAAAGTGCCTGCTGTGCAGGAGAATTTGAAATGTGCATTTATCTGGACTGACCCAAGACTGGAGAAACTGCCCCATTTTCCACTGATCTGGAGCAGATTATGTGTGTATCCTCTGTTCTTGGTGCTGCAGAAAGTCCTGGGCTTTGGAGGGAGGCCGGCAGCTGCTGCAGACCCAGCCCTGCCTTGCCCCTTCCTGCTGAGGAATGGGAGGGAGGTCCTCCCTCGCTTGGTCTGGTTTTAGCATCAGGGTATGAGAGCGCCTGCCTCCCTCCCCGACTTGTGAGGATTAAATGAGAGAAGCTGCTTCACAGCATTCGGCCTGGGCCCACAGTCGGCTGTCAATCCAAGTGGCAGTTAGGTAGCTTTTACCAACACTCCTTGGTGGAGCCCCAGCTCTGCCCCTTCACAGATGCTCCTTGGGCTCCCTTCTCATCACCTGCCACCCCCACCCTCAGCAGGATTGCTGAGCTCTCCCCCAGGCTCTGTGCACACTCAATCAGCCTCCACCCCCTATCCCCAGACACATAATGAGCAAAGGAGGTGAAAAATCAGTTACCAGAGCAAACGTTATGCTCCAGGGGACACCACTTGTGCCCCCACTATGGGCTCCAGAGTCCAATGGCCTGACGCACACCCTGGCTCCTGACTTACCCTCACTGTGGCCTAAAGCAAGACCCTTACCTTCTCTGTGCCCCAGTTCCCCCCTCCCCGAAGTGGAGTAATAAAAGTGCTTGCTCTGTAGGGTTTTGTGAGCATTAGCTGAGACTGTGGAGCACATAACACGTTCCCTGACACAGCACTCAGAAACCGTCACCTGGTATTGCCCTGCACCCCAGAGCCATCGTGCCCCATGCTGTGACTCGGGGGGATGGTTTCCATCACCTGAGACCAGTTCCCAGGGAGGGGGTCTCTGCCTCTGACTTTTCCACCACTCTCACCTCCCACCGTCCTTCTGGTTTCACAGCTGAGCTGTTCATGGAGCAGAAGCACCTCAAGGAAGCAGGTTTCTGCATCCAGGAGGCAGCAGGCCTCTTCCCCACCTCGCACTCCGTACTCTACATGCGGGGCCGGCTGGCTGAGATGAAGGGCAGCTTGGAAGAGGCCAAGCAGCTGTACAAGGAGGCTCTCACAGTGAACCCCGACGGCGTGCGCATCATGCACAGCCTGGTGAGTCAGCCCCACGCCCCAGCAAAAGGCCTCAGGGCCCTTCTACCTCATCACCCACTCAATGCCGGCAGGTGCCTGCCTCGCTGCCACTATTCCCTGGTATCTGGAGGGGAGAGGGAGGTGGCTTCCTCCCTGCTCTGCTGGGAGAGACAAGGCTCCTTCTTGCAGAGGGGGCCATTGCCCTTCAATCAGAGCCTGCCTGAGTTGATGAAAAAATCTGAGAGGACTGATTGATATCCTTTGTGACTGCCTTTTCGCTGTAAGTTTCTGAACATCAATCTAGCCCCAAAGGGCTTTCACTGTTACTAATCAAATCTTCACCCTGGAGATTCTAGATACCAAAATGTTCTTTTTTGTGGGGGGTCCCCAGGCTCTCCCTGATCACTGGGCTGCCTCCTCCATTTTAGAGGAGCTCCATGCCTCCTTGGCGGGATTCAGGGGGTGTCCTGGGGTGGGCTGTCAGATCAGACCAGAGTAGAGCACTCACTGAGAATGGCCCATGGGCCCCCCAATCTTAGAACATAGAGCTCAGGACTTGGGGACCCAGGGCTCGGTGACCTTTCTATTGGAAGGTCGGAGGCTGGGAGCAGGAGGCTGGTGCTCTTGTCCCAACCTTGCCATTCTCTTCCTGGATGATCATGGGCAACTCAGCCACCTTCTTCAAACCTTGGTTTACTTATCTGTGTAGTGGGGAGTCTGCGGTTCAGGAAACATTTGTCAAATACCCGTGCTGACAGATGGTACAGTAGGCATAACTGTTTTTCCCTGCCTTTCTTAGCAGAGAGCAGGTATCAGGATAAATGCAGTGATCTGAAAGTGTACAGGCCTGCGTAGGAACAGTGATTCTGAAGTATAATTCAGGAGCCCACAGTTAGCGGATCAGCCTTCGCCTATCAGGGTCCGGGTTCCACCTCAGAGGTCCCCTTTGAGAGCTCTTTGAGGAGACCGGCCATGAGGATATCACCGACATCTGCCGCATGGGGAACACAGGCATCAGGGGAATAACTCCAGATGGCTGCAGGGTTATCACTGCCAAAAGGGGTCTGATTTGTCCATGGGTAAAAACTACAGAGACTTAGATGTCAGCTTTGTGTCAGGGAAAATGGTATAACTCTTAGAATAGTCCAAGCACAAACTCAGGAGTTATCCGATGAGGGTGTTGCCAAGAGAATGGAAACATCACATGGGAAGGATCTGGACCAGGTCATCTTATAAGGGCCTATCCAACCCTTAAGAGTCCTTGAAAACAGATTAGAACAGGGATCTCCAGCTCAGCTTTTATTCCCGCTGCCTTGTTTTTTAAAGGCTTTCCAGCTTAGCCCCCTTGTGAATGTTCCGTGTCAGTTGAAGAAAGCCCGCTCAGTGACATCACACCCTGGCCCGCATTCTCTTCCACATGGCTCCCAGTTGCCTTCCAGTCTGCTCAACAAATGTTTGTTTTTTGCAAGACACATCCTCCTTCCTCCCACAATTTAGACATTAGCTCCTCTGATGAATGCCTCCCCAGAGGTCACATCCAGAAACTTGATTAGAAAGGTGGGAGGGAGGATGTGGGCTATGTCATTAGGCCAGCAGCCAGGCAGAGATGTCTGCCTTCCACTGCACTCATGGATCTGAGCCTACCGTTCAGACCCTAAAACCTGACAAAATCCAATAACAAGCCCAGTTTTGAGGTAACAGTGTACCATTTTTCATTTATGCTTATTATTGTTTGTAGCTATTTCCCTGACATTGAAGCCATTTCCAACGGTGGGTTTCCATGGTAACTAAAGAGCTGTCCAGAGTGGCTCCCTACAGATGTTTCTGAAATGGTCCCTTTTCTCTTCCGGGGGTGCCTTGCTGATGTGATGAAATTGGAGGAGTCGGAGGCAGGCCTGCCCACTGTTAAAGTTGCAAGCAACCGGAGGGGCTGTCAGCTCCAGCGTGGGCCGCCCATCCCCTTTCCACAGGCTCTGTTCCTGCCAGCATCCCACACACATGCATACAGAGTAGCAAATTTCAATCCTGGGGAAGATTTACTAAGCGCTCTTTTCCAAAAGACATACGAACACTTGGTGTGTGGATCTCCAGCGGTCCCTGATCTAAGTGTCTTCCCTATGCTCAGAACCAGGACATCTGGGACCTAATCCTGACTCTGACCCTAATTCACGTGGGTGAGTTAGAAAAAGACGCACTTAACTTCCACGCTCCTGATGTCTCCTTTTGTAAATGAGTAATAATCATCCCTAGACCAATGTTCTAATCAAATGAAGTGACACATGTGAAAGTGCTTCTAAAAGTCTGCAATGCACATCAGAGAAGCTAGCACAGCCTATTTGCCACCACTCTGCAGTCCCTCACCCACGACAGACATTGCTAACCAATCACAGCACTTTTGTCCACAGAGCACAAATGTGACATTGGACTCTTTTTCATCATGAAGGGAACTACTACCTGTCGGCCCAAGTCAGCTTGACAGTTTTATAAGGGACTCATCATAAAAATAGTAGAGAATGTGAGTGACACACAAGTCGTCTCAACCTTTGTAAACTCCAGAGGTAGATGCATCCATGACTTATCCAGAGAAAGGAACATGGAAGGGAACTGGTGTCCCTTTGTGGAGTCATTAACGAGGCAGGTTCCCAGGGAGGACTTCCTGGCCCCACCACACCACAGTGGCTTTGTGAGTACACTGGCCTCTGGTAGGTACAAGCGTCCCCTGAGAGCACAGCCCGCCACAGCCTGGCCTGTGGGAGCTCTGGGGGCCTCAGTGAGCTCTCTGAGGTAGTGTTTAAGCCCTACTCCCTGAGGTCTGGAGAGAGGAGGGTGGAGGTAGACTCAGTGAGTTGTGTGGGGGGCCAGGTTTGGGTCTATAGTCCTAAGAACAGAATCCTCAAACACCAGGAAGCTGGCCTCTAAGCCTCTCTCTGGGGCTATGTACGTGGGACAAGATATTTGGGGACAGGTTGGAGAAGGCCTCTGGGAATGGAAGGCTGTTCCTTTCAGGAGCCCAAGGGTTCAGGCATTTCTAAGAATATGAATTTTGGCCCAGAAGTGGGTTATCTGCTCACCCGTCCTGCTGCCCTCCTTTCCCGGATATGAAGGCCTCCACCCTGGACTTGGCTCAGGGATTTCCTTCCAGATGAGGCAGGAAAGAGATACCTTCTTGGAAGAATACTGCCAAGGAGGTCTCTACTCTGCCCACAGCAGTGTCTCAGAGGAGTCTGTGTCCTCAAGCCCTGGTCCTGCAGCTGCCACCTCTACTAGACTCAAGGAAGGCCAGGTTGCTTTGGGAGAGTGCCAGGTGCAGAAGGGGTAAGGTGTGCTCTCTGCAAACGGAAGTTCCCAGTGAAATCTTAGAAGCAGGTCCTGACAGTCTGCCTGCTCTCTCCTAACCTCTTGTCCAGGTAGCCAGAAGCCCCACTCACAGGCTCAGCCAGAGAAGGGTCCTCAGGTAGCCTATTTCTCTGAGCCTGTCTCTGCCTAGCCCCTCCTATCCCTCTGTGCCCCCAAGGGAGCAGAGATGCCTGGGGATGGCAAGGAGCTCAGGTATGGTTGATGGACTGGCCAAGTCACTAAAAGCCCCAACAAGAGGGGGTTCCATTGAGGTCACCTAACCTTAATGGTAGGAAGATCACTAGCCCTGGCTACAAACCAACTTGCTGTCCCTGCTCTTTGCTTGGCTGAGCTGGTAGTTTGGATGCTTTGATGCAGCCTGTTTCACTACAGAGAAAGCCTCAGCCATGAGTGGGCAGACGTGGGTGCATTCCTGCCTCCTGCCTTTGTAGGTGGCACCTCGCCCTTCTCTCCCAGGACACACTCTACGGGGAATGGTTTTCTGCTCTTCTCTGGCCCCTGTCCCTGGTCATGCTCTCTTCTTGGGAAAGAGCTCGAGGTTCTTGCTGCCCCATCTCCCCCCAGAACCCTTTCCTCCTCAGATACCCAGCAGCAGGGGGAGAGTGTAGTGCATGAACTTCAGTTCCTGTGATGTGATTCCTGGGGATGGAATTTCTGAAGCAATCCTGGTCGCTTGACATGGCCTTTTCTCTCTCCAGAGGCCCCTGGAAGGTGGGAAGACAGTGTTTCTGTCATCGTTTCTCTCTAGTGAGAGCGTGGCCATGAATTATTCTCCTGCAGTTGTTCCCTCCTGCTCCTAGTGCGAAGCTGCTGTTTCATTCTTTGAGTGGATTTGGAGGATCAAGGGCATGGCCATCAAGGGGGCACTGGAGATTACTTTCCCTCACAAGGTCATACCCTTGTGACCTCAAGGAGTAGTTTTAGGGCTCAGATGAATGAGACCTGTGAAAAGATAAGTCAACATTAGGCATTTTTGTCACAATTTATGTGGAAGACTCAGTGGTAAGTGGCCTGATCCCACCTTTGACCAGACTGCTTGACCTTGCTGCTATGGGGTAGGCATCTTCGGCACAAATTTCCTTGTGCTGCCAAGTGGCCGATGGCATCAGCAGGGTGCTGAAAGGTGGAGTCAGGGACCAGGGACTTCAGAGCTGCCTTTGGGATTGCCTCTGGGGCTGGTTGGCTGGGTCAGTATCAGAGCCGGCCTGAGCCTAGACGTTGGAACATAGACTTCGAGTCTGACTGACCTGGACTTGAGTCCTTTTTTGCCTATACTTTCTGTTTAACCTTGGCCAAGTTCCTCAGCCTCTTAGAAACTCAGTGTCCTTGTAAAATGGGAACCATGACTCCAAGCATCCAGGCCTCCTGTTAGAATTAGGCTAAATGACCCTATAAGTTTATGGTCCTATAGTTGGAGTTACTTGTATCTTTTTCATTTAGAAGCGTGTCTCCCAGGCAAGGTTCAGATACTCTTGGTTTGAAGAGGGAAGTGGAAGCCAACAAAAAGCTAAGCCCCAGAGACTCGTTGCAGCAAAGCTGCTTAGTCCTCACTGAGCCCACCAGGTGACTCTGCCCAGGGCACAGATGCTCAAGACATGGGTCCCAACTGCCCTGTGGCTGGGACAAGAGTGTACACAGTACAAGGCACAGCTGACGTTAGCTGAGAGCGAGGGCAGCCTATTCAGTAAGTGAGAGTCTGAGCTGAGGGATGAGGGGGATTTGAGACCTGTTTTTTTCAGTCTCGTATGTTGGCTGAGACTCTTCAGCTAACGAGGCATTCTGGGGCCCTGAGGCTGTGGGAGAGGAGCAGGGGAAGGGAGGCCCTGCTCAGCCCTGCCCTCTGGCCCATACCAGTTGGTTCTGCCTCTGCTCCCCAATTCTAAGGAAGAAAACCATCCTGGCAATCCTGAGCAGCTGAGAAGTGAAACTCAGTGCTGAGCCTTCTGGAGGTTCCCTGACTCTGGTTCCTGGGTTCCTGTCCCCCGGGACCCAGGATGCCCCATCTACCCTAGGGCCTCCCTTCTTGTCAGCGTCATGAGCAGTGGCAGGTAGTTTAGAGGGTCCAGGCAGCCTGAGGGAATGCGGTGCGAGTTGTGTATGGTGAGGAGCGCTGTGCCTGTGAGAGGTGCCAGAGTTAATTACAGTCACTCACAGAGACGTTGGCTCTGGGGCAAGTCCCAGAAATTCCCGACTTCATCTGTTCCTTCCTCCTTCCCTTCCTGGGTCTCAGGCCTTCCCACAAGACAGCAGCTCCTCCTGCCCATACCATTACCTTAACA
>PVKZ01001438.1:365472-395963 GCA_004027375.1 Macroglossus sobrinus | reverse complement strand
TTCTATTGTGTGTTTACTACCCAAAGTTCAGTTTCCTTCAGCTACCATATATTTGACCCCCATTACCCACTTCGTCCTTATAATTGACCCCCTTTATCCCGACCCTTAACCACTAGTCTATAGTCCATGTCCATGAGTTTCTGTTTGTTCGTTCTGTTCATTTGTTGCTTTTAGGTTTATATCTCACATATAAGTGATCTCATGTGATTTTCAATTTTTTCTGTCTAGTTTATTTCGCTTAGCATGATTATCTTGAGGTCCATCCATGTTGTCGCAAATAGCGGTATTTCATCTCTTCTTATGGCTGAGTAATATTCCATTATATATATATATATATATATATATATATATATATATATATATATATTTATATACACACACACACACACACACATACATACACACACACACACACCAAATATAAAATATATATATTTATTATATTAAATAAATAAATAAATAAATAAATATATATATTTATAATGCCCTGCTCTTAGTAAGGGTTTCATTCCTCTGCTTCTATTTGCCTGATAGTCACTTTATTCCTAATTATTTTATATTTTATATTTTATCTCTCTCTATATATATATACATATATATATATATTTACACACCAAGACACATTGTATTATAGATATATAATACATATAATATATATAATATATATAATATATATAATACATATAATATATAATACATATAATATATATATAATATATATATTATATATAATATATATATAATATATATATAATACAATGTGTCTTGGTGAAGGATTTTTGGAGTTGAGGTAATTGGATGCTCTGTTGACTTTTTGAATTCTAAACTCTATCTCATTCCTTACATTTGGGAAATTCTCATTCACTATTTGTCTGAAAATGCTTTCTAGTCACTGTTCCTTTTCTTCACCTTTGATAATGCCCATTATTTTTATGTTTTCTCTCCTGATGGTATAAGCTATTTCTCTTTCATTATTTTTCATTTTTCGGTTTCTCTCTTCTTTATGATTTATTTGTAGATTTCTGTCTTTGATATCACTGATCGTTTCCTCCATCTGGTCAACTCTATTTTCCAAGCTTGCTATTTCATTTTTTAATGCTTTCTGTGATTGTTTTTTTTTTTTTGTTTGTTTGTTTGTTTGTTTTTTTAATTTCCAGAAGGTCTGTCCTGGAGAGATTTAATCTCCTTCACTGCTCATCTAGTTGATTTTTCAATTCATGAAATTGTTGATATGAGACATTTCGGAACTCACTGAGTTTCTTCAGAAGTACTATCTTGAATTCTCTGTCATTCAAGTCACATATTTCTATGTCTGTAAGCTTATTTTCTGGAAATTTTTCTCTTTCTTTCTGAGATACCTTATGTTGGCTGTTCATGGTGTTTAATAAACTGTTTCTCCACCAGGGCATTAGTGGAAGTGTATTCTGTTGTTTTTCCAGGAAGAAGATTTATTATGTAAAGGTCTTTCATTAGCCTGCTGCAACGAAGGTGCTTTTATTTGGTTTCCAGTAGGTGGCGTCTAAGCCTCTTGGATCTCTGCTTTATATAAAGCCTAAATGTCTTTTTTAATTGTCTTGTAGATATTAAATCACACTTGCTACTCTCAATTTCAGTCCCTGTCTGTGTTAGCAACAGTTTCAGTAGTGTTTACTCAGATTTTTGGGGACTCCTTGGTGATTGGTCTCGGAGATTATGGAGGGAGGGGCCCTCTGGGTTGAGAGTTGGGAGCTGCAGCTCAGCCTTGGTTTTGCAACTGTGGCTTATAAAAATCAACTGATATTTCTCTGCCATTCCTGCTTTTCTGCCGTCCCCATTTCTCTGCCTTCTGCCCTGATGACTGGGCACTGCTGCCGGCTGTGGGGAGCTCACAGTACTTCCAGGCAGGGCTGTTCAGGGAACTCTCCACAACTTCTCCTCTCCCCCTCCTCCTGCAGGGAGCTTGCGCTGCTAGAGAGGCAGCTTCTTTATTTCTCCCAGTCCACCACCCGACACCTGGGGTTCTGATCTGTAGTAGCTCTTATGTGCAGATACCAAGCTCATACATGTTGGTGTGCAGTTTGGGTGTATTTTGCTGAGTTTGAGAAGTTCAGC
Organism: Macroglossus sobrinus; assembly: GCA_004027375.1. NCBI lineage: Eukaryota > Metazoa > Chordata > Mammalia > Chiroptera > Pteropodidae > Macroglossus > Macroglossus sobrinus. The sequence continues at coordinate 393,872 of PVKZ01001438.1, read as the reverse complement.
TTATTAGTGTTGCAAGGGGAGAGATCTGTGGACATCTCTCACTCTGCCAAGTTCCCTCCACCCAAATTATTTTTTAAGATATAAAACTTCCTTGTGAAAAACAGCATGATGTTAAGAACTATATATAATAGAAAGTGTAAACTTCAACCCCCAAACACTGATAAACATCATTAACAGAGCTTACATTTCCAGATAGAATTCTGTATGTATTTTTCTTCAACTGATATTTTTTATTTTAATCCATTGCAGAATAATTTATAACAACATTTAAGAAAAATTTTAAAAGTAAAATATTGTATTCATTGTCACTATAATATGAATTATTTCTTGGCTTAAAGTTATAAGCATCAATCACTCTCTTTTATTTCTCCTCATTTTAAATTCATTTTCTTCACAATCACTTTTAGGTCATTAACTTTCATTTTCTGCTATTTGTTTCCATAATTCTAAATTCACTACCATTTCTTACTTTTCTTTATATCTTTATATATTATATATTGATGTTAATACAGAATGAGGTTTAAGATACCTTAAATCCTCTATGACCTCCACAAATACATTTATTTCCATTTTTATAATTCCCCCAATAAAATTTTATCAATTTCAATTTTTATATTATGTTGTCTGAGCAAATATTTAAATGTAAGACAAAGTATGCTATGATTACATTGCTTTTATTGATTTCTTAAATTGTCTTCCATAAAGACTGTGATTACCTCATTTCTTTTATTTGCTAATTTTATGTACTTAACATGAATTAATTTTCAAACACTGATAGCTATAAAGCATCTCCTCTCATTATTTTCAAAGATGGTTTTTTAAAGGCTTTCCTTCTTCTCTCCTTACTTTCTCCCATTTTTTTCTTTCTTTCTTCCTTTTTTATTTTCCCTTTAAGATATATCTCCTCATGTCCCCCTTTGCCATCCTACGCAGCTTTCTTTCTGAGCATTTTCATTGTTCATTATTCTGAAAATTCAGTTGTCTTGTTTTTATGCTGGATCACCTTTTCCCAGTGCCAAAATTTCTTACCTTTGTCTTTGTTTACTCTCAGTTGGATTGAACATGTAGTTTCAGCAGATTCCTGAGAACACTCACATTAGAGTTAGTTAACACTTCTCCCTGACTGATGACTATCAAATACATGATTCTGGACTGCACAGAATATCTCTTAGAATTGTAAAGGTTTATTTTCCTTGACATTCTATGTTCTATTTGTGCTCTTAAGAAGTTTGAAGCCACTTTGATTCCTCATCCTTTCTTGGTAAAAATTGTCCCTGCCTTCATAATTTCAAATGTTGCAATGATGTACCTTGATATAAAGATGTAAATGTATTTATTTATTTTTAGTGAGCTGTTTATTTTTAAATAGCCATTTTATTTCAATATGACATAATTTGTATTATTTAATTTTAAAATTTTCTTTTTTAATTTTTAAAAATTTTTATTTCCTCATATTTTTATTTATTTTTTTCTTTTCCTTTTTTTATTTTTTAAAACTATTCGGTAACTCATATGATGGAGAATAGAAGCATTCTTAATGTTACTCTTACATTCAACTATATCTTTTTTCTCTTAGTTTATTGGGAATTTTCTCAACTTATATCCTATATTTTTCATGTCTTCTTATTCTTTTTTATTTTTAATTTTCAAAGACATACTTTTATTGCTTGTCCACCATTTTTATATTTTCTTTATGACTCTAAGAAAATAGCTATTTTACTAATGATTTCCTCAAAGTATGTGTTTTTTCTCCAAATCATTTGTTTCTCTTTTATTTGCTTTGATATATGTCTTTCATTAGACACTTTTCTCCAATGTCTTGAGAATTTCATTGTTATGTCAGTAAAGATAACTACCTAATACTTAAAAATAGTCTCCACAATTTTAACAATAAAAGAAAGTTTAATTTACGTCTTCTGCTTTTATTGAAGTTTGCGTTGGGGATCTTCTTCGTGTCATCATTATGTTCACTCAGCAGTCTTGGCAGATGGAGTGGCAGTTATGAGTTAAATCTAACATGGAGGCAGAAAGACGTTGTTAGTGTTTCTGCCCAGAAATAAAAAAAAAATCTACTTCCACTTATATGCTGTTGACCAAGACAGTGGTCATGCCTAAATTCAATCAACAGAAAAATGCAATCCTGCTATGTACCAAAAAGAGAAAAAAATCAAACAGTTTATGAAAACAGTAGACATTGCACAGTTGTGGCTTCATAATTAATGATGAGAGACTAAAATGCTAATTGCGCACTCTGAGAACCTAGTGGGATTTATTTTTTTAATAGAAGAGTCTAAATGTATTTTCCTGAAGTTCTTTCTCATTGGCAAATAAGCTTTCACAGAAAGAAATTCTTTAATCTTTTGTCTTGAGAAATGTAGTTAGAGCATAAATCTATTTACAGACATCCAGAGAACTAAGTCTGGGCAAGTCGCAGAGCTGCCATTTTCTTTGTGTTGACTTTTCATGATGGCATGACACCCCGCTTTTAGTGTACGCATTGCAGGTGAGTCCAAAATATGTATGAATTGACAACTCCATAGCGTTTAAGTTTTGATTGTTGTGAGTCAGCAGCCATTAGAACCTATAACTTTTAATGTTTTGCTTGGGGCTTTGCTGTTGAGTCAGAAAAGACCATCTGTGCTTCTAAATTCTCTCTTAAAAAAAAAAAAACCTTTAAGTAATCTTATTTTTTCAACCTCTAGATTATCCAATAATAACCCTTTCCGTGGAACCCACTAGCATTTCTGTTTTCAGCACTTTTCTTCCTGTCCTTATTTACATATGATTACATATTTTGATGGTTAATTTATGTGTTAGTTCACTTGCCCTTGCAAAGTTCGAAGACAAGGTGGCTTATATAACAGAAATGTATCTCTCACATTCTAGTAACTGGGAAGTCCAAGGTGATGGACACCAAAGTGCCAGCTGATTCAGTTCTTAGTGAGAACTTTTTTCCTGGCTGTCTTCTTGCTCTCTCTTTCCACAGTGGAAAGAGGCAATAAACTTTTTGGTGTATCTTCTTATAAGTTAGATAAATACTATTCCCATCATGAGGTCCCTCCCTTCATGATCTCATGTAGTCTAACTAGCTCCCTAAAACCCCACCACCAAATGCCTTCACTTTGGGAATTAGCACTTCAATATATCAATTTTTAGGGGACACATTCAGTCTATAACATATGTCCACTTGATTAGGTCACAGGGTACCCAGATATTTGGTTAAAATTTACTTCTGAGTATGTCTGTGAGGTGTTTCTAATGAGATTTACATTGAAGTAGTAGACTGATTGCCCTCTGCAACATGAGTGACCCTCCTCCATTGGTCAAAGGCCTGAATAGAACACAAGGCTGACTCTGTAGTAGAGGGGAGTTTTCCTGTATGCCTGTATAACCTGACATTGACCTTTTATGGCCTTTGGACTTGAACCAAAAAACGAACTCTTCTTGGGTCTGGAATCTGCTGGTTTTCAGACTGAAAGTTAAACCATTAGCAATTCTGGGTCTCCAGCTTGCAGACTGCAGATCATGAGACTTCTTAGCCTCTATAATTATGTAGACCAATTCTTTATAATAAATCTCTTTTTATAGCCTATTGGTTCTTTTTCTTTAAAGAACCTGACTAATATGCCAATAAAATTATGTAATTCTTAGATTTATGCACTTGGATTTGGGAACAAATCCAAAATTTGAAAGTGTTTATTTTGGACTAAATATAAGAGATAGAAGAAAATGATATTATGTCAGTTTGTTGGAGGGTGATTAAATGACCTTGTGACAGCAGGAATGCCAAATGAAGCCATTTAATGTTCTCATTAAAACATTAATATATTTTTATTGCCTAAAATGATCTAATACTGCATCTTAAAATATATATTTCCTATGGGCATACACTACTGATAGGCTTTAAAATGCTGAATATACAGTAATGCAAAATGTTAAAATTTGCTGAGAGTAGTTTAAATGGTAAATCTGGAATTCTCCAGTAAGGGCAGGGAATTAATTGGCAATATACATACTGTTGGAATAATTTTAGAAACTTGATCCCAATTTTAAACGTAATGCAATTCCATGGCCCATTCAAACTGATGTGATCAAGATAATGAAGGTATAGTAAATCTAGATAACACAGAGAATTAGTTTAGGGAGTGACTGAGTTTGAAGAATACTCCCAAAATAGCATGAAAGATATACGATGCATTTAAGTCAATTTGTCAATCAGCTGCTTAACATGAAACATGAAATTATTTTTTGATATAATATTTGAAAATTTTTAAAATTTTTAGAAATACGGAGCTTTAATTAAAATATTGCATTTGGCATTGTTGCAGTGTTTCTAAGCAAGAATAAATATTTAAATACATAAGCAATATATAATTTAGCATGAAATTTCCTGGTGTGTTGAAAGCTTGATGAGTGTCCAGGTTATACAGTAACTTTTTCTTAGCTGCAAAATCATCTTTCTACAATGTTTTGTGATGTTAGACCTAAGACTCTCCCATATCACATTTTTCCTATGTCAAATGACTCAACTAAAGGTTCTTCCAATACTAGGTGATGCTAGGAACTAGAAGATCCTTTACTCCCCATTTCTTTCAACATTACCTGAGTTATTGTTCTTTACACTGACAACAGCAGCTGTTAGCAGTAGCAGTTAATTCCAATTTCCTTTTTCTCCCCAAACTCCCAGCACTAATCTCATTACTCTGTATTTAAAGACACTAGAACAGACTGACCTTGGGTATAACAGGGCCTCGTGAAAGGTCTGAGTTCAAACTATCCTGGCCTTTTAATAACATCAATCTCTTTGTTTTCCCACCCCCGTAGATATAGGAGTCCGCAATTATTTTATCTGTGGCACTCTTAGTTTTCTTTCTTTCTTTGTATTCTTTATAAAACATTCTCTTTGTCTAAATAACTGGAATTGTTTCTGTTTTCAAGGAGGTCAATATGGATTTAAAAATAAAGTGATCCTAACAAAGACATAAAATTTTGGTGCCTTTAAAAGGTGAATAAGATTTGGGTGTCAGAGAAAAGAAGGGGTGACAAGGGGCCATAAAACAGAAGTAACAAATGGAGCATTTGGGGCTGGAGGAAAATGAGATTAAATTAGTTAGGACAGAAGACATACATTAGAAACTAAGTTGGACAAGCAAACAATTGGAAAGTTTGTTGATAATTCTATTTATAGGAAATAAATGGGTTTATAATAAAGTGAATAAACTAACTGACCTGTATTACACAGATAAGGAAGACCTCGAAAATCAACATAATACCTTTTAAATTATATAATATATTACTATTGTAAGATGGATAGGCTGACTGGAAGAGTTGTATAAATAGAAAAAGAATCCTCTATTTCTGCATTTTGTTGTGGTCATGGCTGTGGTCAGTTTGAGAAAGTGTGACTGCAGGATAGCTGAAATCAAAAGATAGTGGGGATATATTATCTATTGAGATGGAAAAAAACCCCGGTGTCAAAAGTGACTTTATTACTTTATCCTGATAGTGGGATTGCAGACCACTCAGAGAAATGAGATATTAGGTTGAAAGTGGTTCCTGGAAGACAGAAGACGGGAGGGATGAAGAGGTTAAGATTTGAATTTCGATTGTGTTAACAGTAATGGCAGGCACTTTAGAAGGAGATGTCATATAGGTGGGCAGAAATATATTCCTCTTTTATTGTAGGAGAGAGAGAAACATATGTGTAAGAATACTAAAATAGAAGGTGAATGTATAATGCCAGTGCAGTAATGTGGAAATCACTTTGAAATAAACCATCTTCTAGGGAAATCTAAGAATATAAATATGTTCCCTAGAGTTAAAAATTTAGAGAAATCTAGCATTTATTAACATGAAAAAAGTTATACAACCGTATAGCAAAAACAATGCTTTTGTGTGATGCTATTTATACATTCAAAATCTCTTTCTGTCTTACTGAGGTCTCTTATGTGATTATATATTTGTTTTGTATTTCTCAAGTTATTAATTTTAACTGTTTTATAAAATCTCTCTCTGTCTCTCTGTCTGTCTCCTTCCCCAGGTCTCTCTCTCCACGACCCTGGCTCTTTCTCTTTCTCTCTCCCCTTCCCCGTCTCTCTCACTCACTCTCTTTCCTCCTCATTTTTATTTATTTTTGTTACTCATTCTCTTGGCAGGCTCCATAGCATTGGGGCCACTTCCATTAATAAAAATTACTCTGCACAGACTTGATTTGTGGACCAGGAATGGTCAATTCTTTCACCCCATACATGCCAAGACTTTGGCACATATGGGAAGCTGCATTTTTCCTAAAGGGAATTTTCTCCTGTGTTATTGAGTTAAGCACTTTCAGTGTTAGGAGGCAGGAGGGTAGAATAATGGCGGCAGAGATTTTCTTATATGAGTAGTCACTGCTAGGGGAGGGGAGTCCGTGGCCTCATTCGGGTTTATTCTGTCTATTCAGTCTGTTTAGATGTTCTCCAATAAATGCGGGGATCCAGTTTTCTTTGGGTCATGTCTCCTTTGTCCCAGCCACTTCGTCACCGACAACACACAATACTGTGCAGCCACATCCCCCTAAACCCAACATCAGCATGTAACTCACTCTCCTAGTGGCCTTTGTACATCTTTGTCAGGAGTCACTCAAGCGGTCCTGCCCTCCTGCCTGCCGGAGCCCGCTGGCTAAGAGCGAACAGTTCCCGAGAGGGGGAGTGAGGATTGAGAAAAGAAAGAAAAAGAGAGACAAAGAGACAAAAGATAGAGTCGGGAGAGCTAACAGTAAATACTGCGCCCCCAGTTTATTAAGAACAGTATATTTATACTCTTGGAAATGCATGAAAGGCAAAACCCACAGATATTCTAACACTTGCTGACATTTACATAGTTTCTCTCAAAATCTTGTTCCTGTTTTCTGTCTCTTATTCCTTGGGGCAAAAACATTCAACTGTTAATATTAAGCCAAACTTCCTCCTTCAGTAATAATGAGCTTACCTGCCTTGCAAACTTCTAGCTTGCAGGCAACTTTAACTCTGTCTGCAAGACAGGCAGCAGAAATGGCTCCTAACACCTGCCGCCTCTTCTAGCTTCTCGGTTCCTCTGGACACTGGAAAACCCAAAGACTTTTCCACGCCTCAAAGAACCACATAGCGTGGCATGGAAGTTTGGGTACATGGGTTTCGTTACATTTTTCTTCTCAGGTCCTTTTGCCCTATAACATAAATCTCTCTTTCTTAAACTTGCAGACAAGTAATTAGGCATCGACTTTTTAATATATACCCACAACTCCAGGGCCCAAATATCTAGCTTCCTCTAGAAGTCTCTCACTACTGTTTTTTCTCCCTGAATATCTTCCCTAGACAGGCTAGAGAGAGTTTATAGCCTTTGTGAAAAGTTGCCATAAGTAGAGCCATTCAAAAATAGAGCTAAGGCCACCGTTCTAGAATTGTCTTGCACATCTTACTCCTCAAATTTTTGGAAAGTTTAAACTTGGCAAAAATCACCTTTGGACTGAGCCAAACCAACACTGTATTCCAAACAACTTTTGTAAAGCTAACAGGAAAGCAAAGGTCCTGAAAATTAAGGACATTTTTTTAGAATTATTATTATTAAAGAATAACAGCTTATTACACCTAGAAATTCCTTCCTTCAAAAAATTTTTTTCTTCTATTCATGTAATTACTTCCCTTTCTTAGTAAAACAAACAAACCTCGCCTTCACCCCATAATCAGAACAGTATTAGGGTTTCTGCCTGTAAATCTACTTCTCAAATAGTTATTTTTTGATCTCAAATAAACATCTGATGACTCTTCCTAGGTCTTTTTATTTTTAGGTTAACAGTTCTGAAACCCCAGAAAGCTTGGACCAGGGAGCAATGTGCCAGACTCTGCTTCACACATGGGTGGCTGCCCATGTCTGTCAATGATTTCTTTAACAGTCTGTCCTTATTGTTCAATATGAATAGTACACATCGAATCCCTTATACCGTATGCATAAATAGTTAAGTTTCAAGAAAATGACTGTGAAATATATTATGTTCTCTCCTCCTGCTGTGATAAATATGCCTTCATAAAGACAAAATAAGACATCATGTGTAAAGCAACAGGCGATACCACATGCTTTCTCAATCTCCTTTTCCAATAAGAAAATCTTAGGGATAAACACTCATTGTCTCTCACTCTGCAGGGGGCTCTTTCCACTTCCTCCTGAGGCCCATCTGTTTTCCCACTGATCACCTTCTTTCCATTTCCCCCATTCAGGGGCATCAAAAAATGTCCAAATCACTGTTCCTTCTCACCTCAAGTCAGAGGCCAGACAACACCTGACTACCAGGTACATGACAGGAGCCTGTCCCTCCCACCTTTAGGTTTTTATAGGAATCTGGTACTGTACTGACAAGTGTAACCGTAGGATTCTCCTGCTCCTAAGAATTGGATCATGGCGAGGAGGAGAGAGCAAACTCTCCAGGCAATGGCTCATCTCCCTTGTTATATCCAGGCTACTTCCAGCACCTGGAGGGTTTTCATGAGTATAATAAAACACCGGTATGAGCATGATCCTAAATAGACAACCTTTAAATACTCGATGTGCTGGGGATTATGCATCATCTTGCTTTATGATCTGTCTTCAAGACATCAGACCTTGGGAAGTGAACTATTTGTGCTGTAGTGTATAGCCTTGGGGACTTTATGCTAAAAATTACATGATTCCTGATCCTTGACATATGGTCAAAAAGAGGTAAGTTGGGAGTTTGAGAAATATCAAAAACAAAATCTCCTCCCAACCCTGAAAACATCTCCATAGAAGTAGAAAACTAAGAAAACAGTTTAAATATTGAATAAGCATTAAACTGAAATGTGTTATGCATAGCAAGCAATTCACTAAGTGATTACAAAGACATGTTCTCAAAATAAAGCATAACAAATCCCCAAGTAGGAGGACCTGACAACACCATTTGTCACACACAGTTCATCCTAAATTCACTTGGTAGTTGTGACCATTTCTGTTAGTTAATTGGCTTTTGCCAAGAGAGAAACAAATTTCTCATAGCTTTATAGTAGAAGGTGGTTTGATGGCTTGGAGCAAGATGCTCACAGAATTTAGGCTTCTACTCTCCCACAGAAATCAGGTGATATGGGCAGTATCTCCCTTGATGATTATCTTTTAAATGGATGGTCCCAGGTATATGACTAGAAAGAAGGGATTTCTACCAGTGTTACAAAGCTAAGGGAGAAATTCCTAGGGCTGTAGATAAGCTAACAAAGTGATGCTAATTCTAAAGAACATCTTTAATTTTCAGTCCAGTAGTCATAATATCTGCTTCGCTGTTAGCTATGCAAACAGTTGTTTGGTATAAAATGCTTCAGGTCTAGTCCAAAGGTTATTTTGTCCAGTTTTAAGATTCCAAAGGTTTGAAGATTAAGATGTGCAAGACAGTTCCTAGGGATGGCAGCTCTGAGGTGGCTCTAGTTATTTTTACAAGATCAACTAAAATTTAGAAGTTTTCTCAAGTAAATACTCCCAGAAAAGGGAGAGGTGTCTTTTCCCTTAGTTTCAACTAGGAGAAATTTTTTTTTCAGTATTTTTTAGTTAGTTTTACGTTTCAGTGGGTCTCAAGGTTTAAATGGAAACATTCTTTAGGCACAATTTTCAGCGTGTGTGTGTGTGTGTGTGTGTGTGTGTGTGTGTGTGTGTGTGTCCCTTCCCGCGGGACAACTAATGGGAGCTCCGGCCAGAGGTGAGACTCAAGGAGACAACCTGCAAGAGAATGGGGGACAGGAGACGCGAAGAATGGAGGCAAGACAAAGTTCTGATCAAGTCTCGTTTATTGTAGGTAAGGGTAGAGTATATAAGGGGGAGGAGGATTTGCATAAGCATGGCTGCCTTGGATACCGAACCGCAAAACATTCCATTTCCTTATATGACCAAAAAATGCAGAAGGGTCCAGGGAGAGGAGGGGGCTGCAAGGTCAGATTAGTTTAAGCAAATGGCTCAAGGGGCCCAGGGCATGTCAGGGCATGTCAGGGCAACTGACTTTATGCTGTCTATCCTATCAGATAGCACAGGGCGAGGCAGACCCTGTCCCAAGGCAAAGTTGCCTAGATCTCAGGTATGAGAGCCTTGATAAGAACGGCTCCCAACATGTGTGTGTAGGTGTATAGGGAGGGTAATAATCCTTAAGAACAGCCAGAGAAGACCCTCAAAAATTCATGGCCTTCTGGGCAGGGGACATTCTTACTGTGCTATAGTGACAGTACTACTTTGGGGACCTTCTCCTAAATTTGCTCAATCTTCATCCCCTTGGAGAGTAGAAGAAATCATCAGCAACTTGAGAATGTATGGTGACTAGAACCTTTGTTTTCATTTTTATTTTGACTTGATTGCAAGCCACAGAACTAGAGGTAAGCTTCCACCCCCATCCTATCATATATTCATAGAAGGCAAGCTGGAATAGTATCTTCATCCAAACATTGACCATGACCATTTATGAATGGTTGGTTTTTATGTTATTGATTCTCTTCTTAGCTATTTTTATGTATATTTTCTTAAGAATGAACATATATCATTTGTCGTTTAAGGAAATAACAGTTGAAAAGGTTTTTATTGAATGGCAAAATTTTGTCAGAATTAAGGACAATTGAGAACTGTGACTGATAAATTGCTTAATATACATTAGTATTTAATCTAATGATAACTGATGGTTGTGATAACTAGTCCTTGACAATCAAGGCTAAAGAGGGCTTAATTAAGCACAGAAAAATGTTAAAGAGAAAACCACAGGTCCAAAATATCATCACTTGTACTAAAAGCCCAGGATATCAGCCTAGATTTAATATCTGATCTAGTTGCAATTTCAACCTCTCCCAGAAATGTGATTTTATCAACTGGTCTGGAAAATTTTTAGTCAAGCACCAGTAAGGTAATTTGTCATTTGGACCCTGTCCATTCCTCCATCACCATGGGGAGAACAGGACATCTACATGATAAAATCCCTTGCCAGTCCCTTCCATCCAAAAGATATTCTGGTCTAAAAATAAGCCCCTTCCTTTTTTTTTTTTTTCCTTTTGTTAATAGCTTCCTCTCCCCACTTTTATTCCCATAAAAACTTTCTGTACCATCCCTTGGAGTACCCCCCTAGTTGCTAGGTGGGATGCTGATTTATTCATGAATTGCTTAATAAAGCCAATTATATCTTCAAATTTACTTAGTTGAGTTTTGTTTTTTAACAGAAGGAAAACTCAATATATGATATTATGGGCTGTTATGTCAGTAAAATGGAGGGTCTGGGGGAGTAAACATAGGGTGAGAGGGGTGAAGTTCATTCGATAGGATTGGGTGGATGGAAACAATCTTCTGGAGATAGGTGTAGTTACCTAAGACACATTTTACTTCTGTTTCTTATCAATTATCCATCACTGCTCAAGAAATACCTTTGCAAGGAACAAATCTGCTCTTCAGAAATTGAGGTTCTTTGCCATGTACTCAGCCCCCGGTACATCAAAGATATTCCAGTCCTTCTAAGGACCCTTGATTTCAAAAATTTGTCTTTTGATTTGTTTGTATGTTAATCTTAGAATTCATTCTCAAAGAGTCAGATCCTTTTCTTTTTGCAGGTATTCATTTAAAAATGGTTTCTTCTTAAGGGCAAGAGCTTAAATTTGTAGCATTAATTTGTTTTATTAAAAATATATATTTAAAAATAAAAAGTTACAGGTATAACAATAAGTATTTCAAGTTATTACTATTTTTTCTTTTCTTTTTTATTATTATGATGACATTAGTTAATGAAATCCAGTAATTTTTCAGTGTTCAATTTTGATAGTAAGGTATATATACATTGCATTGTATGTTCACCGCTGATAGATTTTTTTTCTGTCATCACATATTTTACCCTTTTTACCCCATCTACCCTTCCCCCGACTCCCTCCCACATCTGATAACCACTAGTCTGTTGTCACATGTCTATGAGTCCCTGTTTGTTTGTCCTGTTTGTTTGTTGTTTTTGCGACAATGTGGTTGGACCTTGAGATAATAATGCTAAGCAAAATATGCCAGAAAATTATTACTATCTTTAAAATAAAGATGTATTTAATATGTATCACATGCACAAATATCAGCAATAGAAAAATATTTCTCCAACATATTTTTTATGTTTCAGTTGTTTTCTGTAGGAGGAGTTATTTTATCATGCTTGGAGCAAAAGTCTAGAGAGAAACTCATGGGTTTTGCTCTAAAGAAGGCCATACAAATTGTTTTGATGGCTAAAAGATATAAGTTCATGGAAGATATTTTTACTTTAAACTGAGTATATAGATTTGGGCACATCTTTGAATAGTTATGGAAATGATATCTTAAAAGAGAGAAAATGATCACTCAGGAGAAAGGTAATTGCAGGTGCAAAGGTTTTGAGAAAAAAAAAATGGTTGGGTTCCATACAAAATTAAAAGGGTCTTAGACACCACAGGTGTAAGTTCCCACATAAATAAACAGAGTATATTGGTACAGATGCAGGTATGTCAGTAGATTTGGTGGTGGAAAGCTGATGCCACTCCTTTCAATTATATTTCTGTTTCCTCAGTAAATAGAAAGAATGGTCTCTCTCTTTTGGAAGCAAGGATGAGGGTGTTGCTTTAGAGAGCTGAAGAGACCACAGGCACCAGATGCAGTGGTAGTTGGGCTTAACCAGGCTTAGATTTTGACTAGAAATAATCTAGAAATACAAGGACAAATGAGTAAAGATATAGTCATGGAAGAGACAAGAAGTCAGGTGACAACAGAATATAAGGGGTACCCATGGCATAGTCTTGATTATATGTAAATCATGGGAGGAATAGAGGATAAAGCATTTTGAGAAATAAGGAAGGAGAAATAATTTGCTGGTGAAAATAAGAAAATAGTATAACTATCCTACCTGCAGACCCTGAATTATGTGTGATGTAGAAGAAAAAATGAGAGAAATTACATCAAAACAATTAACAGCATAGCATCGTGGACATACTGTTGGGATTTGTAGCTGAATTTCATCACAGTGTGACATTGTCTATGTTACATAAGTGTGAACATGTTGTGTCTCAGATTTCTCATATCTAAATGGGAAATAATAGTAATACCTATCTCATACACATTTTGTGAAGAATGATTTTCCTAATACATAAAAAGTGCTTAGTGTACTGCGTGGTGCATTTATTAATTGGGAAAAATAGGAAATCTAAACAAGACATGACTAATTGGTCATTTGTGCAAGATATAAAGAGATATTAAGAAAGGAATTTGACATTATAGAAGATTGTCCTGAATGGTAAGTAATGGGATCCAGAATGTACCTTGAAAGAATTATAGAGAAGGAACCGAGGAAGAACTGTATCTTATCCAAGGAGGTATGGGAATATAAATCTGGCTGAGGATGAATGACTTGAAAGGCTTCTGGGACATGAAAAATGGTATGATTAGTTTTCTGTGTTAGGAGATGGTAAACTTTTTCTGTAAAGAAACAGATAGTAAATATTTTAGGGCCACATAGGTTTAGTTCACAACTTCTCAATTCTCCTATTTGGTGTAAAAGTAGCCATACAAAATAAATATGTAAACTAATGTCTACAATTGCATTTCAATAAAACTTTATTTATAAATGCAGACAGTGGGTCAGATTTGGCCTATGGGCCATTAGTCATTATACTGGTTTGCTAGGGTTGCTGTGGAGCAAAGTATCACAACTTAGGGAGCTTAAACAACAGAAAATTATTTTTCACAGTTTGAAAGGCTAGATGTATGAGATCGAGGCATCAGGTAGATGTGGTTACTTTGAAGGCTATGAGGGAAGAATGTGTCCACTATAGGCCTCTCTTTTCTTTGCAGATGCTGTCTTCTTGTGTCCCTTTATATATCATTCTCCCTGTTTGCATTTTTGTCTCCCAATTTTTTGTTTATATAAGAACACCATTCATATTGAATGGGGTCTATTCTTATGGCCTAATTATAACTTGATTGGTAAATGATTAATACATGAATAAAGACACTATCTTCAACTAGGGTCGCAATCTGAGGTACTTGGGGTTAGGACTTCAACATGAATTTGAGAGAACAAAATTCAATTTATAGAGTTGCTGACTCTTGCTCTAGGATAAAGGTCCATATTCAGTCTTAACTATCACCTTCTCGTGTTGGTCTCAAACCTTGTGGGGAATAATTACTGATTATTCCTTCATAATAAAACTTTTTTAAAAAGTCTTGAAACAGCAGTTTTTTTGCATCCAGATATCCCTGTTTTGCCACTTGACATGGATGCAAATTAAACTCTGCCTCATATGCCTCATGGAAAACCATGCTTCAATTCCAAAATGTGGCTAGTTCTAAAATTCAGAGACACTGGCTGACCAGGTCAAGAGATTCAAGCCATCACTTTGACAACTGCTATCTCAAGAAGACACACAGAACACCACAAGCTTTTGAACTGAAAACTCCCTGAGATCCTGCACCACCTCGCCACTTCCTCCCCTCATGTGATAGAACCCTACTCACCTCCCCACTAAAAGAGCATGAGAAAGAAGGATGGAATCTACTTTTTTTTGTTTTTGAGGAGTGGGGTGGACATTAAAAATGGCATATAAAGAGAAGATATGAAAGTTACATGAAGGCATTTTCATGAGACATTGTTTTTTTTTTGAGAAATGGAAAATATATAAAACACGTGCATGTGTTCTGTATATGTATAACACATATCCAAAAATATACATAAGTTGTATTTTTAACAAAATGTATCATGTGCATAGTTTGAGTACATTTGTAGAAACATGATAGGACAACGTGTGTGTGTGTGTGTGTGTGTGTGTGTGTGTGTGTGTGTGTGTAGCAGAATGTATACTAGCTGTTTTGTGGTTGTAAGTGAACCTATGAAGTTGAGGAGGGTGAAGTCACTCGGGGAGGTGGCAAAGCGCTAGGAAAAAAGTCCAAACCCAAAACTTAAAGAGCTAAATTATACTGCAATTAAAGCATCTACATTTTTATCATATTTATGCATATATTTAAAATTATGCAGTTGTGTGGGAACATACAGATATACATGGATATGTATATCCATATATTTAAAAAGCTGTAAAAGGTGGTGAGGGGAATGAGGAGGTCTGAAAACTAAAGGAGCAGCTCTGCCTACTTCACAGTTTGCATCAGGCATGTGCTTACTTTGGAGAGCTCCAGGAAGCTTGTAAGGAGCAAAAATAGTTTTTCTGCTTAGCGTTGTACTTGTAGCCAAACTTCTTCACAGTGTATTATAAATGATTTTAAAAGTTATGATTATTTTCTTATATAACTGGAAAACTGCTATAGCCTGGTGTCCCCAATTAGAGTTATTAAAATATAAAAGCAAATGTTAGCAAGCTTACAACAATTGTGCATAACAAGACCTGCTTTTATTTACCTCTTACTATGTGCCAGAGCTTTTGAAATAATTTTAGTGTTCATTTACTCCTTTGATCCTTCCAGAAAACCTATGAGGCAAATGCTGCTTTTAACTATATTTTCAGGATACAAGAAAAGTACTTGTTTATGTTGTGTGACAAACTTAGCACCTTAAAATGACACAGATTTATTCTCTCCCATTTTCTGAGTACCAAGAGTCCAGCATGGCTTGGCTGGATCCACTACTCAGAAGACTCACTTGGCTAAAAGCAAGGTGTCACCATCCTGTAGTTCCCATTTCAAACTCAGGGCTCTCTTCTCTTCATTCAGGTGTTGATGGAATTTTGTGCCTTGTGGTTGTAGGGTTGAGGCCCTCAGATCTTGGAGATGACTTCTTTCTTTCTTTCTATACATAATTTGCAGCCTAGCTGTTTGCTTGCCCTCTCCCAGGCCAAAAGGAAAATGTCTATTGCTGCTTTGATTTTTTTTTCTCATTATCATGTACTAATTCTTATTTTCTGCTGTTGCCCTGAATCAATCTGACAGACTTCTTTAGTTTGATTTCTAAGTCATCTTTAAAAAGGCTTAGCACATTAGGCCAGGTCCACCCAAAATGATCCTTATTTTGATTAATTTAAAGACAACCGGTTAGTCACTTAATCATGAGAAAAAAATCTCATGATATTCACAAGTCTCTATCACCCTGAAGGGGAGGAGATTAAACATGATGTACATATCAGGGGCAGAAATCTTGGGGTTCAACTTAGATCCCTGACTGACATAAAACCTAAGTCAAAAAAAAAGATGAGCCACTTGCCCCACATTACATAGTTAATAAGAAATCAAAATTAGGCAATCTATATTTAAATTCCATGTTGGTAACTGTTATGCTATACTACACTATATAATGAAGAAGAGTTTCAGCTCATACCTTTTAGACATTATTTAATGTCAAGACTGTGGAAGGTGTGAGATTTTATCTTACTCGCAAGTTGACTAGTTAGCCTTCCACAGTTTCTTGGGAGCTGGAAGATGACACAAAACTCTTGAGTCATAGACAGAAAACAATCTCTTATTCACAGAAATAAGAGTAGTTGGAGTATCAGCATTTGCACTGGTTTTCTGAGCCTCAGTTCCTATAGAGTGATACAAAGAGGCCATGTGATATGTGTATATGTGTTGGATTATGTTTCAAGAGAAGAATCTCTAGCGAACCAGATCTGATCTCTTACACTAAACATAAGCCTGCCTGATGTTTGCCCCAAAGGGAGATATTATCTTAATTATACTAGAAAGCAAGCAAAACTGCCCTTTTCCTATAGAAAGATACTATCTTTATTTTCCAAGCCAAATGACTATATAGCCATCCTTGAAACGATAACCCTCAACACAAGCAGACAAGGTTTTATTTTGCAAGATGTGTGGAAACTTGAGAAATCCATGGGGAATTATTGACCAACACTATTCGCTTCTTGTTTATACATCATCTTGTTTTCTAGTGAATTTTTCTACAATTACTTGGGCCTCTCTGATTAATCTTACTGATAGAGGTGGAAACAATATTCATTCAGTTCATTTCACAAATTCTTTAATTAAATTTATTACCAGTAACACTGCAAGGAGCAGGATGAGGCCTATCTACGATATTGACCTCAAACATGTCCAATATCCTAAGTCCAATCAAGTGAATAAATTTCACAAACCATGAGGGTCTACCTTGCCAAATCAGGTGGTTTCCTCTTTAAGTATTTCTACTGACTTTTCATTGGGCCTAACATATTAATCCAGGTCAAGCAGGATATGTTAGTGATTATACAGACTCCATCTTGTCAAGCAAGGAGAATGTGTGAGATAATTCTATCATCTATAACAACACTGGTCAATGAGTTGGAAATGACCTGTACATCTTCTAGGGATATGGTTGTGGCTTTGTCTCTTAAGCTAAAATCAAGAACAAATTTCATGCAATCTTTTCTAACTGGATGATTCCCTCTCTCAGGAAAAACTGCCCATAGCATACATGCAATTAATGAGTCTGTTATCCTCTGAAACCTCCCCTCAGTAAATGTAGTCCGATTTGGGAGAATTTTTTTAACGTATTTTATTTTTTGAGGGCTACATGATCTATCGGTGGTATTTACTCAAAATTTTGTGTCTGTTATGATTTCCTTTAAGGTTTAAGTCACAGTGTTTTCAGAACAGAGGCAAGTTAATTCATGCCTACTCCACAAGAAGTAACTTTGTAAAAAAAATAAAGAAAGAAAGAAAAAAAAGAAAGGAAGGAAGGAAGGAAGGAAGGAAGGAAGGAAGGAAGGAAGGAAGGAAGGAAGGATGGAAGGAAGGAATAAAGAAAATTTTAAAAAGTATCACTTAAAAGGGCTAAAAGTGACTCACGCAGTGGTGATTTTTTAAAGAAGTCCACCTTGAACTAGGACATTTGCTGCCCCATTTTTATAATAACACCCCCTAAATTTTTGCCTCATTTCAGTTAAGGCCCAGGAGATATTTCCAAAGCTATAGGGCTTACCCCAAATATTTAGCTAGAATTATTTGAGACAGTTAGTTATTCTTCAGTGACTCACAGGGTCAGTAAGAGCCTAAATACAAATCAGTTTTTCTCTGTATTTCTCACAGGAGATTTTCTGTGTCAGGGAAGTCTCTCCTAGAAGGCTGAATCTCCATTGCAGCAGCCAGGTGCCACAGCAAAAATGCAGATGTTTTACTGCCATATTTGAATAAATCTAAAGTTGACATGATAGACTATAGGAGGGACTGAGTTTTCAGATAAACCAGTTGTCACTGCTCTTTATCGCATATCATATGCTCACTCTCTTGTCTTCCACATAAACCAGCTAAAGTTATAATGAATTCCTTGTCTTTTGCCTACAAAAGTCACTTCCCAAATTTCCCTTCTTTAGTACTTAGCATAGGTGTATCTCTGTAACTACTAATTGCAAAAGGAACCTTAGGAATAATTTCTATAGAGATAGAGACCTGATGCTGACCACCAGATTGGCTAGGTTCCCACATCCTAAGAAGCATGAGCAGTAACCAGAGGCCATTCCAACAATTGTCTTTGAATTCACATCTTGGGGTGCCTGCAAGCACCTACTCAATTCTTCCTCATTAACAGGCAAGAGTGAAGGACCATTTATTGTGCAGTTGTGGACTGTAAAATTTAGTTGACATATTTACTACATATTCCTATGCACTTCCCCCAAGTCTTGATAATTCAACCCCCAAATCTTCATTCTTGCTATTCCAGAAACCTATGTTTCTATTGATTATTTTGTTAAAACTATCAAGGACTGTGATGGATCTGAGACCATCTGCTTGGAAGCTAACAAATTGGCTTCTTACAGGTTCATGGATGCTGGCAGAAAGTACGGGACATCTGAATTAGAGAAAAAGGATGGTTTATTACACATATAAATAGTAGTAGCAGAGAATCAGCATCCCCTAAGCTCTAAAGCAGTAGGTGGCACTACAGGGGAGCAATCCCAAAAGTAAAAACATACATACATTTTTGTAATGGTTGATGCATCTACTCAACCTCTCTCCTGGAGAGAATCATTACTTTTAATATACTAGACAGTAAAAAAACAAAAACAAAAAGAAAAACTGCTTTTGCTTTAGAAGAAGATACTATTCTATTTTTCAAGGTTAGTCACTATATAAAATTTTTAAAAGACAGTCCAGAAGAAAGGCAGCCAGGGTCTTTGCTCATAAGACACACAGAAAGGGGAGACTCATGGAGAGTTGTCATCAATGTATTTACCTCGTTAAAATAGCTTTTTTTTTCCAGTTAGAAATATACTAGTTTTTCTTAAGAGAACATAAGTTTGCACATATTATATATTTTGTAATTGCAGCAGTTGCTAACATTTACTATTTATTAGGCAGTAACTGATTTAAATGCTTTTTGCATACTTTAGCTCTTTTTTAATCTTCACCGCATTCCTATGAAGTAAGTATTATAATGCTTACTTGCCTTTAGAACATGAGCACATGAAGGAACACAGACTAAAGTAAATGTCCAAGTTCACAGTTAAGAGGTGTTATGACCAGAAGCTGGGGAATTGGAATCCCTAGGCTTCTGATTTGAGAGTCCATTCTCTTGACCTCCAAGCTAGAGCTGTAGGAGGATCATATGAAATCATGGCTGACTTTGCAACACCTAAATCCCTCAGCACAGGGTTGGACACCTGAGAATCCCTCAATGAATGATGATTAATATTAGGTACACTTCTTATCTCATGAAAAAACTGAGACTCAGAGAATAGGAATGCGGTGAGTAATTCTTCTCAAATAATTAATGTTCAGAACTTGGTTTAATACTCAAATTTTATTTATTCTAAAACTCTGTGTTCATATAAAACACCATGACGCTTTTCTGAAAAATGGGTATGCACTAGATGTTTCTACATATCACCAGACTAAAAGAACTTGGAGGTGAAAATAAAAATCAACAAATACATAAGTATAATGGTATAATTATCCTAATATTTATAAAAAAAAGAATAATGTAATTTAATGAAATTTCTTAAACATATCTTAATTTGGAAGCACATTTGCATACAGCATTTAGTATCAATAAATATTGCTTACTATTTTTGACCTATATGTGACCATAACAATTTTGTTTTGATTAATTCTATTTTGAGAAAATTAATTTGCATTCTAACTATATCTACTAAACACATGTATTACCCTTTTTATATGCAAAGTCATAATAACATGCCTTTATTTTATTCTGAAGACCTGTAGTATTCCACAGTTCATTAAGTTTATTTTTATGATTAGAAAGAGCTGAAATAACTTTAATCAAGAGAATAAAATTGTATATATATGTAGAAAGGCAGTGATGGTTAATTTTATGTTATAATAAATTGATGAGTTTAAAAATAACTTAAGAAAAAAGAGTATATAATAAAGTTTTATGTCTCAAAAAGAGTAATCAACAGGCTCTCTTCACTCATTTCTTGGGAATTTCATTTTTCTTGTAATTAGAGTTCAAAGGAAATCCTCTGTCCCTCTGTCTGCCCTAATCCTTCTCAAGATTTTGCAGCTTCTTTTAACTCTACATCTAAAATGGCTGCTCACTGCTTGAGAAAGTTTGACATAAGAGAAGGATAGGCTTCATGCTCCAGGATAGAACATGACAACAGAGTTAATAAACTATAATACAACAACCTAAAGTAAAAACATCTTTGGTATCAGGTTGTTTAAGAGAAGCACAAATCCCTTTAATTCCCCCATGTAACACTAACACAGGGCTTAGTGATTAATTAAGTGGCCCATTAGATAAAGTTAGTGATTTTCTGTAATCGCTTAATATTTAGATATTATAGTTTTATAATAGACTCCAGATTCTAATTGTCTGTAATTTAAAGCTCTCTAAACCTTAATTGTCCCATCTCTTACCTGGAAATACCTTAATTGTAATAGGAATGAGTGAGATGCTCCATGACTATTGCTTATTACAGCCCTTATTAAAGAGAAAATAATAACTGGTAACAAATATTTAGTGTAGTTCAACTATGCTTTATTGGAGTCTTATGATAGATCTAGTATTGCATTTGATGTTAGGAATGCATAGATAAATAAAACACAGTTTCTAAAGTAGAGGAACACTTACTTCATTTAGAACAACTATGAAAAAAAATGTCTATATAATATGGTAAGTACAGAGGCATACCAAAGTGAATAGGTTGACATGTCAGATGATTCATCTGAGGAGTGAAATCTATTTTAAATCTCAGTCTATGAGTATAACTATACTAGTGAAAGTAGTAGATGGTGGTGTCTAATATTGTAGGCATACACAATATTTTTGTGAAAACATGGTATATTGCATAGGGCAACCTTCTCGGCCATTCTACATGTGGAAAGTTTTTAATGTAAAAACAAATTTGAAAATGTGGAGACAAGTCACTTGTATTAAATCTCAATATTGAAATGAAATTTCTTACTTTTTAAGAGAGAAAAAATATGAACGGTAAGCCATGAAAGTACATGGTGTTTATGGAAAAGTACAAAAAGTTGTGTAAGCTGGCACGTGATAAATGAATGATACAGTGGGCTATAAATCTCATTCAGAGGAACTTAGCTTTTATTCTGTAGGATAGTATTTGTCAAAGATTGGCCAGAAAATCACCTAGGCTTTTACTCTGCCCATGGAATTAGAACCATTGGGAGTGTAAACTAAGAACTCTTTCCTGTAATTAATTCTCCATTGCAAATTCCCAATTAAACAGACAGAATGGCAATTTCTACTGTAGGTGAGCTGGAGCCAATGGTTAAACAATTAGCATTTTTGGTAAATGACTTTAGTGGTTACTAAAAAAACAGTTTGAGGAGGACAAATTAAAAAGCAGATAAATTATTCCAGAAAATCAAATAGGTAATAAATAATTTTTAAAACAGAAGTTCAATGTACTGTAAAGAAAAATATACACAAACCCAAGTAAGACTGGTGAACCACGAAAAGTTGGAAGGAATTGATATTTGTAGAAATCATGTGGGTGAAGTCTGAAAGAAAAACAGAGCAGTTTTTAAGGTAGAAGAAACATAATCATTGCTAGCCCTAAAGCATGGAAAGAACAGGGTCTTTTGGAGTGATTCAGTATTGTTTATTTTAGGCTGGAGGAATTATTTAATAGTACAATATAATCATATAAATCCTCTTAAGAATTTAAGAATTCTTGTTATTTTTTGTGATATAAAGTACAGAGAGACATTTTTTAATTAAACTTTGTGTTGTGGATGTGTTTTAATAAAATCTTTTGCAGCAATATAAACTTAGTGTATTTATACATATTTTAGATAGGCAACTTTGAGCCATTTAACAACATAAAAAGTATATTGTTTATGTAAAATAATTATCTAAGAGAATATATAAATACTATGGCAATAAACAATATATTATTCATAGATCATTTGGGAAAGGAAGGTGTAGGACTGGGAATACAATGAAGTGTAGATGAAATATAATTATATTTTAAGGTATTTAATATTGATAAAATTCTTTCATAAGCAGTTGTTTATGTTTCTCACATGTTTTTGGCTAAAATAAATGAGTGTTTCATCTTAATAATGTTTAGATTTACTTTTAAATAATGAGATAGTCGAGAGGGTGTTAGATTGTTATTTAAAAGCACAAATAGCATATTAACACTTCTTGTGTACATATATTTTATTCTCAAGAAATATATAAAAGATATAAATATAATCATTATTTTTTTTTTCTCTTTTTAGCACTGGCACAGTTTTGGCATTTAGCAGTTTTAAAAGTTGAGACAGCTTCATGTGATGTACATGATTTTGATAATATGAAGGCAACATACAGATAGATCTAATGGTAGTCATCTTGTCTATTTCCAGAATTATTAATGATTTACAATTCAACATCATTGTTGCTTATCCTTTCTATCTTCAACCAGAAATTCAGTAAGGGAATCAATTAAACACATTTTTTAAAAAAGCAATAAAACAAACTAATATATTAAAGAGTGACACAGATCATAAAATAGTTCAGATGAATGATTGGCTGAGTCATCAGCAAGCTTATCTGTAGTCAGCACACTCTTATATAACAGGAGTCCACTTAATATTTGCTTGCACTTTATACCATTGTATTTTAAAGTGGAAATTTTTATAGTACTTATTTTATTATTAAAAAAAAAACAAAGTATATGTAATTATTACCTTTAGAAACACGAACCTAATGACACATGTTTGCAAATATCTGGATGTGGGGCAAATCTCAGATTCAGAAACAATAGAATATGGTAAAATTAAATGCAATTCATTGAAGTAGAGAGGAGAGGCAAGGAGAAGAGAGAAGAGAAGGAAGAAAGTTGTGAAATATATTGGAGAAATAGATATTTTAAAACTTTCAGTAGACATTTTGAAAGATTCTAATCTTTTTCCTGTAACCATCACAACACAATATAAGCCTATTAACCTGAAATTGGCATGATCTAATTTGCATTTTTATTAAGACATTCTCAATGAAGATTAAAAAATAAATCTGATAGCTAAAAGTGAACAGAAGAAGCTTTGCAAAAGTTCAGGTAAAATTTGGCGGAATATGGGCTTTT
Organism: Macroglossus sobrinus; assembly: GCA_004027375.1. Classification (NCBI taxonomy): domain Eukaryota; kingdom Metazoa; phylum Chordata; class Mammalia; order Chiroptera; family Pteropodidae; genus Macroglossus; species Macroglossus sobrinus. The sequence goes on along the minus strand of PVKZ01001438.1, from coordinate 370,401 downwards.
ATGTATTGGTGAGGAGATGAAGAGAATTAAACAGATTCAAAAAAAAGTTTGGGCTAGAGTCTCTGTAATTGTTCAAATGAGAGAGAGAAAGGAATCCCTGATTTCTGGGTTAATCAACAAGTTGGAAAAAAAATGTAGATTAAGAATGAAAATGATAGAAGAAGATTACTGTTGTATTGGTGGTCATGGTTATTGTTTTTTTAATATATAATAAAATAGACTTGAAATATATAAATGCTTATGGGAAGGGATAGCTACAGAGTCTTTGAAATTGTTAGAAAAGAAAATAAATGTGACTATAAAACAGAAATTGGTTTTAAAGTTTAAGAATGTAACAAACAATGAGATCCTTCATCTATAACACCAATAAAGTGAAAAAAATATAGTATGAAGACACATCAAGAAAAACTATATGGAGCTGATCATTTTATGGAGATAGTAATGCTTTGGTATCCATTCTAAACAGATTCTCTTTTATATGTGCAACAGAAGGTGGAGGAAGAGAAAAACGTGTGAGATATTTAAGAACCCTGGAGAGCACTTTCAAAATCCTTGGTGGTGAATATGAGACTAGCATTGAATTATTGGGACCCCAGTGAGTTTGAAAGACCAAGATTTTTTTTGTGCCACACTACCTAATTATGTTATTTTTCTCAGGCATTTTGCTAAAATGGTTTGATCACAGAACAAAGAGGCAAGACATTGGCAAAAATGACTCGAATGGGAATAAAATCAAAAGGCAATAATCATTGAAAGAAATGATGAAGATCTGTAGTTTCTGTCACATGTGTTAGATTTGAGAATTATCTTAAAATTGTTATCCTGAAATTGACAGAATCTAAAGACTGAGCAGATGAGTATATGTGTGTGTTGTATATATGCACACAACCAATATATGATGTGGGAATATGGCTTAATTAAGAGGAAGCAACAGCAATTAAGTTTTATTCTAATTAAAATGACTAGCAATATAAGAAGAAGGGGAGAACCGTTCTTGAGGTTGAATTATGAATTTAATTTTGAACTTGTGAATATGTTTTAGGTGTCTCTGGATATATCATTTAGGGTCCTACTAGAAGACAGAAAACATGCCTTATTTTGAATAGAGAATGTTTAACATAAATAACTATTATCTGTCCCAGGGGATTGATGTCTACTGGGGATTTGCTAATATGAAGAGAGAACTCTGAAGAGTAGTGGAATAGGAGATGCAAAGAGTCATCATTACACCTGGGCTGAGATAGAACACTCATGGAAGAGTCCCTGTCGTGTGACCCCCGAAACCTGAAATCCAGATCCCAGTGGAAAAGGCAGGGCCTTCTCCCTGAAATCTGAGGCAACAGCCTGGCAGAACTTCCTGGAAATAGGCCCAGCTTGGTTGTGGGCCAAGCTGTCCACAAGAAAGTGCCATACCTTGGGACTCAGCAAAGCTACCTGAGGTTTTTTGCTGAGCAAGCTGCTGGCTGCCCAGCACTGCAGGAATCAGATACTGAAAAAAAACCTTTTATTGAAGGAGTCGAATGCCAGAGAAACCCCACTGCAGAAACCTGCCCAGAGAAATACCCCAGAACTTAAATATCTATATTTTCTTCACTGTTCTTCTAGTACCCTCTACTGGCAAAGTTTAAAACCATGCCAGCCAAAAAAGTACAAATATTTAAAGGCCCAGCTCTGTGTTCAGAAGAGAAAATAAAGAGTTAAGTTTGGATCTGAGAGATAATTTAATAAATGGCACTGGCACAGGATAATTTGTGGCCTCCCCAGGATATAGCATTAAGGAAAATATAACGTTTGGGAAGGGAGCTTTGCTAACCTGTAGAAGCTGGAATGAGGAAGAAAACTTGGCAAAAGAAATGAAACTGAGACATTGAAGGCATAGAAGATAATGCTGAAAAAGTGGATGATTTTGAAAGTCAAGAGAATTTCAAATGAGAGCATGGCCAGGAGTATGAGACACGGAGAAATCAGTAGAATGAGGATTGTATTTCATATTTTAATTGGAAGAAAGCGGTATTAATAGACACAATGGGAGGGAATTCTATTTTAAAGAAGATTCATGGGGTTTGCCATAGGCGAACTGAGGTTCAAATCCACACCATGTCATTTATCAAGGTGGTGTGTCTTTGAGAGAGTTAAAAAAATCTTTCTGAACCTCAGTTTTACCTGGAAAATAGAAATAATAATATCTATCTCAAAGCTCGTTATTAATGATCAAATGACCTACTCGTGTCAAAGTAATTTGAAATCTCTATTTTGGGGGCAGTTAGTATTGTTTGTGACACTACTAAAGATTGAGAGCAAGAGTTAAGAGTGTTACATGAAGAAGGAACAAATGGAGCCTATAAACTCAGAAGCATATTTCAGGAAGGTTGACATTTCCATGAAGGAAAAACATCTATTTAAGTTAAATGGGGCAGGTTGGAGGTTGGGGTTCCAGCAGTTCCAACTTACTGTGCAAGGCACAGAATCTAAAGCACTAAGAAATTTCTGTGCATAAATTGCCAAGACTAAGAAGTACCACATGCCACTTGCATTTGTTAATCAGCAGATACTCAGTTTAAACTGCTAGATGTAATACAGAACCCGGAACAGTTAGCACAGCCTACCTAAATCCACTACGCGGAGCTTAATCATGCTATTTAATTGCCAAGCGTAATTTGAAAATAATTGTTCACAGCAATTAAGTAAATGCCCCAATTTCATTAACAGACTTTCTAATTAGAACTTACAACATAAAAGTGCTAATGTTGCTTCATTAGCTTTGATTTACTGTTTTTAATACTACCTTTATTATTCTTTTCTTAAAATCTGAAATTATATTTTAGGGTTAATTGTATTTGGTTCTTGCAAATATCAAGGGATAATTATTTCTGGAATAAGTAGAAAAATATCTTGTATTAAAATTTCATTTTAACTTTTCACATTAAACACATATTGGGAGCAACCAACATTTTATAGCCTTCTTATTGTAGAATAGTTTAAAGCAATTAGTGTGAATTGCATTTTGCTTGAATTGTAAGCAAACAGGTCTTTCAAAATTGAATATGCTCCTTCACATATGGTATCTGATTGTAAAGAAAGAAAGAAAGAAAGAAAGAAAGAAAGAAAGAAAGAAAGAAAGAAAGAAAGAAAGAGTTTAATGATTGCATAGCCCACTATTGCAACTTTTTGAAATTAACATTTGAAGGGACTGAAAGGTAACTTAGGTTATTAATAATATTATAATTTAAAATCGTGCCAATAACATGTATTAAGTATTGCCTGCTAATGGAAAACCTAGGGGATTGGTTAATTTTTCTCTTCCAGTTTCTATCTCTGTCAAATAAAAAGAACTTGCCTGTATTTTCAAACAAGTATTCCTATATACTTACCTATTTACAACATGATTATATCAAAGCATAAAAAATATACTGATTCCTTACTTGGCACTAAGATGGGGCTCTGGTAATTGAAGAATCTTGAACATTGTTGGTAGGGTTGCAGGACAAGAGTGAGAGAAGCAGAGGCCAGAGATTCTCTAGTTCAAGTCCATCGCTTATGTAGGTATGTACATATGAATGTCTGTATATATAACCCCCCTGTATAATGGTCTATAATACGGTAGATATTATGCTGAGTCATGGGGATGACTGTGTGGTGGTCACACTATTTTGGAGCATATTTCAGTCCTATGATTTGGTCTCAGTCTTTTGGTGAGCCTAACCCTGGCTGTGAACTTCAACTGTGCTTCTCAGTTGCCCACTTCCCCGTAGTTGGGAAAGACAGGATGCTGAAGGGGGCTGGAGCCGGGTATTCCCACCCCAGTTAGTTTAGTCTCCAGGAAAACCCCAGTAGATTAGGCTCAGGTGAAGTAGTTTCTCCTGAGGGCAGACCTTGTTAAAAAGAACAATGCGCTCTGGAGTACTTCTTTTCCCCTCCCACTGCCAGAAGCATGAGGGGATTTTTCTCTGATAGTCACTCTGAGGACCTGGTAGAGCTCCTGGAGGTAAAACTGATGAAAGTGTGGGAGCCTCCTATGACTGGGTCCCCCTGGAGTTATTAATGCTCAGACCTGTGCCCGCTGAACCTCTAGTAATCCACCAGTGACAGTCCAGGGGTTCCTACCCCAGCACCGGTTCCTATGGAGACATCTGCGTGTGGATTTCCACTCAGGTAAAGTGTGCGTCTCTGTATCTGCCTGTCTGTCTCGCCAATTTAGGGAGCAGAAGTTTGCTCTGTGATTTCACTTTCATGCTGAATTTAAGAAGAGCTGTTGGTATTTTTCAGTTTGTTTAGCTTTATACTTGTTTAGTTTAGTAGATTGGAACGATGACTTCTAAACTCCTTACATGCCAGGTTGGAAACCAGAAATCCCTCTACTGAATTTAAAAACTGCACAACCTCTAAGAGAGTGAAGAATGCCAGGGAGGGGTGAAGATACTCTTTGTGTTATGTGGTAAGGGTGACTTGCAGTGACTCATGTAAATGGATCATGCCCACCTCTTCTCAGCTTTGAAGCAGCCCTCCCTGGCCCCACTTGGTGTAATGGAATGCTTGAGAATTACAGTGACCAGCATGCCAGAAGGCAGATTTTTACTGTCTTTCAATTTCAAGTGACATATAATCAAGGGCAAACAGATATAAGCAAATGCAAAAACAAAGACAAAAACAAATGTACTGGTTCAAAAACTGAAAAATCTGTATTTAGCTCTAGTTTCAAGCACCGTTTTCTATGGTATATCTTTTCTCTCTCTGTTGGGAACAAACGTCAGACAGGCATGGCCTGAAGATGAACGGAAGCACTGGCAAAGCCTGCTTCTGCTTTTACTGTTTATTTCATATTGCATGATTAGCCTGGGAAAGCAAGTTGTACCCTGGCAGCCCTTGCTTGAGAAGCGGCCTTGAGATATTTCTGGCTGCCAGAGATCTATCAGCGCACCTGTGAAAACA